>CM035110.1:44313174-44791445 GCA_020205505.1 Panax japonicus | reverse complement strand
AAACAGTTGGCTCAGATTTCTCTCTTGCAGTTAAATCCTTCTTCCAGCAGGGTTGTATTTTGCGGGGAACAAACGCTACGGCTATTGTTCTGGTTCCCAAATACCCAAACGCCTCCTCCATGAAGGACTTCAGGCCGATTGCCTGTTGTAACACTACCTATAAATGCATCTCAAAGATCCTAGTGAGTCGGATGAAGGGCTTCCTCCCCAAGATCATTTCTCCTTACCAAGCTGCTTTTGTCCCGGGCAGGAGGATTGGCGACAACATTCTTATTGCTCAGGAGCTTTTTCGGAACTACCATAGGAAATTGGGCTCCCCTCGTTGTGCCTTGAAAATTGATCTCCAAAAAGCCTTTGATTCTGTTTCCTGGGAGTTTATTCTGGAAGCACTGAGAATCTTCAAATTTCCCCCAAAGTTCATCTTCTGGATAAAGGCATGCATCTCCACCCCCACCTATTCTGTAAAAGTCAATGGGGGACTTTATGGCTACTTTAGTGGTGCCAAAGGGCTTCGGCAGGGAGATCCTCTTTCCCCCTTCCTTTTTGTCCTAGCTATGGAAGTCCTTTCCTTTATCCTCACAAAGGAGACAAATGAGCCTAATTTCAAGTTTCATTGGAGAACAAAGCAGCTAAGGTTAACCCATTTATGTTTCGCTGATGACCTTCTCCTCTTTTGCCATGGAGACCTCCGATCAGTAAGCATCCTTAAAGAAAGCCTCAACTTGTTCTCCTCTATCTCTGGCTTGTGTCTGAACCACTCAAAAAGCACTTGCTTCTTGTCAAATGTTCTCCCTGAAAACTCTGCATCCATCCTTTCCTTTCTAGAGTTCCAAGAGGGGACATTTCCTGCTAAGTTTTTGGGGGTCCCCCTCCTTACCTCAAAGCTTAGCCTGGCCGAGTGCAGACCTCTCCTTGACAGGATTACTAATAGGATTTCCTCTTGGACCAACAGATTCCTATCTTACGCGGGTCGCCTGCAGCTTATCAAATCCGTCCTCTTCTCTATCCAATCTTACTGGTCTTCAAATTTCACCCTACCCGCTGCTGCCTTAAAGGACATGAAATCCACCTTCTGCCGTTTCCTTTGGAAGGGCCCTTCTCTTTTGAAACATGGTGCTAAAGTGGCTTGGAGCAAAATCGCTCTACCCACCCATGAGGGAGGGCTGGGGGTTAAAAAACTGGATGAGTGGAATCGTGCCTCCATAATCCAGCATCTGTGGGATATCATCAACCCCGGTTCTACTTCTTTGTGGGCTAAATGGGTTAGGATATTTGCCTTAAAGGGAAAACATTTCTGGTGCATGGACATTCCTGGAGACTACTCCTGGATTTGGAGGAAAATCCTTAACCTTCGGCAACTTGCTTTGAACCACACATCATACCTCATTGGTAATGGTCGCCGCACTAAACTTTGGTTTGACCCATGGATCCTGAAGGAACCGCTAGCCTATTCAAATTCCTCCCCTCTTATATCCAACTCCGGATTGGGCCATGACGCAATGGTTAGTAGCATCATCAGCAATTCCGATTGGGCCCTCCCAAGTTCAAACCATCACTCGGTTATTGAATTCAGACATCTCTTCTCTCCGGCCATAGGCTATAACCCCTCCATAGAGGACTCGGTTCTATGGGACAATACCAATCCAGGTGGGAAATCAACTTCCTTCTTTTGGGGTTCCATCCGATCCTATAGTAATCTAGTGACATGGGATAAATTGGTGTGGCACAAATATCTCCCTCCTCGATATTCTTTCTTCTTATGGCTTGCATTCCAGAACGGGTTATGTACCAAGGATCGGCTCTCAAATTTTGGGCTCGTTGTAAACCAAACATGCCTTTTATGTAACTCCCACAATGAGACTTTTGACCATCTTTTCTTCAACTGCCCTTTCTCCTACAATTTGCTCTTTTCTGTACTCAGGAATTGTGGGTGGAAGGGATCCTCAAGGAGTTGGAACCCTATCACTTCCTTCCTCATTGCCCAACCAAATAGCTCCGTTCAATATGGTATTCTTCTTCTAGGTTTTGCCATGGTTGCTTACCATATTTGGCAGGAAAGAAACGCAAGGATTCATGATAACGGTCCCATGCCGGTTAGGACCGTCATCCGTAATGTTATGCAGATTTTGAAATGTAAACTCCACTCCATTCGTAGATTTCAAAAAGTGAAAGACATGCCATGGTTTTCTAATCTGGCCCTCTAGAGACCTGTCTATTTCAGGTTTGCCGCTGTCGCTGAGCTGAAGGGCTGCAATTGGTTGCTGATGTGCATAATGAGGACGAGGATGGTCTTGTTTGCTGATCAGGGTTGAGATGTCTGACATCCCTGCTATATGGGTCTGTGTTGCTGTAAGGAATTTTAGGTTGCTAGGCTGTTATTGGCCTTTGCATGCAACCTTTTTGGAGGGGCACAAACGTGTAGCTTCGGCAGCAAGGGGATCAAAATGTATAGTTTTGGCTACGGCTTCGGCCAGTTGGGATGGTCTTCTGATAGGAAGGCTTCAGTTTCGGCTTCGGCCAGTTGGGATGGTTTTCTGCAAGGGAGGCTTCGGATTCGAGATGGTTGCGGCAGGGATGGCTTCGGAAATTATGGCTTCGGCTTCGGGCACCGTTTAATGCATGCTTCGAGGTTTAGGTTTTCGACTGATTGTGCTCTGGCATCGGGCACCTTTGTTCCTGGCCTAGGCTCGGTCCGTATTCAGATTGGGTGTACTGTTTTTTGTTCTTTGGGTGATTTGTTTTATGTTTTGGGCGTCTGCCTGTAATCCTTTATAGTCCTTTCATCATAGGGGCTGTCCTATGATGTTTTGGCTATATTCTGATTGGGTCTCTCCCATGAGTTTTGTAATCCTCCATTTATTTATTTCAGTCTAAAATTAGCAAAAAAAAAAAAAAAAAAAAAGAGAAGGCTTACAGTGGGCTGCCAATGTAGGCTTCTATGACTCTATATGGATAAATACTCAGCTCCCGCTGGATAAAAATATAGCTATATGTGAGCTAACAGATGTTTAAAATTAGGAAACACTCAATATGGTTGTGTACAGAGCAAAATGGACAGGGCTTCCTCGTCTTTTCTCTTTTTTTAAAATGGCTAGCCCAAGTTCTATATTTATAGAGCTGCTAGCCGCAGGTGAACCTGCTGCTGCCCAGGCTGCCTGGGGTTCGGCGGGTCTCGTCGTCTCAAAGTACGTGCACTCGTGCACTGTAATGTCTGCTCGAACTTGTAGAACTTCAATCCGAGCATCCTAATGAGGTATATACGACCTTCTTTGAACCGCTTGTGTCGAGATTTAAGCAATGACATGGATTAGCGGTTGTAGGATATATGGAAGAGGGAACCATGCCCATAGTCTTTAAGCTTCAAATTATATCTGGTGCGCTGCCACGTGTAATACTCACTCAGGATTGTAACTCCTCAGTTTTTGTGGGGCATTATTGTATGTATGTATGTGTGAAGTGTTGAGACGACGTGCATGTATTGAGGTGGCAAGATGATGTTTGACTCTTCACCGGGGTTATCGCTGGTTTGAGTTGAAAGCAGACGTTGCTCAGGGTTACATCTGAGATTGTACTACTTGTTTATATGCCGCAATGTCATCTGTAAGAATTCCTGTTTGTGCGGTGTTAGCTCCGGGTCTGAGGTATGATTGCCTCGGCAGAAGGTCTTAGCTTGAAGCTGATATCATACATTTGAAATAAGCATTTTTGGAGTTATCGCCGGAATTGCAATAGCATTCCTTGGGGTTATCGCCAAGGACGAAACTCAGGGTTATCTCCGATGTCAGAAATGATCCTCCTGGTGTGTGTTTTGGGGTTGGAAATGAGGTTCTCGATGTGTGTTCCGGTTTCGGGACTGAACTTTTGGTAGTATCCAAAATGGATGCGAGCTGTCTTCCAAGGTTATCTCCGAAAGACGAATCTACTCTCCTGCAATGTTAGTAACAAGCGTGCAAAAAATTTCGAGTGTCTACAGGTAATTCAAAGTAAAACCTTTGATAGTTACTCGAGAATAGAAGTTCAAGATCAATTTTGGGTCCTTATTGTGGCTTATTTCTATTTTTAACAAGTTTAGGGGTCCCTATTGCGGCTTATTTCTATTTTTATTTATTCACGAGTGCGTTTTACGCTCTATCCCGTGTTTTTTTTACTTGACTGTGGTATAGTTCTCTTAGGCTTATCATTGTTACCTATGTAACGAACTTTTGACCAACAACTCCTAAACTAGATGGCTTTAGGGCACTGGGAGTAAAGACATCTCTTAGGGCTTACTTGTTCGAGTAAGAAAGGCAACAGAACCAAACTAGTCAATGTATTTATTCATACTTTTTTTTTCTGGGCTTTTTTTTATGATTTTTTTCCAATATCCTATAGATTCCCTCAAACTCAAGCTTTTACCATATTTTAACCTCTATTTCCAGTTTACTAATTTTCTTAAATTTTAACTAAGATTTTCCCCTCAACAATAAATTATGAAACTCTCGAACCAAGTTGATTAAAATAGTTAAACCTTAAGTGCTAACCAGTTAACAAAAGTTTCGGACAGGCTCAAATTTTCATCTTGATTAAAATTAAAACTCATCATCAACACTGTTCAAGTTAACATTTAATACCCATCTCATCATAGGCCGAGCCAAATTCAAACTGATCTATTGCTTAGATTCATGCAAACATACTATATGCAAACACTAAATGTAATAGAAAATATTTTTGTGATTTTTAGATTTTAATTTTTTTTTTTTGAAATATGCCTACAATATGCAAAACTAACTAACCAATGCACTGTATGTGAACTAAAAAAATTATGTAACACAATATGATCCACCCCCAAACTCAAATTGAACAATGTCTTAATTGTTTAAATAGAAAGAATTAAAACTGAGAACTTCCCTGAATGATGAAGCATCGCGCTCGACCTCCTTTTCCTCGATTTCTGGTGGTTGATAAACTGGTGATGGCTGTTGGATAGAAAACTGAAGGGGCTTGGCATTAAGGTTTATTCTTTCACGCATCTCTTCCTCGACCCATCTTCTTCTGTCGAATGCTCATATCGGTGTCTTGCCTATGATTGGAGTAGCATCAATTGGGTGCTTCAAATTAATGCGTGATCCTTTCAGAATGCACAATTGTTACCCGTAGTTGGTTGAAACTGCTGAAGAGGTTGATCCTTGTGAACTCTCCTAACGTGCTTTGATAGAACCTAGTTTGGAGATGAATTCCCTTGGTAACGACGGTCGAAACATTGATTAGGGTTTAATTATGTGCTTGGTTTTTCAAATCATAGTTCATGTTGTTTTTTGGGCTTGCAAAGGTATTGATCATATATTATTTATCTAATACTACATGTTTCAACAACAATCAGGGTCAATTTCTTCAATCTTCAATGCTAATTTAAACTAGGGTTTTTCCTAATCTAATTGAATGGAATCCCCTAATCCTTGTTAATACTCTTCCTTATATATACTTCTTCATGTGTCTTTTAGTCATCCTTAAAGTCTTTCCAACAATTAGCCCAAAAGCCAATCCTTCTTGGACTCAACTTCTGAAAAACTCTCTTTCTTCCCGACAACTTAGCCCCGGCACAGTTTACACTAGGAAACTTAGCCCTAGCACAGTTTACACTATGGAACCATTTCCTATAACAGAAACACAAAAAATAAGTAAAATGACAATAAAAATACTTAATGTTAACAAAGAATTAATCCTAAACGATATCCAATTCGTAGGTATAAAACACACTCATCAATGGCTGCCTATTTAGATTATTTGGCTGATGGTATATTGCCTTCAGATTGGATGTTGGCGAAGAAGGTAAAGCATAGGAGTTCAAATTTTTTGTTGATAGACGGAGATCTGTATCGAAAGGCCTATTCTTCTCCTCTACTTAAGTGTTTGATGTCGTCCGAAGCTGAGTATGCTCTCCAGGAAGTTCATGAGGGGATTTATAGTGATCACATTCCAGCTAAGGCATTAGCGTATAAGGTACTTCAGAAAGGTTATTGATGGCCTACTATTTTCAAAGAGGCTACGGAGTTTGTGAAAAAGTGTCCCAAGTGCCAATTAAATAGTCATGTTGCTCGCCAACCGCTCGAAAAATAATATTCAGTCCTGTCTCCAATTTCTTTTGTTGTGTGATGAATTCATATATTGGGTCCATTGCTGAAGGCGAAAGGGCAGGTTAGCTTTGTGATCATGGCAATTGACTATATGACTAAGTGGATTGAAGAGAAACCCCTTCGACAGATCACGAAATAGGAGTGTCTAAAGTTCTTAAGGGAATTCGTGGTATTTCAGTTTGGAATATCGATGGTGGTCGTTTCAGATAACAGGCGGCAGTTTGTGGGATTTTTGAAAGAACTGAACATTCAGCATCGAAAGACATCTATAGCTAATCCTCAGTCTAATGTCCAGGTGGAGGTTACCAACAGACCATTGATGAATGTGGTAAAACGAAGGCTGGATGAGGTAAAGGGTAGATGGCTAGAAGAGTTACTTAATGTGTTGTGGGCTTACCGGACCACTCCAATGTCTACAACAGGGGACTCACCATTCAAGTTGTCCTACGATACTGATACACTCGTCCCGGTTGAAATTGGTGCTAATTTAGATTTATTAGAAGAGGTCAGGGAAGTGGCCTTGGTAAAGTTAGCTATATATCAGAAGAAGGTTCCTAGGTACTATAACAAAGGAGTTAGACCCAGGAGATTTCAAGTTGGTGATTTTATTCTTCAGAAGGTTGAAGCTTCTATGCCACAAGATCAAGGGAAGTTGATGCCGAATTGGGAAGGTCATTTTGAGGTAGTTGAGTTGCCGAAGCCAGGTACTTAATAGGCTTCGGTAAACGGATGGTACAGAGATCAAAAATACATGGCATGCTAGGAAGCTTCACAAGTATTATCAGTGTGACAGATTGGATAAGTATACTTTGTAATTCCTTCTCAGAATTTATCAATAAAATGGTTACTATGTTTTGTGAATCCACTATAATCTTGACTCGTGTTTATACGATCAGCCTTCATGCGAACGTTTGTTCAGCCTATGGGCAAACATTTATTTTAACGGAGTTCGGTGGTACGTTCAGCCTTCGTGCAAATGTTTGTTTAGCCTATGGGTGAACATTTATTTTGATGAATTTCGGTGATACGTTCAGCCTTCGTGCGAACATTTTTTCAGCCTTTGGGCGAACATTTATTTTAATGGAGTTCGCTGGTACGTTCAACTTTCGTGCGAACATTTATTCAGCCATTGGGCGAACATTTATTTTAATGGAGTTCGATAATACGTCCAGCCTTCGTTCTAGCGTTTGTGCAGCCTTTGGGCGAACATTTATTTTAATGAAGTATATGTTGAATGTTCAGCCTTTGGGCGATCATATTTTTATTCAGCCTTTTGGGCGGATGAGTTTTTTGGTGTTTTTAATAGTTAATGCTTATCCAAATTTTATTTAAGTATCCAATTCTGTTGGTTTACTTTATACAGGTGTATTGTCCTTTGGATGAATCTTTTGGCTATTTTGCATGTTTCTTTATCTGTTGAAAGGATTCATTATCATTTGTGGTGTGAAAGGTTGTGTAGATACCTTCGGAAAAGATAATGTATTCATTCATAAGGGTAAGTTACATAGAGATAATTACATTGGGAATTAAAAAAGATAATTATGATTGGGAAGGGTCATCTTTAAGATGGTTGTCTGAGTCATCTTCATCTTCGAAGGAGTTGAGGAGGGAGGGGTTCAGTGCAATGGAAAAGAGTGTGGCTTTTCCTTTGTCTCGACAACCTTCGTACCCTTTGTTGAACATCTGAGTTATCTCATCGGCCAGCTCCGGAGATTTGCGGTATTCTTGGGTAAAATCTAATTATGCAGAAAACGCAAGTATACGTGGTCAACAAGTAATAAAGTGTAAGTAGAGTATTGTTCCCATGAAGAATTATTAATACAAATTACCAAATACTAACTCTTAATCAAACTAATTTTATTTAAACAATCAATTTAAGATTAAGAATTAAATTATTTAATTAAACTAATTCTAATTACCACTAATTAAAAATCAGATTATGGAGATTTAAGATCACAATTTTTTTTTTGCTAAATTTGTTTGTTTATAAAAAGAAGACCAAAATACAATGGCTCAGGGGCATACCCCAGAATGTAGTAACATCATCTAAGGTTCAAAGATGAGGATACGATACAAGGAAGAGATCCCGACCATTCTAGGAAGTTATCAACCAATTACAATAGTGAATACAATTAGTAGCCTTAATAAAAGATTTACTAGAGGAGAGTCTTGACTTTATGAGATTTATAGTGTCTTTGGCTAGAGACCGAGGTGGTATAATGATACCCTTGTGCATCTTTGAGTTCCTGGCCTCCCAAACTTTGTAGAAGCATGTGGCTACCGTTAGGCTTAGAATTTTCTTGGACAGATTTGTTCCTTGGTAGTTGGTAAGGTATCCAATGAGATCATTCCATGCTATTGGAATGGAAGTCCAATTCCCTAAGTCAAGTGCACTTTGTAATATTACCGAAGAGTAGATACATTCAAAGAACATGTGCTCAAAGGTTTCTGGGTGTTGGTTGCACAGAAGACAATTCCATGATCTTCCAGAGTAGAGGATGGTTCGGTCATTTGTAGAAAGCTTCCTTAGCAGCCCAAGCCACATCATAAAGGAGTACCTTGGCACATGGAGATTATTCCAAAGGATAGAGCTCCAATTCACCTGAGGTACTCTAGCCCGGATAGAATCCCAAATTTGGTTAGCCTTAACAGTATTGATAGCATGTATGTCCCACAAAATCTGGTCAGCCTGAAGAGGAGGGATAGGAAATTGTAGAACTTGTTGCCGAAAGAGAATTACTTCATGATGGTTGCTAGCTGGGAGATTCCAGTGGGAGTCAGTGATAATATGACTGACCTTGGCAGAGGCAGGAAGCCCGGAGTTGGTCAAAAGAGTGGCAGAGGGGTTGATAGGTACATCAAGCAACCAAGGATCATACCAAAGGAAAGTATGATTTCCATCACCAATAATGTATTTCAGATGTTGTAAAGCAATGGGACGTAGTTTGAGGATTTGTTTCCAAGTCCAAGAGCAGTCTTGGCGAACTGGTACCTGCCAGATTGATTTATCTTTCAATATAATGGCTTTAGTCCAATGGGCCCAAAGAGACTTTGTATCACTATTGATAATTTGAAGGAAGTGTTGGAGCATCAGGGCAGCATTCAATTCAAGCATGTTCTTGATACCTAAACCCCCTTCAATGGTAGGTAAACAGATCTGTGACCATGCCACTTTAGCTCCAAATTTGCATAGAGATGGACCTTTCCACAGGAATCTGCCGAGGAGGGAATGCAATTCCCGGAGAATAGCCTTAGGAAGCATGAAGTGCTGACACCAATATGTTTGAAAAGAGCAGAGAATGGATTTTATCAACTGAAGCCGACCAGAATAGGCGAGAACCTTGGAGGTCCAAGAAGAGATTCTTGATGTTATCCTTTGTACAAGAGGAACACAGTCCGCAGAAGATAACTTTCGAGATAATAATGGAACTCCAAGAAATTTGGAGGGTAGAGTTCCTATCTAAAAACCCAGCAGCGATAGAATGCTGTTCACAGTGGAGGGGGGAGTATTAGAGAGGTAGCACTGACTTTTATGGGCATTAGGGATCAAGCCTGAGAAGAGAGAGAAGGATTGAATGCAGGAATTGATAATGTTGATCGAGGGTAGGCTCGCATGACAGAAGATGAGGATGTCATCTGCAAACAATAGGTGGGTAAGTAGGCACTCTTTGGTCCTCCAATGAAAATTGAATTCTTGTGCAGCGGTCTCCTTGTTGAGTTTTAGAGAAAGCATCTCCATCACAAGAACAAAAAGGAACGGTGAAATGGGATCACCTTGACGAAGCCCCCGTGAACTCCCGAAGAAACCTGCAAGAGTCCAATTAATCTTAATGGAGAACATTGCTGATGAAATACAGGCCTTAATCAAACCAACAAATTTAGGTGGGAATTGGAACGCTTTGAGAATATCAAGAAGAAAGTCCCATCTAACTGTATCAAAAGCTTTCCTAAGGTCAATCTTGAGGGCGCACCGAGAGGGACCAGAGTTCCTTGAGTATCCTTTGAATAGCTCCTGAGCCAGAAGGATGTTGTCACTAATGCTCCTTCCTTTAATAAATGCAGATTGTGCTTGGTCAATTAGCATAGGTAAAACCACTTTCAACCGATTTGCTAGAATTTTGGCAATACATTTGTAAATTGTATTGCAGCAAGAGATTGGACGAAAGTCAGTCATAGCAGTTGGATTGGGACACATGGGAATCAATGCCAGAGCCGTTGAGTTTAACCCTTTGGTCAGCCGACTAGAAGTGAAGAAATACTGGACAGCCTTTGTGAAGTCAACTCCAACAATGGACCAGCAGCTCATGAAAAAATTTACATTAAACCCATCCGGACCCGGGCTCCTATTACGATTCATGGAGTTAAGCACATTGAAGATCTCAGAATCAGTAACAGGAGAACAAAGAAGAGAAGCTTGAGATGGGTTAACCAATTTGGATGGAAGAATGTCAAACTCAGAAAACCCACTATATTGTGATCCTGTATCTGAAAATAATTTAGTGTAATACCCCACTGCAACTGACTCAATCTGGTCCTTGTCATTAACAATATTGCCTTCATCATTAAGAAGAGAAAGTATCTTGTTTGAATTCCACCTTTGCTTCATTATATTAGCAAAAAACCTGGAGTTACGGTCCCCTAATGCCAGCCAAGAAGCTCTGGATTTCTACTGCATAAGGACTTCCTCTTTATCAATTGCCTGCCAGAGTTGTTTGGAGCAACTCTCCTCCCTTGCCATGAGGTCTGAGTTATGAGGGTTGTCATGGAGTAGAGATTGAACCAAGTGAAGTTCCTCTTTTGCATTCCTCACCAACGTGGCTAGATTTCCCACAGATATGTTGAGAGATATTAAAGCCTTTTTTGTGCATTTCAGTTTTTCAGAGAAAACAAAGAAAGGATTCCCATGAACAGGGGTGTCCCAAGCCAACCTCACAGTATCATGGAAGCCATCAAGAAGTGACATGTGATTGAAATATTGGAAGTTTCTCCTAGGTTTAGTAAACTTAATACCAGAGTTGAGTAATACCAAAGAGTGGTCAGAAAGACCTCGATGAGCAAAGGTTACCTGTGCTAGATCAAATTTAGAAAACCACTCTGAGTTTCCCAAAGCTCGGTCCAGTTTCTTGTGGACAGGATTTGCAAGTTGGTTGTTCCACCAAGTAAAAACTAGACCAGTGGCACGAATATCATCCACTCCAATATCAGAAATGCAGTCTTTGAACTCTTCTTTGCCAACGTCCCAGGTAGCATTAAGTTGATTAGTTTCCTTCAGGTCTTTGATCACATTGAAATCACCCAATAAACACCAACATTCATTTGAAGACTTTGATACCAGATCAGTCCAGAGACTCCTCCATTCAGAATAAGTATTGAGTCCGTACACAAAGGAAACCATGAAACTAGTTCTAGTTAAATCTAAAGATTGAACTTTGCAATGGATAATTTGAGAGGAGACAAAAAGGATATCTAATTTCTAAAGGAGAGGATTCCACCCTACCCAAATTCTTCCATTATCATGGAAATCATAATTAAAAGCCCATTCCCAGTTCTTACCCAGTCTTCTGGAAATTTTGGGAGCGTTAGAAGATTTGACTCTAGTCTCCATTAAACCAAGAATAGAAATGTTGTAGTCTGCAATGATTTGCTTAACATAAGCCTGTTTTGGCTTTTTATTTAATCCTCTAATATTGTACGAGGCTAACATTATTAAATTGATGGAGGAGGGGAGTTACCTGCTTTTCCTTTGCCCTTCCTCTTCTTAGCAGCCTTTGGATTTTCCATACCAGAAATTTACTTATTTTTGAGGTCTTTCTCTTCTTTTTCATCAATCACCTTGAGTTTGTTAACAAGAAGCGGATTCATTGCAACGGGGGAGTCTGTGTCAGATTCTAAGATCTGGTCGGCCTGAATCATTGGGGAAAATGTATTGGAGATAAGCATAGCATTGCTGTGAATAGGAGTAACCGTTCCAGATTTTGCTCCTCTTCCCATTGTTACCCATTCATTCGATTCATTCGAAGAGGACCCTTCATTAGCGATCTTATTAACTGCATTCCCTGACTTTGGGACTGCTGTAGAGCAGTTACCAACAATAGGATGCATATTATCCAATTTATCCAGCTTTTTCCTGCCTTCAAGGGTAGTTTGCAGAGGACAAGACTTATGTTCTTTAGGAATCCACTGGTAATTGGCTTTAGGACATTTGAGAGGAGAATGTCCAAACACAAGGCACTTGGGGCATGAGGGGGATTTACTTTGGTATTCAACCCCAACCGAAGCAAAAGAGTACTCCAATGATTCATCTTGCTTAATGGTTACCCGAATAGTTGGAGGAAAAGAAAATGAGGCCTTGACTTCAATACAGACTCTAGCAAAGTTCAAGAAGTCATTCTTAGAAGTCATCTCATCCGTGAATAAAGGTTTTCCAATTGAACTAGCAATATAACTAATGCCTTCATCAGACCAATAAGAAAGAGGGATATTACTGAGTTTCATCCAGATTGGAAATGAGTAACATTCAGTTTTAGCAAACTAAACTCCTTCTTTCCATCTCTGAAGGACCATGATCTTGGAAGAGAAATGCCAAGGACCAGATGCCAGCATGTTATCACAGGCCAAAGCTGAGTCAAATTTGAAAATGTAGTAGCCTTTGTTGTGTAGGAATACATCGGTAAGACCAAACTGACCCCAAAGTCTCTTAGCTATAGGCTCAACAACTTTATAGGGAAGAGAGGATTGTAAGAAGTACCCAACTAGACTAGTTGCCCAGATCAGATTGCCTCTTATAAGCATATCATCCGGAGGTATGACAGACACTACCTCATCAACTGATGAAGAAGTAGGTGGGAGGTACGATAGATGCCTAGAAGGCCTAACATTGGTTTTACCAACCACATCACTCCAACTTTTGGTGGCAGGTTTCATGCCTGAAGCAGGTATTTCCCCTTCTTCGAGGGACATAGTAGGTGGCTTTGAAAAGACAACCTTTTGGGGACCAGTTTTTACGAAGCATGAGCTTGTGGGATACTGAGCCTGAACCACCGGAATTGAGCTACCACCCGCCTCCGGCGCCGGGGCTGGTCCTTCACCTACACATGTGACCTGTTGAAGAGTTCCCCCCAGAAAGTCGGAGGAGCCCAGAGGACTAGGAAAGGAGACCCTCTTACCATCCGACAAGAATTGTTGAACATCATTGGAGGTAATCCCATGAGCTGATAAAAAGGACATTAGATGCAAGTTTTTCTTTCTTTCAAACAGAGCTTCCTCCCTGTCTTTTTGAGAAAAATGATGAGCCGCCGAGAAGATTTCCCTAGCATTGGCCCCCAAAGCAGGACCGATATCCAAGTCAGGAGCTGGTGCATTAGATGAAGAGTCCTCAGAGCTACTGAAGGTACCCGTACCACCCAAAATGGGAGCAGACTCCACCATATCCTCTACACCAAGAAGAGGGACTGGTGAGTTCGGGTTAGAGACACCATACTCAGCAAAAAAATCTTTAGAAAGACTACTTTCTGAATTCCCTGCAGAGAGGTGATTGTGACTAACCATAACGGAGAGGAGGGTAAAGGAGGAAAGCAAAGAGGGTTGATGAACCAAGGGGTGACCGAGAGAAAAAAGAGTAAGCAGCAATGTGTTAGGAGAGAAAGAGAGTGACCGGAAAGTTAGGAAGGTGATGGCCGGAAGCAAGGTTTAGAGAGAAGGCAGAGAGAAATGATCTGTCTACGCGGATTATCACATGACGGGTGATCACAATTTTACTTATTGCTTCATTTAAATTAATACACTTGTTATCAATTATGCTCACTATTCTGAATTGTTAATCAAGAACACATAAGCAAATATGATCATCTCTCAATGCATCATACTCAAATCAACTTAAATCCACAGATGATAGAATTAAGAAGAACACCCTAATTAACTAATTCATTATATCTCTATGTGAATTACAATTAAAAAGGATTTTAAGCACAAGTTCTTTTTCAGATTACATGCGATGAATAGGTATATCTATATCCTATACATAAATTTTGAATTCCAAAGCCATACAGAAAACATAATCACATGCTATTATGATTAGATCTAAATCTATACTTCATCTCTCGAGTTCATATAGATTATCACAGTAATTGTTAGCTAGGCAATTAAGCAATAAACACAGACCATAATAGACAATCCAAGAATAATCACAATTATTAATAAAGAAGCAAACTAAAATAAACTATGCAATACGATCCATTATAATCTTAAATAAAATATTTAGTTCCTGATTAATGAATTAAAACTAAGAATCCACAATTGAATAAACATTAAAAGATAAAAATAAGAGTAGAGTGAAGAATAAATCTGTTGTCAGCAAATCTCCATCTTCCTCTATCTCTTGCTCTTGATCTTCAATAGTCTCCAAGTTGCTTTAATCTCTAAAACTCATAAGAACTAGGGTTTTGGCCTAATCTACTCTAATTTAATCTAATGGAATCCTCCTTCCTTAATCCTAGAACTTCTCCTCCATTTATATGTCTCTTTCATATGTCTTTTAGTCCTCCTGGAAGTCCTTTAACAATCAGCTCGAACCAATCCTTCTTGAACTCAAATTTTGAATATTCCTTTTTCCACCCGACACCCCCGCCTCGGCGGTGTTTTTTTGTACTGGCTAGGCCCTCTCCGGCTGGGGGTGATATTGCAATTGATCTTGTACCCCCGCCCTGGTGGGGGTTTCCTTTACAAATATGCCCGCCCCGGCGGGGGGTATTCCTGCAGAACTGAATTCTTGCCTTTTGATGCCAAGTCTTGCGATAATGCCACCATTATTCCACCATGCCACATAATGCAATCCTAAACACAAAACAAGTAAAAATGAACTTAAATAGAAAAGAATAACACGGTTTAAGTCCAAATCAGAAGCCGTTTCGTATGTATAAAACCCACTCATCAGACTATCCGAAGCTTCAGCTTATTGGTCAAAGGCAGTCCTAATGCTTTGTGGTTATTGAATTCTTTTTCCAAGGATACCCATGTTTGGAAATTCTTTTTGGCCTATTTACTCAGGTCTGAGTTCTGGTGAGGGAGTATTAGGTTGTTATGAAGAGCTTCTCGTTATCTCGTATTACCACTTCGTTTTTCACGAAGGCGGTCTTCTGGAGAGTTATGGCTTCAACGACTTCTACTTTTAGTTTGGCATGATCGGATTGGAGGTTTTCCAAGGTAAATATCGAGCTTTGGTGTTCGTTTCTTTCATTTTCCAGGGCAGCTTTCAGGAAAGTGTTATCCCTTTTTATCTAATCCTCTTTGGCTTTAAGTTCCTTCCATCGCCGAAGGATGCGGCCTCAAATAGCATCGACCTGATAGGATTTACATAAGTATGGAAATAAATAAGTGAAGATTGCAGGAAAAAAGGAGGGGGGGGGGTTTAAGATTAACTTACTCTGCCCTGGTGCATAATTTTGGCGACAACAAGGTCGGTGGTGGATATGTATTTAAATCTTTCCTCATTGGTGGGGAGGACAAAATTTTCATGAATTTCGATGGGGTAGTCATCTGGGTTTTCTGGATAGAAGGTTAATGAGGAGGTGGGTTCTGGGTTCTGGATTTCGGATTGGTGACGGTTATTTTGGTGGGGATGGAGCTCATGGGGGATATTGGTCAGGGGATTTTTTTTTTGTGTGCATTTTCTTATGGGGTGGTTTGTGTAGACAACTTTTAGGTTCTATTCTATTTTGGTTTTGGTTTGGATTCAGTTCAGGTGTTATGGTTTGGGCGACTTCGGAAGTAGGAGTAGTTGTAGATAAAGGAACTCTCAATTCTTCGGGGTTAAGGGGAATGACCTTAGCTCTCTTTTTCTTGATTCGAAGGATTTTCGTCCTTTCAGATGTTGGCAGGTCCAAGAGGCTTTTGATAAGGATAGGGATTTGTTTTTATTTGTTTTGGAGCTTTTTTGACTGCCCTCTTTTTGATTCGGGTAATGGAGGGTTCGGGGACTGTAGTTTCTGAAGGAAAGGATTCTGTGGGGGTCTCTTCGGCTGGTTCGCCTAAATCTTTGGTGGATTTTCCAAAGAGTAAATTTTTGAGGCCTTCCCTTTTAGAAGATGTCGGTTTGGATGCAAATTCAAATTTAATACATAACAAGTCTCTTTGAAGGCATCATATAGTGTAAACTCAAGAATTTCAAAAATAGTCAAGATCCAACTAAAATCAAACAATTACCAATATCAAGGGTCCAAATAGGGTACTTATGCATTATTTTTCATTTACATTGGGTTTTTGCTCTTATTTCCCATTTTATTTGTTAGAGTTTATACTCTAGAGCCAATTATTTGACATAATTGCTTAACAATTTGATATTATATTTGATTGAATAAATGAATTATTTTATTATGATTTTATTTACTGCATTATATAAATGTTATCATAATAAAAGTCTTTAGAATAATAATACAAATTATATAGCGTTAAGTGTGTAACTTGAACATGAAATTATATAATTACAATTAGTATCATTGTTCTTAAATGTCCCCTAGTCAAGTTTCATTGTTAATGGGACAACAATGATACATTGAGACTAGTCTAGTATGTTCCTCCTGAAACGGCCGACTCCATTATCCTTACTTTGGGTTTCCAGTTAGGGATCTTCCCTGCAAAGTTCCTGGGAGTTCCCTTGCTAACCTCCAAGTTAAGTATTGCGGATTGTCAACCTCTCCTTGATAAGGTTAAAGCTAGAATAAGCTCGTGGACAAACAGATTTTTGTCCTATGCTGGTAGACTTCAACTTATTAAATCTGTTATTTATGACATCCAAGCTTATTGGTCTTCTCATTTCATTCTCCCGGCTGCAGCCTTAAAAGATCTTCAATCTTCTATGTCTAGATTTTTATGGAAAGGTCCTTCTATGCAGAAATTTGGTTCCAAGGTTGCCTGGAATAAGATCTCTCGGCCTGCTTCGGAAGGGGGGCTCGCTATTAGGAACCTTGAAGAATGGAACAAAGCTTTGATCATGTTGCATCTCTGGAACGTCATAAATCCTTCCTCTATCTCTATTTGGGCCTCTTGGGTTCGTGTAGTTCATCTTAAGAATAACTTTTTCTGGACTACCCCTATCCCAAATGATTGCTCCTGGATTTGGAGAAAAGTGCTTCAACTTAGGGGCCTAGCTCGCAGATTTCTATCTTTTAGAATTGGTAATGGGGCTAACACCAGTCTCTGGTTTGATCCTTGGCTGGGGGATCCTTTGGCCTCCTCTGTGCATTCCCCCTTAATTGTAAATTCGGGTCTTGGTCCTACTGCTTCTGTTAGTAGTATTATTATTGATTCTGATTGGGTTCTCCCTAATTCCAATTACTGTGAAGTTATTGAGTTCCGGTCCTCTTTTGATTGTTCTAGGATTTGTAATTCGGCCCGTCAGGATGAGCTTATCTGGGATGGTATTGGGGCTAAGGACGTGAAAGCCTCTACCTTTTGGCATTCCATTCGGCGAGTTGGGACGACTGTTAGGTGGCATAGTTTAGTGTGGCATAAGATTGTGCCTCCTCGTCATTCTTTCCTTCTTTGGCTTGCTTTCCATAATGGGCTTCGAACTCGGGATAGGCTTCTCTTTTTTGGGCTTACAGTTGATCCCTTATGTGTTCTCTGTTCCAAAGATATGGAAACTTTTCAGCACTTATTTTTCGACTGTAGTTACTCTTTTCAGATTCTGGTAGCGGTCCTTAGGAGATGTGGATGGAGAGGCTTGAGTCGTAGTTGGTCTACTATCACCGATTTTATCACTGACTGCTCCTGCCCCAAATTTCTTAACAGCCTTCTGCATTTTGGTTTTGTTGTTGTGGTCTATAGGATTTTGCAAGAACGGAATGCTAGAATCTTCACTCAAGTAGCAATCCCAGCTCGGATCATTATCCAAGATATTATTCACTTACTTAAGTGTGGTCTCCACACTAATGCTCGGTTTCAAAAAATTAAAGCAAAGGTATTATATCAACATCTGGCTCTGTAATATTTCAGAGCTGGAATCTCGTTGCTACTGTTGTGGTTATGCTGTTTGGGCCTCGGGAGGCTGTTCCTCTTGTTTTGGTGATGTCCTGTTTTGGCAGTCCTGCTGATTGTACCTGGTGGGTCTGTTTTGTCTGATTGGCTCTGCTGGGAATTCCGGCTTCTGCTGGGTGGCTGCTGGCCTCGCCTGTTGGGCTTGTTGCTGGGTCAGCTGGTTCGCTGGGTGCCTTGGGGGAGTTTGGGCTGGCTTGCCTTGGGTGGTCTTCTTTGTGCTTGGTCTACTGGGTCTAGGTTCTTCATGGTGCTGTGTGGCTAGGGTTTCGCTAGCTGCAGTTGGCAGCACTGTGTTGCTGTGTTCCTTGGCAGATCTGCTGTATATCTTCT
The DNA here is from genome assembly GCA_020205505.1 of Panax japonicus. NCBI lineage: Eukaryota > Viridiplantae > Streptophyta > Magnoliopsida > Apiales > Araliaceae > Panax > Panax japonicus. Next base: position 44,772,969 of record CM035110.1, on the reverse strand, counting down.
GTGTTTGTGATGTTGATCATGGGCTGGTCTGATCTAGTTCAGTTGCTGTGGTGCTGGTTTTTGCTGGCTAGGCTTTGCGGTTTTTTGGGCTGGTTTTGGGTCTGTGATTTGGGTCTGCTTGGTTCCTGTTGACTTTTGCTGCCTTTGCTTCCTTTCTGCTGCTGTGATATGGCTCTGATGTTTTCTTGGTTGCTGCTTCTGGGCTTGGTTTTGCCGGGGCATTAGGCTGATGGTGTTGCCAGGTTGCACATTTGTGCTGGTTCCTTCTTGGCATGGCTTCTTCTTCTTGGATGCTGCTTCTGGGATTGGTTCTGCTGGGGCAGTTGGCTGACGGTGCTGTCCATCTGCTGGCTTGCTGCTGCAGTCCATCTGATGTCTGTTTGTCTTGTAGCTTCATTTCGTTTATTGCTTCATGTTGCTTTGTTGTAGTTTTGGTGGGTTTCAAGCCATTTGGTGGTTGTTTCTTTTCCTTGTTCCTTGTTGGATCCTTGTTAGCTAGTGTCTAGCTTTGGTTTACTATTGCCATCATAGGGCCTGTCCTATGATAGCTATGGTATACTATTTGGGTTTGTTCCATGTACTTATTCTTTCTTTTATTTCAGTCTAAATTTAGCAAAAAAAAAAAAAAAAAAAAAATCTCACTGATCATAAATATATGAGATATTGAGTTAAAGCATATGTACATGTTAGAGAACGATGTACTGGACAGACCGACCATGAGAATTCTACATGGAGTATTGTGTAAAGTGTCATTAGCGATTCTCATAGTGACAATGATGTAATGATCCTCTGACCTAAAATCACTATATCACTACATAAGAATTTATATACTTTGATATCATCAAAAGTCACCTTTAATAGGGCGGACAATAAAGGTGATTATTGGGTACATCATAAATTGTGTGAGGAATATGAGTGATTTAGATGGAATTTAACCCTCCTATATATTAGGGGTGATATCCATAGGCCTCTTTATTGAGTAGGACTATGAAATGCATGGCCATGCTCAAATAGTAATTAGTTTCATGTTTCATATAGTCTACTCATTGATCAACAAAACTCAGATTAAATTATGAAGAGTATGACACATTCCATGACTCGAGTTTAATCTAGGATGTCAAGGTTAAAAGGATTAAATTACATTGAAACATTGCTCACGAAAAGGTTGCATCGAATCATCGATCTTATTATTACTTGGGTAGCAGTTATTCATTACTAGATGTCGTTGTTGGTCGTTTTACCGATCAATATCTGTGTGCAAGTATACACGGTCAACAAGTAATAAAGAGTAAGTAAAGTATCGTTCCCACGGAGAATTAACTAATAAAGTTCACCAAGCACTAACTCATAACCATTTTAGTCTTATTTAAACAATTGATTTGCGATATATAAATTTAAACTGTGAAATTAAATAAACCTAACTATTCCTAGAATAAGACTAGATAATGAAGACCTGAGATCACAATTTCATCTATTGACTCATTTAAATCAACACACTTCCTCTTAAGTCAAACTAATTGTACCGGATTGTTAGTTGAGAACACGAAAGTAAAGTATAACCATCTCTCAATGTACCATATACCCATATCAAATATAATCCACCGGTGATAAAGTACACATGAACACCCAAATTACCTAAACCACTATATGTCTATGTGATTTACAAAAAATTAGGGTTTAAGCCCAAATTCTCAATTAACTACGAGTGGCGCTTCGGTATATATCTATCGTAAGCATAAATTATACATCCCATCACAATGTAGAACAAACAATCACAAGCTCATAAGATCAGATCTAAACCCATACTTCATCTCTCAAGTCCATATGGATTATCACAGTAATTGGTGGCCAATCAACTAAGTAAGTAAGCATAAATCTAATTAGACAATCCCATAGAAATCAATAAAGCTAACAATGAAATATATCAGAATAAAATACTCCATAGAATCTATTGCAATCTCAGAATAGAGTTTAAATCATAACTGAATCAAATCTATCATCCACATATTGAATAAACATCATAAGATATAATTAGGAATCAAAGAGAGCATAAGAGTAGAGAATTGAAATGCAAATCTATTCTCCTGCTCCAATATTGAATCTCTAATGCCTTCCAAATGCTTAAAGTCTTCAATATAATCAAATCTAGAAATTAACTACACTAATCTACTATAATCTATTATTGAAATTGAAGAGAGAAAGTAACAGTATCTAGTTGATCCCCCAAAGGGTGGAATACATTTAAATACTGATAATACGTCTAATTAAATATGAGTCTCAGTCGTAACATCCTTCTCCAAGCAATAAGCATATTTGATAGCTCAATTAAAAGTCAACTGCAGAATTAAGACTGGCACAACTGCGCTGTGATAAGCCTTGGATAGGGCGCAGCTGCGTTGTACAGGATCTGGGTAGGCTATCTGGCGCAGCTGCGCCGTGTCATAGGCCAAGCTGGGCGCAGCTGCGCCGTGCATCAACTGGGCCTGACTTGTTCTGCTGTAATCTTCTGTTGCATTGTAGGCTCAAGGTACTTCATTCCAAATCTTCATTCCAACATCTAGCAATATGCTCAGCTCCATTTTCCTTTCCATCATCAATCCATCATAGCTACGAGCATAACTTAGCTCAAATAACACTGAGAGAGTTCCCAATACTAACACTGCAAATCAAAGCACAAAAGCATAAAAATCTATACAATAACTTGAGTTTAAGTAACAAATTAAGTCAGTTAATATCCAAATAAGTTGATATAAAACCACTTATCAAATACCCCAAAACTTATACCATTGCTTGCCCTCAACCAACCAAAAAAAACCAAACCCAAATGCAATGCAGAAACTACCATGTATACAACCTACACTATCACGAACTTGAATCCAACAGTCAGCAAGAAATGAAATTCAAACGCAATGCCTCAGAAAAACTACAAGATAATCAAACCAAAAAGCTACCCAAGACAAGATTATAATGCACAACACTTTGAAAATCTAAATCTGTCAGCACTGATATAGTGTGTGAGTGTAAATAAATAACTAAACATGCTATTGAACAAATTTTTTTCACATACTATGCTTCTTAGAGGGAATGAACCAGTTTTAACTCAAGATAATCAGTAAATCAAACAAGTTCTAACTAAGACCATGCATTACTGAAGTTAAGAGTCAACAGGGAGATTTATGCCTTTATTTACTCATGAGGGCGATTCTCGCACTTTCCCGCGGTGTTTATTGATATTTTTTTATCCATTATAGTGAGTGCATTTTACGCTCCATCTCACTTTCCCATTTCCATTTAAACGAGTGCATTTTATGATCCATCTCTCCCTTTGATTTATAGTAAGCATATTTACCCCTCTTTTCCCCCCAAACTTAAGTTCTTTACAGTCCAAGCTATTACCTAATTGAGTACTGACACTCTTTCATTAAAACACAACACTCCCACCAGAAGACAACCATGAGATAATTTAAACTAAACGCCTCATAATGGTTACTCAAGAGTGCAAACCGGTTATATCAGTAACAGACAGATAAGGATTTATATAATGATATAACATCACAACCAAGCTTAAGTCTCAAATCAGTTTAAAAATCAAGTAGTTTTAATTTCATCATAGACCAACTAAATAACAAAATAGTTGACAACTGGATTCATACAGTTACAAAATTCAACATTTCTTAAACATAATTAACTAAAAATAATGCAACACTTCCTAACACAATCAACTAAAACAAATCAAAATGCAACATGACATGAATTATACTAAATGCAACAAATAAACCTAATACCCCCAAACTTAAAAACTACAATGTCCTCATTGGATATAAAAGGTATAAGGAAACTCCCCTAGCTGTCGTCATCATCACCATCCTCCTCTTGCTTAGGTGGAATGTCTGTAGGTGGATAAGGAGTAGTTGTCCCATACGTCAGAAATTGAACCTGTGCTCCAAGCTGGCTGAAGGCATTTGATAGGACTCCAGAGAATTCAGCAGTGAAAGCTTGGAAGTTCTTCTGCATCGCATCCATCCTTCTTTGAGGCGACGAATGTCACGGTTTTACTTGCCTAGAGGTGGCCTAGCTGAATAAGGAGCAGCATTGTCCTCTTCTTCTTCATTATCTTCTCCATCTTCTTCTCTATTGGACGCATCCTCAGGCATAATGAACCCCATGCCCCCGGGGTGAGACTCTGAACCATTGCAAATGGTGTACTTCTAAATAGTGGTTCTGTCTATATCCCTCATCGGCATCTAGAGAGCCTCCGTGTCCCAATCAACTCCCACAACCAAGCACAATCTAGTGATAAGAGATGCGTGTTGTATGCCCCCTGAAGTACTACCCCTCATATATCGCATCATTGATTGATTAATCACGTGCCCGATGTCAATTGCTTTCATCTTCAGTATGCCATAAAGCAATGTAGCTTTCTCTGTTGTGACATCGGCATGATGGCTGGTTGGGAATATGTTCGCACCTATAAAGCTATACCATGCCTTGGCATATCGGCTGAGCGACATCTGTGGGAAATGCACTTTTCTATCAGTGCCAGATTTGGTAGTCCATTTTGTGCCTGGCTTTTTTTTTTTTGCTAAGTTTGTATATAAAAAGGACCAAATACAATGGCTAAGGGGCATACCCCAGAATATAAGTAACATCATCTAAGTTAATAGATGAGGGTACGATGCATGGAAGAGAACCCAACATAACAAGTTAAACTAACAACCAATTACAGTAATGATAAAATAAATAAACTTAAAGTAGAGAGCAGCGGACCCATCCGACCCATCTCGCCCATCAGCAGCTATCCCACGGGCGAAGCTATACTCGCCCGAAGCCATGCAGTACTCGCCCGAAGGCCATGCTCGCTCGAAAGCCATTCTCGCTCGAAGCCATGCTCGCCCGAGGCCATGACCTGTGCTTGCCCACCATGCTCGCCCGAAGCCACCTAGATGGTCAAGGGCAACTCTCTCATTACACTAGCTAGCCCTAAATCACCCCTGCAAACCTGCCGGAAGAAAAACACAGTATGAGCCAATTGCCTAGTACGGATACAGATATACAAAAGATATACAACTGATATACGAAAACAGTTGAGACAAAATACTGAACAAGCCTCAAGTGCAAATACGAACGAAAATATAATATCCAAAGATCTGAATGGAATATATCTGAACCAACAGGAATAACGAAACAAACAGAGGAGTAAAGAAAATAATGAACTAAAATAACTAACCCAATTAATTGGGCCTATTCACACTTGGTGGAATTCTAGTGACTCTAAACCCCAGTACAAAAAGCTTGATAGAGTTATGGTCAACTGTGATTGGTTACATCACTTCCATGCTTCTCAGGTAATCTTCTCTCCTCGGGACCTCTCGGATCACTACCCTGCGGTGGTTCAAACTGGTCTGACCTTGCCTAGAGTTCCCAAGCCTTTCCAGTTTTTTAATTTCCTTGGTGAGCTTGAAAACTTCCATGAGGTTGTCCAGTCTGCTTGGAATATCCATACCTCTGGGGATCCTCTTCAAGTTTTAGCTGGGAAGCTTAGATCGGTCAAATGGGCTCTCTCCACTTTGAACAAAGATAATGGTAATATTACCTCTAATGTGGATAAGGCCAGAGCTCTCCTCCATTTTACACAGAATGCTATTGCTTCCAATCCGAATGATCCCTCTCTCCTTAAGGCTCAAAGGCTTCACTCTGGAAATTTGTGGTGTGCCCTTAGATGTGAAGAGAAATTTCTTAAGCAAAAATCAAGAATCCAATGGCTTAAGGATGGGGACAAAAACTCGGGCTACTTCTTCAATCAAATCAATAATAGATGGAATCAAAATAAAATCCTTGCTATTGAAAATGAGGCGGGTGTCCTCTTTACTGGTCAAAAGGATATCCAACATATTGCAGTGGACCACTTTTCCTCCTTGCTAGGCTCTCTTCCTATAGAGGAGGACCCCGATCTAATGGATCTTGCCCCCTATGTTTCCAATATTGTTACTGACTCTCAAGCCTCTTGGATGGAGAGAGACATTTCTGATAGCGAAATTTTGACAACTCTGAAGTCGATGAAGAAAAATAAGAGCCCTGGTCCTGATGGCTTCAATGTGAATTTTTTCCTTCTAGTTTGGGATATTGTCGGTCGTGATTTTACCTTGGCTGTTTAATCCTTTTTCAAAAAGGGCTGTCTCCTCAGGGGTACAAATTCTACAGCTATCGCTTTGGTTCCTAAGGTTCCTAATCCTACCTCCATGACTGACTATAGGCCTATTTCCTGCTGTAACACAACTTATAAGTGCATTGCCAAAATTATTGCTGTTAGGCTCAAGGGTATTCTTCCTTCCCTAATATCTCCCTCTCAATCTGCTTTTATTCCGGGTAGGAGGATTGGTGATAATATTTTACTGGCTCAAGAGTTATTCAGAAACTATCATAGGCCCTCTGGCCAGCCTCGGTGTGCTATGAAAATTGACCTTCGTAAGGCCTTTGATTCGGTGTCTTGGAATTTCATGCTTGCCGCTCTGCGCCTTTTCAAATTTCCTCCCAAGTTCATCTACTGGATAAAGGTTTGTATTTGTTCTACCTTTTACTCTGTCAGAGTGAATGGTGCCCTTTGTGGGTATTTCAAAGGGTCCAAGGGCTTGCGTCAAGGAGATCCTCTCTCTCCATATCTATTTGTTATTGCTATGGAAGTCCTTTCGCTTATTCTCTTAAAGGAAACCAGGGCCCTCTCTTTCAAGCATCATTGGAAAACAAAGTCTATCTCCTTATCCCATTTGTGCTTTGCTGATGATCTGCTTATTTTTTGTCATGGTGATGTGAACTCGGTCAGGATCATCAAACTCTGTTTAGATCACTTCTCGTCTCTCTCGGGATTACATGTAAATGATTCGAAGAGTATGTGCTTTCTTTCCAATGTTTCTCCTGGTCATGCTGAGGTAATTTACAATTCTCTTGGGTTTCAAGTGGGTCGGTTCCCTGCTAAATTCCTTGGAGTCCCTCTGATCACCTCGAAGCTCAGCCTTGCTGATTGTCATCCTCTGTTAGAAAAGGTTAAATCCAAAATTTCTTCATGGACTAATAGATTCCTTTCCTATGCTGGACGCCTTCAGCTTATTAAATCGGTTATCTTTGCTATCCAATCTTATTGGTCTGCCCACTTCATTCTCCCTGCGTCTGTTCTTAAAGATCTTAAGTCCACTATGAGCAGATTCTTATGGAAAGGCCCCTCTATGTTGAAGTTTGGAGCCAAAGTTGCCTGGAGTAAAATTTCGCTTCCTTATTCTGAAGGAGGTCTAGCTATAAAGCATCTGGAGGACTGGAATAAAGCTCTAATCTTGCTTCAGCTTTGGAGAGTAGTTAATCCTAATTCTCCGTCTCTTTGGGCTTCTTGGGTTAGAGTATATCATCTAAGCTCTAAACACTTTTGGGTTCTGAAGACCCCAAATGACTGCTCATGGATATGGAGAAAGATTCTGCAGCTGAGACCTCTTGCTTTGACCCATATTCGGTTCCGGATTGGTAATGGGGAAAGTACTAGTCTGTGGTTCGATCCTTGGCTTAATGCGAACCCTCTAGCTACAAGTTCTCATTCCTCTTTGATCATAAATTCTGATTTGGGTCCAAATGCAACTGTTAGTGATATTATTCGTGATTCTTCCTGGCACCTACCCTCCTCTAATCATAATGATTTTATTGTCTTTCGGGATTCCTTTGACCTCAATAGGGTTTGTGACTCTACTAAACCGGATGAGATTCTATGGGATTCTTTGAATTCTAATGAGGTAAAAGCTTCTACTCTATGGCGTTCTATTAGGCAGGTGGGAGTTGTTGTACTTTGGGACAAATTAGTGTGGCCTAAGATCCTGATTCCTCGGTACTCTTTTACCCTCTGGTTGGCTTTCCATCAAGGGTTACGTACAATGGACAGATTGATCAGTTTTGGAATGTCTGTCAATCCCTCATGTGTTCTTTGCTCTTCCAAACCGGAAACCTTTGACCACTTATTCTTCCACTGTGACTACTCTTTTAGGGTTCTGCTTTCTGTTCTTCAGTACTGTGGGTGGAGGGGTTCTAGTCGGGCTTGGAGCTCCATAACGGGCTACCTCATTCATTATTCAAATCCTTCTTTCCACCACAGTTTACTTCATCTTGGTTTCGCAGCTATGGTATACCGTATTTGGAATGAGCGGAATGCGCGAATTTTCAGTCATAAATCCTGCACAGTTCGTAACCTTGTTATCGACATACTTCATGTGCTCAAATGTAAACTTCATACAAATGCTAGATTCCAAAAAATTAAGACAAGATATGGTCTTAGGCAGCTTGCTTTAAACAATTCTTGACAGGTTCTGCTGTTATTTCCAGATTAGTGTCATGTTTACTTGGCTGATGTTGCTTTGATCTAATGTGTACAATGAATTATCTGATGTTGTTATTTTAATGGCTAATGCTGCTGGGGAGTTGCTCTTTTAGTTATTTAGCTGTTTTAGCTGGTTTAGCTGTGTTCATTGTACTGTTGTTGTGTTGCCATATGGTTCTGTTGTTGGGCCTACTGGTTCAATTTTGGGTATGCTTTGTGGGGCCTTTTGCTTTGTTGTAGCTGTTCTTCTGATGCTGATGTGATCATGGGTCTGTGCTGCACATGGTTCTCTCATATTCATGTTTGCTGTGCTGATTTTTGGTTGGGGTTATTAGTTTGGAGCCTGTTCAGATTTGTTGCAGTCAGTGGTTATCTAGTTGCATTCTATGGTCCTTCGAGATCTGTTGATGGCATTTTTGCTGATGGCTGCGTTTTGTCCTGCTGCTGGCTTCTCGGCAGCTGTTGGATTATGCTGGCTGTTTCCTATCTGGTGTGGTAGAGCATCTGCTGACTTCGCCTAAAGTTCGCCAATGTCTGGTGTTCCTCTGCTGGTATGCTGGTTTGCTGCTTCTGTTTGGTATTCTGTTAGTATGCTGGTTTATAGCAGGTGCAGCAGTTGTGTTGGTGGGTCTTGGTCCTTCTTGGTACAGCTCCATGCTGATACTGTCTGCTGGGTCTTGGTCCTTCTTGGTGCTGCTGGCTGCTCCTTGTCTAGCTGTGGTTTGATGCAGCTGCTAGCTGCTTTTTGTCCGGCTGCTAGCTGCTGTTGGCCGCTGGGTACAATGCTGATGGCTGCTTTCTTTCTGGTGTGGTAGTGGTCTTGAGCAGCTGCCGTGCTCCTCGCTACGTGTGGTGCTTGGTTCTGCTGTGCTTCTGTGTGTTTGAGCTGTTTCTTCTGCAGGCACCTGTATGGGTTGGTTGTTGCACCTGTATGGGTTATATGTTCTTCATCTTTGGTTTGATGCAGTTTGTATTGACTGGTTCAAGCCAGTTCATAGGTTTTTATTGTGGTTGTTTGTTCCATATTGAATCCTAGTTTGATAGTGACTAGCTTGGGTTTACTACTGGCATCATAGGGCATGTCCTATGATGCCAATGGTATACTGCTTGGGGTTTGACCCTGTACTTTGTACCTATTCTTTCTTTTATTTCAGTCTAAATTTAGCAAAAAAATGGTTGGGGTTATTTCATACCGATTGAGCTCAGAAATATACCTTGCCACATAGGCAAGTCAAAACAATGCCACACAGGCAAGTCAAAATAATTCCACACAGGCAAGTCAAAACCATGCCACACAAGCAAGTCAAATGATGCCACACAGGCAAGTCAAAACCATGCCACACAGGCAAGTCAAATGATGGCACACAGGCAAATCACACATTGGACCGCGGATCCAAATGTATGCAAATCGGATAGTGTGTTTGGCACAACATCACCAATCCGCAGAACAGAAAACTAGGGTTAACCCATACGCCTCCCACAACAAAACACCAAATGACCCACTTTCTCCGGAGCCCAAAACGGAGACGCCGTGGACTAATCACACCGCCACGGAAAGTGTCATGCCTCTCGTGCCAAGACGACATGCCTGTGGTACCCCCACAGGTGGTTATAGCTCAGGTATACCCTACGGTATATTCTAATAAAAATATCATGTCACAACACATGCGACTAATACCAACAAAAGGGTTCTATATGTACATGTTGAACCAAATCAAATTATAGTCACAAGGTTTCAAAAAGAAGGTAGCAACATGTACCACTCTACAATTATCAAAATAAATATTAGACATGATAACCTCATTCAAAGAGTACAAGTACGAGTCCAATGTGTCAACTCCAAAATGAAATAAATATATCAATTTCACAAGAAACAATTATGTGAAATAATAACAGAAATTCGAAACGAGGAACAAAACGAACAAATCAAAATTAACAAAGGTATCGCTGAAAGAGTACAGAATCCGTACCTGATACTTCCACCATTTATAGCATACTCCACAAAATCTTACCCTCAAATGCCAACGATATCAAATACAAATCGTTATTCGCAACCTAAACATATTCACCTCAAATTAAAAACAATCCAAACTAATAATTCCAAAGTAATTCATAATCTATTTAATATGCTTTTAATCATCGCCTTATATCAATTATTAATACTCCAAAATTTATATTCCATGTATAACTCTTTAAATCTCCTTCGTTCGAACTAATTACATAAATTAACAAAAATTAATTAATATCTATAAGTTAAATTACGAATTACAAATTTACCCATTAACAACATAGTACTGTTAAATTTATTATCAAGTAAATTTTATAATTTTAACAAGATTAACAATTTTAAATTAATATACATAACTTTCAATTTGATTCATTAATTTCATATATAAATTTATGGTCAAATAATTATTGAAATATATATAATAAAAAAAAATCAAAAACGCGAAATCGCCGCTTGCAGATTACCTGCAAGCCTAAAAGCAACTATATATATAGTCTTTTATGTTGACAATTCAACCATATATATATTATATGAATAAAGCTTTATAATTTAAATCATTAATCATGTTACGAATTCTCTCTCTTTTTTAGCAGATTCAATATATATATATATATATATATATATATATATATAATCCAATGTCCTCCATTCCAAGACAAAAATCAACTGAAACGAAAAAAGTAAAAAAAAAATTCACATGCTTTCACTAAGAAATCACAGATAGACTTACATGAATGAGAAAAAGAAAATTCAGCTTCTGATCTTTGGTCTTCACAGTTCGCCTCCTTGCGCTGTTTGTTCTCCATAATTTTTTTTTCTTGATGCCGCCGCTGCCTTTTCTTCTTTTCTCTCGATTTGTATTAGATACGTTAAGAAGATTAGGTTTTAGTATTTATTTAGTTTAAAACATATTTTATTAATATATTTATTAACTCTCCAAATTTTAATAGGATTTATTATAACCCACATTTAAATTAAACCCAATTGATTTTAAGGCCCAAATTGAAGAAGTCTCTTACTTATTTCAGTCCACGTAATTTAAAAACAATGTTTAACCCAAACATAAGAAAGCCCAATTAAAATATGAATTTAAATATTTTTTATTTTTTTTTACCGGGTATTACATCACCTACTCCTTAAAAAGGATTCCGTCCCCGGAATCAAAAGAATGAACGTACCTAATTATCAAAAGATGCGGATAGTCCGCTCGAATAGTCTTCTCTATCTCCCAAGTAGCTTCCCGCTCCGAATGATTTTACCACAAGACTTTAACAAAAGGAATTATCTTCCTCAATTTTAATTTAATCAGTTATTTAATTATCTACTAAAAGAATTTAATTTTTCAAACAAAACAAGGAAGAAAAGAGGGAAACAACATCATTTACCTTTTCCAATTTAAACACAATTGTATAAAATAAAATCAATTAATATCTAATTATAAAAAAAAATAGGTTATTACATTTGTTATCCCTTAAAAATAATTCCGTCCTCGGAATTCAAATAAGATACAAAAATAATTTAGTTACGACGTAGCGCCGCCATTTATAACGATCAACGCGGATAAGTCATCGGTCCACGTAATTATTCATGTACTCGTAAAAGATTTGTCAGCTATCGTGTCAAGCCTTGGTAAGGTTCTTCGCGTTGCATCAAATTAGATCACATGCTCCACGATTGGTGCTGGCCGTCGCTAGTATCTTTGAGTTTCATTCTTGCAAACGTACGTACTCTTCAGAACATAATTCGAAAGCACAAAATTTCTCTTCATCTAAATACGATTCGAATACCCACAATATTTAAAATTATTTTTTTAATTCGTAAAACGTTTATGTTCCACACATGACAAAGATCTAACAAATTATTTTTATTTTATTTTACATAAATTCATACAAAACTCTAAAGACATCAGATAAATAAAACAACTATGCAAACTATATTACCAACTCTTCCCAAGTCATCAAGAGCTTCAAAAAATTCCATCCTCAATTTGAACTAGTCCTCAAATATTATTACACCAAAGAATATACTACTAATATCTCTTTATCACCAACTCTCTTAAGTCCTTAAGAGTTTCAAAATATCATAACCTCAATCAAATTAGTTCTCACATATTATTACACCAAAAATATACTACTAACTAAGATCTCTCTATCACCATACTAAACTCCAAATCATATATCCTACTATTTGAATAAGCAAACTATAACTTCTAAAATCTCTTAAACTATATTGAATTCATCACTTATTATATATCTAATCATTCAATAAATCAATCATTCTCGTAATGCAAACCTTAACTCAACGAATTTCAAAATCTCATCTTACTATCACAAAGAAACTTCATAGGACATGACTCCAATATCTTTCTAGAAAAATAGCCACAAAATTGATCATTAACTCCAAATGATTAAACTAATTACCTCGAATATCAACCACTCAAATTACAAGAAATCATCTATACTTAATAATTTTCACTTTATCATAGTAATTCATCAATACACATACCTCAAATTATCCACAAGCTTAACATAAACAAAATCATCATCAAAATCAAATCCTCAATTCTAAGATCATAATAAATTGTCACAAAAAAATAACTCTAACAAATCATTTTCCAAAATCAAATACTCGTTGATACAAATACTCACATCATAATCGCATCTCATAAAAATCATTTCTTATCTGTACAATGTATAGTTTTATTCACCTCAATGATTCAATCACCATTATTAACTAATATCATTGCTCCAACGCATAACAATGATAATCTTAACAAATTATCTCACCTTTCTCAAATCATCTACAACTCGAAGACTGGAGGACACTTCGTCAAAATTAAGACACACAAAACAGAGAACAACATTAAATCAAACTCCTACGTCTACCCAGTGATATACCCACAACTCACAGGTCAAACCTAAATAGGTTTTCTACAAGAAAGAACCTAAGCTCTGATACCATCTCTGTAACACCCCCTTCCCGAAAAGGAAAGAGAGGTCACATGCAAAGCACAACAAACCTCAAAATAAAAAAAACAGAGCACTAATAACCTCAAAATATTAATAGTGGTGATCCATTAATAGCGTACTAAATACAATTCTCCAAATAGAGTCAAAATAATCAAACTTAAAATTTGAAACAACCTAGATGGTCAAGGGCAACTCTCTCATCACACTAGCTAGCCCTGAATCACCCCTGCAAACCTGCCGGAAGAAAAATACAACATGAGCCAATTGCCCAGTACGGATACAGATATACAAAAGATATACAACTGATATACGAAAATAACTGAGACAGAATACTGAACAAAGCCTCAAGTGCAAATACGAACGAAAATATAATATCCAAAGATCTGAATGGAATATATTTGAATCAACGTAATGAATATATCTGAATCAATGTAATTGACGAAACAAATAAAAGAATAAAGAAATAACGAACTGAAGTGACTAACTTAATGACTTGAACTGAACAGAAACCAACAAAACTAATCAAATAAAATAAAAGGCTGAAACAAATGGCTGGAGTTATTTTATACCGAATGAGCTCAGAAGTATACCTTGCCACATAGGCAAGTCAAAATAATGCCACACAGGCAAGTCAAATGATGCCACACAGGCAAATCAAAACAATGCCACACAGGCACATCAAAATAATGCCACACAGGCAAGTCAAAATAATGCCACACAGGCAAATCACACATTGGACCGCGAATCCAAATGTATGCAAATCGGATAGGTGTGTTTGGCACAACATCACCAATCCGCAGAACAGAAAACTAGGGTTAACCCATACGCCTCCCACAACAAAACACCAAATGGCCCACTTACTCCGGAGCCCAAAACGGAGACGCCGTGGACTAATCACACCGCCACGGAGAGTGTCATGCCTCTCGTGCCAAGACGACATGCCTGTGGTACCCCCACAGGTGGTTATAGCTCAGGTATACCCTACGGTATATTCTAACAAAAATATCATGTCACAACACATGCGACAAAATACCAACAAAAGGGTTCTATATGTACATGTTGAACCAAATCAAATTATAATCACAAGGTTTCAAAAAGAAGGTAGCAACATGTACCGCTCTATAATTATCGAAATAAATATTAGACATGATAACCTCATTCAAAGAGTACAAATGCGAGTTATATGAATCAACTCCAAAATGAAACTAATATACTTATTTCACAAGAAACAATAATGTGAAATAATAACGAAATTCGAACAAGCGACAAAACGAACAAATCAAATTTAACAAGAGTATCGCAGAAAGAGTACGGAATCCGTACCCTTTCAGCGATACCTTTGTTAATTTTGATTTGTTCGTTTTGTTCTTCGTTTCGAATTTCTGTTATTATTTCACATAATTGTTTCTTGTGAAATTGATATATTTATTTCATTTTGGAGTTGATACATTGGACTCGTACTTGTACTCTTTGAATGAGGTTATCATGTCTAATATTTATTTTGATAATTGTAGAGCGGTACATGTTGCTACCTTCTTTTTGAAACCTTGTGACTATAATTTGATTTGGTTCAACATGTACATATAGAACCCTTTTGTTGGTATTAGTCGCATGTGTTGTGACATGATATTTTTGTTAGAATATACCGTAGGGTATACCTGAGCTATAACCACCTGTGGGGGTACCACAGGCATGTCGTCTTGGCACGAGAGGCATGACACTTTCCGTGGCGGTGTGATTAGTCCACGGCGTCTCCGTTTTGGGCTCCGGAGAAAGTGGGCCATTTGGTGTTTTGTTGTGGGAGGCGTATGGGTTAACCCTAGTTTTCTGTTCTGCGGATTGGTGATGTTGTGCCAAACACACTATCCAATTTGCATACATTTGGATCCGCGGTCCAATGTGTGATTTGCATGTGTGCCATCATTTGACTTGCATGTGTGGCATGGTTTTGACTTGCCTGTGTGGCATCATTTGACTTGCTTGTGTGGCATGGTTTTGACTTGCCTGTGTGGCATTATTTTGACTTGCCTGTGTGGCATTGTTTTGACTTGCCTATGTGGCAAGGTATATTTCTGAGCTCAATCGGTATGAAATAACCCCAACCATTTGTTTCAGCCTATTATTTTATTGTGTTAGTTTTATTCGTTTCGTTTCAGTTCGTTTCGTCTCCTTTCAATTAATTGGGTTAGTTATTTCAGTTCATTATTTTCTTTACTCCTCTGTTTGTTTCGTTATTCCTGTTGGTTCAGATATATTCCATTCAGATCTTTGGATATTATATTTTCGTTCGTATTTGCACTTGAGGCTTGTTCAGTATTTTGTCTCAACTGTTTTCGTATATCAGTTGTATATCTTTTGTATATCTGTATCCGTACTGGGCAATTGGCTCATGTTGTGTTTTTCTTCCGGCAGGTTTGCAGGGGTGATTCAGGGCTAGCTAGTGTGATGAGAGAGTTGCCCTTGACCATCTAGGTTGTTTCAAATTTTAAGTTTGATTATTTTGACTCTATTTGGAGAATTGTATTTAGTACGCTATTAATGGATCACCATTATTATATATTTTGAAGTTATTAGCGCTCTATTTACTATTTCGAGGTTTGTTGTGCTTTGCACGTGACCTCCCTTTCCTTTTCGGGAAGGGGGTGTTACATCAATAGTCCAAACTATGTAGCACAAGCCCATTAAGAAAGTAGTTAGATTAATTATCAAAGTCCCAATGAAAAGCCTTGATCCAAGGGTCAAACCTAGTAGGAAATGGGTAAGCTTGATGGGCAAACAAAAAAGTGTGATGAGCAAGTATTGTGGCTAGCAAGTTACTTAATGGCTAGGTTATGAATAGTAAGGAGGTGGAGGATGAGGAGGTGGAATGAGAGGGTAAATAAGGAGGTGGGATGTTTTAAAGTCTAAAATGCCCTAACCTTTGGTGGCCTATAAATACAAGCCTCATTTCAAATTTTGTTGGTTGTTATTTTCATCCAACTTTCCTCTCAAATATAAGCTACTTAATTGGTAGAGAGAATAAGTTACTTAAGTCTTATAAGCCACTTCAACCTTTGCTAGTTTTCCAATGTGAATTGAAGTCTTCAAGGGTAAGACTAATCTATTTTATCTACAACTCTTCTATGATAGGATTGATAGAGAAGGGAAAATGTATTCTAAGATCATGCAATTGGTTAATAAGGAATGAACTTACGCCGAATAATTTGGATAAGCAACTTGAACATTAATAAGTTGCTAGAACCATGGAGAACTTATCATATGTTGTCATATGATGATTAGTATGTTGAATATAGTATGAGAACATTGATTAATGGACTTAAGTTTATAGTAAGTCATAAGCATGAAGAGTTGTAGTTCATAAGTTGATTAAGTCATTGACTTATGAGAATAAGTCTAAACCTACTTTGATTATAAGTTGGTGTAATAAGTAACTTGTGATGATCATATGTTGGTTGAAATCCATTTAGAATCATTAAGAATGTAGTTTTACCGGAATTCACACGATTGGACAATTATCGTCGAATTCGTGAAATTCTCGGAATGGAAGTCGTATTTTGTGTTTGAAGTCGGAAACGTTGGTTTTTGATGGAGACAAGTCATATTTGGCATTATAGAGTTGCGGACTCGAAAATAATCGAATTCCGACTTAGAACGAAGAAACGAGCGTTGAACGTTCATGGACGTTTATCGTTTTCGTTAAAAATGAACTCGTAGGTGAAATTTTAGTAAACAAAGTAAAATAGATAAAATTATTTCATGAACGCATAGAGTATGAAATTTGTGAACCATAGGCTTTTGAACGGACCAATTCGGACTTATAACGAAGAAGTTATGCGTCCGGGAAGTTCGTCAAATTTTCAAATCTGCAAAATTATCTGAGGCACAGAGTCCGCGCCGCGGTGCGACTCACAACCTTAAAGCCCGCGCCGCAGCGCGAGTCTGGAACCGTGCATGCTGCTAACTCACGCCGCGGCGCGAGATGCAGAGTTAAGTGTGGCACCGCGGCGCCAGTCCTAGAATTTTGATGGACATGAATGTTTACAAGTGTAGAATGAAAAGAAACTTGTTAGTAATGAACTGAGATATAAACATAACATTGTAAGGTACTTATAAGACACTAATGCATGATGATTAAGAGTTAATAATCAAGCAAAGATGAATGAAACATGAATGACGTAATGAAAGCCAGAAACCCATAATAGTAGATCTAAGTCAGGATTTACATTGAGATGAAGGGTAAGATATAATAGAATACATACTTGATTATATGTAACCTAATGTGGTATGTTATATGATCATGTATTGTAGAAACGTAGAGACTTAAAGTGTACGTGTGTTAATCAGTATTCTAACCCTTGTTCCAGTTCAGTCTGGACAAGTTTTGTAATTCATGTATTCTTTCGCACGAAGTTTTGAATGATGAAGTCTTAAGCCAATTCTTTCGGCTAGACTTATATATGATTCTGTCAAGCATGATTTATATTTACCGAGTTACATTGGCATGGTTTTAATCGAAGACCAAGTATGATAAAATGTTTTTGTCGTTTAACGACAGGCACGTGAGGTTGCCACGACTTAAATGTATACACGTTTAATGAATATAGTGTTGATCAACATAGAGTACTACGGGCTGATGACCCAGAAGTGCTCGTAAGCTATGCTGGACTTACGGACTTAGTACCGGGTTGTCCTTTTTCAAAAGAAATTATGAACTGCTCATAAACCAATTGAAATCTTTTTGGATGGCTCTCTCTCTTGGCTGGTTTCTCTGCCTTCTCTCTAGAACCTTTTCAAAATTTCCCCAGCCCCTAGGCCTCACCTAACTATTCCGGCCTTACCTAACTTTTTCGGCTATTCCAACCCCCTGTCTCAGCTTCCTGGTGCCTTTCATCTCATCTTCGTCATTGTTCTCTCTCTTACTTCTCTCTCTCTGTTTCAAAAATTTCTGATCCTTTACTTTTCTCTCTTCAATCATGGACGACCACTCTCACCTCTCAGCTGGGAACTCCTTCAGCAGTCAATCTAGGGATTTGTTCGAGGAGTTTGGGATCTCTAACCCAAACTCCCCATCTCCTTCTACTCCACTAGCTCCTAGTAATGTTGTCATGTGTGAATCCGACTTTAACCCTGCCCCCTTGGCAGTTAGTACGAGTTCTGAGGATTCCTTTGCTTTGGAACATACTTTGGACATCAACATTGGCCCTACTTTAGGAGCAAATGCAAAAGAAATTTTTCTTGCTGCTCAGCACTTTTCTCAAAAAGACAGAGATGAAGCTCTGTTTGAAAGGAGGAAAAACCTCCAATTCATGAATTTTCTTGCTTCTCATGGTATTTCTACTTCGGACGTCCACAACTTTGTTTCTTCTGGGAGACTCTCAGAGATTGGATCTTCCAAAAGGGTGGATACCTTGGCTCCATCCCATTCTACGGGCATTTTGGTTCCGGTCACTTGTGTTGGAGAACCCTCTCCATTGGTGCATGAGGCTACTCTGCAGGTTCCTACTCTCCCCGCTACCTCTGTTGTAGGTACAGCTCTGGGAAAAATTATTTCAGATTCAAACTCTAACTCTAATGCTAGCAGCTCTACTGTTCCCCCTGTACCGCTCGGAGACTCAATCGGCCATCAGTTAAATACCCCCCCTAAGACTTGGAGTGCTGTGGTTGCCACAAATTCTGGGAAATCCTCACTTTCTCTCTCCTTCCACCCTCCTTCTATGGAAAATGGTAATATCCTCGTCCAACCTCCTGATGACATGCTTAAACGCGGTAACCAAATTTGGTCTTCTAGTTTAGTTGGCTATTTTCTTCACTCTTCACTTCCCTTCAAGGTAGTTGAGCCTATTGCTAGGAGGCTATGGGGAAATCTGGGCCTCTCAAAAGTTTTTCTGCATAACAAAGGCTATTACATTTTTAAGTTCCACTCCAAATCTGATTGTGAAAATGTGCTTGCCTCTGGCCCATGGCATTTTGTTTCTAAAACCATTGCCTCTGGCCAGGACATCCTGGGATCGAGTCCCGCCTGCCTCAAGTGTGAGAATTCTTTAATTCGTGTGGCCACGGAGACGCGGGCGCAAGCTCGTATGAAAAGACTGATCCGGGTTCGTGGAGACTTAGTCCGACTGCGGTTGGGAAACTCCCGGTTATCAAAAAAAAAAAAAAAAAAGATTGTGAAACGTTCCCCATATGGGTCAAGCTAAGCCACATTCCACTGTCTTACTAGTCGGATGAGGGCATTAGTTACATTGCCAGTGCTATTGGAAAGCCTTTGTTCTCCGATGAAATGACCGCAAAAAATGATCTCTTGAACTTTGTCCGTGTTTGCATTGAAGTTAATGCCTCCTACTCATTCCCTTCCACTGTCAATGTGGTTGTTCTAAATGAAGAGAAATCAAAGAAAATATCCATTCCAGTAGAGGTGGAATACCAAAACAGGCCCCCCTATGCCCTACTTGTAAAGTGTTTGGTCACTCTCTCCTAAAGTGCCCAAAATCAAACTTCCAGTGGGTGCCTAAAGTTCCTATTCTAGTTGCCTCTTCAAAGCCTCTTGCAGCACCTTTTGCAGCACCTCTTGCAGCACCTTTTGCAGCACCTCCATCGGCTAACTCTGGTCCTTCAAAGACAACCTGCATTGACAAGCAAAATGCCTGGAAGACTGTCTCCAAAGGAGCCAGATTGGGTATGGATCCTCCCCCCTCCAGTTCACCCATGGTCACCACCAATCCCTTATCTCCTATTGCTACTCCAGCTGGCTCTCTGATCTAGACTTTGTCAGACTTGGAATCTCCTGCTTCAAACAACCCCCTTATTGCTAAACTCAAAGTAATAGATGAAAAGGAAGAGAAAGAACTAAAACACAAACAAATTTCTGCGAAAGACAATCCACTAGCTGCCAAGAAGAGGAAAGACAAAGGGAAAGTTGGAACACCCCCTCCTTAATTTTATGTTGGCGTCATATAATGTTAGAGGTCTAAATAAAAAGCCTAAGCAGGCTTATGTAAAACAACTTATTGTAGATAACAATAATTCTATTGTTGGTTTGCTGGAAACTAGAGTTAAATCGCATAATGCAACCAGAATCTCCAGGAACATTTGCAGGAACTGGACCTGGGTTTACAATTATGACTCCCACAGTAATGGTAGAACTTGGGTTGGATGGAATCCCACCCTTTGGCATGTGGATACCCTTTTTTTCTCCTCCCAACTGATTCACTGTAAAGCTCAGCATATTGCTAGTAATAGTACTTATTTTTATGTTTCTTTTGTTTATGGGCTGAACACTTATATGGAAAGGAGAGACCTGTGGAGAAACCTCTGAACTCTCACTCCCTCTGACAACTGGTGCTTACTGGGGGATTTCAATGTCATCAAAGATCTCATAGAAACTAACCAAGAGGATGGTAACTGGGACACTGGCATGGAGGATTTCAAGGAGTGCATCCAATCTATTGGAGTTGATGACATCCGAGGTGTTGGGCCTTTATTTACTTGGTGGAACTACCAAACGACCAGGCCTGTTCACAAGAAACTGGACAGAGGCTTAGGAAATGCTGCCTGGTTTACCTCCTTCCCTCAAGCCCAAATTTCCTATGCTCCTAGAGGATTGTCAGACCATGCTTTGGTCCTGCTCAACATTGGTACTCTTGGGCCTCGGCCTAGAAAACTCTTTCAATTCTTCAACCACATGTTACTTCTTGATGGATTCAATGACTGTGTGCGCTCTGCCTGGGGACAACCTTCTTCTGGTAACCCTTTCTTCGTGTTCTCTGAGAAATTAAAAAGAACTAAGAAAGCTCTTATTTCTCTTAATCTCTCTGCTGGGAACCTCACCTCCTCTGTCAAACTTGCAAAAGATGACCTTCATCATGTTCAGATCATGCTCCAATCTAGTCCCCAGGACCCTTTACTCCTTGAACAGAAAAAAAGTAACATCCTAACTCTTTGGGCTGCTTTGGATAGGGAGGAAACCCTTTTGCAACAGAAATCAAGTGCTACTTGGCTCTCCCTAGGTGACAGGAATTCCACCTTCTTCTCAAACATGATGAAAAGCAGATGGAACAACAACAAGAATCTATCAATCCAAAATGCCGAAGGGATCATGGTTCATGGTCAAGAGGCTGTTGAATTGGTGGCTGTAGATTATTTTAAACACACTTTCTGTTCTTCTCTCGATCCTCCCTATTCCGGATTGGATGATTTTGGCTCCCATCCTCATAATCTGATTAGCCCTGCACAATCTATCAAGCTATCGGAACCTGTCTCTGACTTGGAAATTTTCAAGGTTCTAAACTCTATGAAAAGGAACAAAAGCCCGGGGCCTGACGGATTTAATGTCAATTTCTTCATCAGCTGTTGGCATATTTTTGGGGAGGATTTCACTCGGGCTGTGCGATACTTCTTTTCTTCTTCAAAGATGCCCAAAGGGATAAATGCTACTGCTATTGCATTAGTTCCTAAATGTTCCAATCCTTCAGCAATGGCAAATTTCAGACCTATTACCTGTTGCAGCACCCTTTATAAATGCATTGCAAAGCTTCTTGCTAACAGACTCAAAGAGGTACTGCCATCTATCATTGATAAATCCCAGTCAGCCTTTGTCAAAGGCAGGAACATCAGCGACAACATCCTTCTTGCTCAAGAACTTCTCAGAGGTTACCACAGAGCCACTGGCCCTCCCAGATGTGCCTTAAAAATTGATCTCCGGAAAGCCTTTGACACTGTCAGATGGGATTTCCTCTTTGACACCCTATCTTCTTTTCAGTTTCCCACTACCTTCATTAGATGGGTCAGAGCATGCGTCTCCACAACTATGTTCTCTATAAAGTTAAATGGTACTCTTGCTGGGTATTTTGCTAGCTCCCGTGGTCTCAGACAAGGTGATCCATTGTCACCCTTCCTTTTTGTTCTTGTCATGGAAATGTTATCCTTAAAACTGAATATGGGTGCACCGAATCCGGAATTCAAACACCACTGGAAGACTAAGGAATGCAAGCTGACTCATCTTTTATTTGCAGATGATATTCTCATCTTTTGTCATGCTAGCATTCTTTCTATCTCCATCATCAACTCTTGCATCCTTTCATTCTCCCTCTTCTCTGGTCTGATCCCTAATGTTCAGAAAAGCCATTGTTTCCTTGCAAATTCAGACCCTCATGCCTCACAGAGCATCCTATCTCTTCTTAACTTCCAATCTGGTTCCTTGCCCACAAAGTTTCTGGGAGTACCTCTCATTTCAACAAAGCTATCCTACCATGATTGCATCCCCCTTATTCACAAGATTACTCTTCGAGCCTCTTCCTGGGCTACCAAAGTCTTATCTTATTCGGGCAGACTTCAATTGATTCAATCCATTCTCTTTTCCATTCAATCTTATTGGAGCAGCCACTTCATGCTTCCCAAAGCTGTTCTCAGATCCATCCAATCTATCCTTTGCAGATTCCTATGGAAGGGGTCATCTCTATCTATGCATGGAGCTAAAGTTGCTTGGTCTTCTATCTCTCTACCTAAATCTGAGGGAGGACTAGGCATTAAAAGCCTACTTGATTGGAACAGAGCCCAAATCATGTTGCACCTTCTGCATATTGTCCAATTTCAGCCGCATTCTCTTCTGCATATATGTTTGGGCTTCTACCATCCTTAAAGATAAATCCATCTGGCAGATCCCTATCCCTTCTGACTGCTCTTGGATCTGGAAACAAGTTCTAAAGCTAACACCGCTTGCTATCCAACATCTCAAATACATGATTGGCAATGGACAAAATATTAGTTTATGGTATGATCCTTGGATTGATGGCTCGGCTATTAACCCCAGCCCCAACTTAATTTCTAATTTTGGCCTTCCTACCTCTGCAAAGGTCAGTTCTATTCTTTTGAACTCCTCATGGAACCTGCCGCGTAGCAACCACCAGGATGTTATCATGCTCCGCAGGCAACTTGAACAACTCCCCCCTCCTTCTTCTTCTTGTGACTCTGTTTTATGGGAATCTATGGCTATAACTACAGTCAAAGCCAAACATATATGGGAGAACATCCGAACTCGGAAACAACCTGTCACATGGCACACCATCCTTTGGAACAAACTGCATGTTCCTCGGTATTCTTTTTTCCTTTGGCTGGGCATTCTCAAAAGGCTTCACACAAATGACAGGACCAGATTTTATACTGGCAGAACCTGGAATTGCCACCTTTGCCAACACCATCTTGAAACATTCGGCTATATGTTTTTCAGTTGTGATTACTCCAATGTCATCATCAAATCTGCTCTAAGTCTGGGACAATGGACTGACATACCATTGGACTGGGAAGACCTTATGGACTACATCACCTCATTCCAAGGCACAAAGCTTACAAAGAACATTATTTGCCTCACGGTTGCTGTCTCTCTCTACAAAATTTGGGAAGCTAGGAACTCAAAGTTCCACAAAAACACCTCCATCCCTCCACTTAGTCTTGCAAAAGATGTCATTCATATTATTAAATCTAGACTCTCTACATGTAAATCCTTTATTAAAGCCACTTCTTTTTGTTCATTCTACTGTAACTGGCTTATGTAATTGCAGCAGCTTGGCTCGGCTCGGCTTCTTATGTAATTGTTCATTCTCTCTTATAGTCCTCTCATCTATTGGCCTGTCAATAGATGATTTACTATAGGTTGGGGTATGCCCTTAGCCATTGAACATTTCATCTTCGGGCGTGCTTGAGGTGGCTTCGGGCGAGGTAGCTTCGGGTTCAGGCGAGATGATCTTCGAGCGAGGTGGTCTTTGGGCGAGAAGGAGAGGAGGTCTTCGGGCAAGGATGCGAGGTGGTCTTCGGGAAAGAAGGCGAGGTCTTTGGGCGAGGTCAAATGAGGTGGTCGCAGGAGGAGGTGGTGATTGTGCTCATGTTTTGGCCTTCGGGTGTGGTGGTCGGGCAGCTGCTGCTGCTGCTCTTCGAGAAGTGTGTGTGTGTGTGTGGGCGAGCTGAGTCGGCTGCTCTCATCTAGTAAATTTTTCCTAGGCCACAAACTGTATTCAGTACTGTTATTGGTTGTTAGTTTAACTTGTTATGTTGGATTCTCTTCCTTATATCGTATCATCATCTATCAACTTAGATGATGTTACTATATTATGGGGTATGCCCCTTAGCCATTGTTTTTGGTCCTCTTTTATATACAAATAAACTTAGCAAAAAAAAAACGTTTTGAATGAAAAGAAGTGTTATTTTGAATTATCGATAGTACTTCGTAACTATTGTTCAGTTATTGAAGATATATAAGTTCTATGTTTCAAGCATGTTGTTTATTAGAATTGTAGTACTTGCTGAGCTAGTCATTCTCACTCTTGCTTGAACCATATGAACACAACCAAGATCGAGCGGACTGAAGGCTCAGGCAAGGACAAGGGCAAGGAGAAGACAAACCTTTAGATTACTTATGTAATAGTATATGTGAAAGATTGTAATATATTTGATATTATGACAAGAACAAACGAATTGATTACAAAGAACATGGGGAATGTAATATTATTTTCGTTATATAGAAGTTATATTAGTCCTTTTGAGACTATTCAATTGAATGAATGAATGAATGGTAGTACAGTGTAGCACCATCTGTCGGGTTGGAAGAGACCCGGATTTGGGGGCGTCATAGTGCCTCCAAATCTTTAGCGCGAAAACCACTGCTGCCAACTCTAGATCATGAGTAGGATAATTCCTCTCATACTCTTTAAGTTGTCGCGAGGCATAGGCTATGACTTTCCTATGTTTCATGAGAACATATCCTAACCCTTTGCCTAAAGCAATTCTGTAGATAACAAATCCTTCCGAACCAGATGGTATTGTCAGATTGAGGAGAAGGGTAAGATTCATTAGGAACCATGTATGTTCATTCATGACCTAATGTGGTATGTTATGTGGTTATGTATTGTAGAGACCGTAAAGACTGAAAGGAAAAGTTATTTTTACTGTAGCAGACGCTGAAGGCAAGTTTTTCTTAAACGCTTGTCTAACCTTCGTGTTAGCGATGTTTTCTGTGATTCATGTTATGAGATTCATGAAGTGTTTTAATAAAGGGTCGATGCCAGATTTATCTCAGCTAGACTAATCTTGAAGAGTTGATTAATTTATTTACAAGTCTTTCAATATAGAATTGCTAACGCTATCCTACGCCAATTGTTTGGTATCGATTTAAGGTAAGCCTGAGTATGAATAAACAAATGTATTTTTCATCGATTATTTGATGGGCACACGAGGTTGCCAAAACTTAAACGTACATACGTTTAACAGGATGTAGTGTTGATCAACATAGAGTACTATGGGCTGATCACCCAGAAGTGCTCGTAAGATATGCCGGACTTACGGACTTAGTGTTGGGTTATCCTTTTCAAAGAAATTATGAAATGTTCATGGTCTTGAGCCAGAATTGATGTTTTACTGAATATTGTTATTGTAAAACGTTTTGAAGGAAAAGAAATGATATTTTGAGTTATTGATAGTACTTCATAACTTTTTTTTTTTACGATTCCTATGTTTCAAGCATGTTTTTTAAAAGAAATTGTTGTAACTTGCTGAGCTTGTTATGCTCACTCTTGCTTGAACCATTTGAATGCAGCTAAGGCTGAACGAACCAAGGAAATTTGACAAGGATAAAGGCGAGATGAAGAGGAACGATTAGTTTACCTTGTAATAAACTAGTAAGTTATATATATTATAGTATGATAAACAAAGAATGTAATGGTTATAGAACCTGAGAACGGGATGTAATATTATTAATGTAATAAGAATGTCGTTGATACACACATTTTGATGTCGTTTCAATAGAATAAATGTACAGTTATGAGTACCATGTAGCATCATCTGTCGGGTTGGAAGATATTCGAATTTGGGGGCATCACAGGTTGGTATCAAAGCATTAGGTTATAAAACTTAAGGGGGGGAGAACCTTAGGCTAATAACCTCGTTAAGGAAGAAAAGTCTGAAGGAAGTAAACTCAAGCTTTACTTCAGTCAAATTAGTTAATAAGGTATTGAGGAAACTCATTACCGAAAGATTTAAAAGATGGAAAGTAACCCTAAATAAATTAAATGTGATTTGTGCTTATACTATGGTGTGTTATGTACTAATCAACATGTTATGTGTTACTGTAGGATGTCGATCGATAGCTTGATGTATAGAGATATACACGCGGTGAGCGAAGAAGTTGTGAACAGAGTAGAGCCTGTACCTATGCCGGTAGCGGAGGTACCATTAGTGATTCTAGAGGATTCGGAGGCAGTGGAGTACTTTTCTGAGGAAGACTACTCCGAGGGAGATATGGATATAGCGTCATATCTTAATATGATGGTCTATGAGGAGGAGGAAATGGATGTAACATCGGTTAATACGGTGGTACCTACACTAGGGTTATTACCTCCAGATGCAATGAGAGCATTGTATCTAGCAGTGCTTGACAGGAATGTGCAACTGAGTACAGTTGTGCAGAATCAGAGTGAAGAGATTAATTATTTCCATGAAACTAAGGTGTCTGCAGAAGCAGATTTTGAGTCAGAGCATGATAGACAGGTGCTTATGACAAAGCAGGCTAGGGACTATAATGAAGAGGCCGATAAGCTTCGTAAGAAGTTGATTAAGAGAGACCGGAAGATAGCATGGATGTCTTACATCCATAAGAGCGCTCATAAGGATTTCAAGCTTAACGTTGCTTGTTATTCTATAGAGTCGGGGCAGACCGACATACTATTAGTCGGGATACTGTAGAAATGATTGCGAATGAGAAACACGAGGATGCTGTTATGCATTATTAGAAAGCTAGAGTTATAAATATCTGTGTAGTGACGTAAAACCCTCTTTTATATAAAAGGGTAGTCATTTTGTAAATCCCAACTTTTGTGAAGTTCAATTGTGGGATAGAAATGTAATAGCTTTTGGCTATGTAAAACAAATTGTAAATAGTTTCAAACTATGATGAAGCATATTAATATAATGAAGTTTTATTTAATGTGCTTTGATGTGGTATGAGGTATTAGTATGGAAGGATAACCAAGCAAGTAAATAAATAATAATGAAATTTTATTTATTTAATCAGAAAATGTCGTCAAGGAAAAGACAACTTAATCAGCAAGTGGAATCGCGTAATGATAATCAAGGGGGTCAAAACAACCCTATGCAAGAGTTCGTTAATTCATTATTGACTGCATTTAACTAAACTAGGGGTAGAGTACCTGCGGAACCTAGGGTAGACAGAATGACTACCTTTAAAGAATTTAAAAGCGTAGGTCCACCGGAGTTCAAAGGAACGATGGACCCATTAGCAGCCCAGACATGGGTAAAGGAAATAAAGAAGGCATTTGTTATTACAAACGTAGGTGAGGCGCAAAGGGCTTCTTTTGCGACTTACATGATGGAAGGGGAAGCCAACTTTTGGTAGGAGGCTCACCAGGGTGGGGCTAGAACAGATGGGGTAACGTAGGAACAGTTCAAGAAGGTTTTCTTCGAGAATTATTTCCCTACAAGCATGTAAGGGGGGATGGAGATTACGTTCTCAGAACTTAAACTAGGGGACATGACGGTTCCCCAATACGCGGCCAGATTCAATGAATTGGCAAAGTTTTCTCCACATCAAGTGGACACCTAGGAAGGCTCGTATGTTTGAGCAGGGCCTGAAACCCTGGCTCTATAGTAGGAATTTGTTGTTTCAGATTGTTTCCTATGGGACCATTCTAGAAAAGGTGATTATAGCAAAGGGTGGTAGTGAGGCATTGACTCAATACCACAAAGAGAGGAAGAATAAGAGCAAGGGAGAGGGAGGAACTAAGGCAGAGAATGCTAGTGGCAGTATGTTAAAAAGAAAGAATTTTAACTCCGGGAATACTGGAAGGGACAAGGGGATTCTAAGTGTAAGATCGAAGTATGTAAGACATGTGGAAAGACTAATCTAGGAGTCTGTCTGAAAAGGATTATAAGTACCTTTAAACATTACAGTAGAGGAGGGGGGAATAACTTTCGTTGATTATATTCGTGGAAATGGTTTCATGGATAATAATGGTAAACAAGTGTTGATAGATAAGCACCGATAATGTTGAGAGAATTTGAAGTAATTCTCGGTATGAATGAGTTGATTAACTATAGAACTTTAATAAATTGTTAGAATAAAAGTATGGATCTTCGGTTTTCTAAGTAATCCAAGGTAGTATTTCATGATAATAAAATACCGTGACGCTCTTGTTGTCTAACGATGAAGTAAGTTAGGAGAATGTTAAGGAAGAGGATGAGTCGTTATGGTTGCGTATCGACTATCGTAATAGGAGTAAGTTAGTGGTTAAGAATGAATACCCATAGCCTAGGATCGATGATCTATTTGATCAGTTGAAAAGGGTAAATAATTTTTCTAAGATAGATTTGTGTACGTGGTACAATCGGTTTAAAGTAAGGAAGAAGGAGGAGGTACCTAAGATGACATTCAGAACTCATTATAGTTATGACAAGTTACTGGTTATGTTAATTGGGTGGACTAATGTGCGAAGCTAGATTTTTCGTAAGAGGCGCTGAGCAAGTTAGGGGTAAATTGATAGGTACCCTTATGAGGTGCTATGATTAAAAGTACCATTAGCGTCACATGTTGTTATTGTCGAAATGGGAAGTGAGAAAAATTGTTTTCAGGAACTAAAAAGGGAAGTTAAGTAAGGTACTTGTATTGTCTCTATCAGATGATATGGGGAATTTTGTAGTATATCTCGATGTTTCGCATAGATGACGAGATTGCGTGCTTGTGTAGCATGGCAAAGTCATTAGGTATACATCACGCCAATTAATGAATTATGTGAAAGTCTATCCTACTTATGATCTATAATTGGCAGCTGTAGTTTTAGAATTAAAAAAAAAATCGAAAGATATTATTTATACGGTGAGAAGTCTGAGATGTACACGGACTATAGGAGTCTGAAATATATCTTCACACAAAAAGAGTTGAATATGAGGTAGAGAAGGTAATTAGAATGGATAAGAGATTTCGACGTTGATATGTTCTATCAATCCGGGAAACTTAACGTAGGAGCCGACGCGTTAAGTAGGAAGGGTAGGGAAAAGCTATCGATGTTAACAACTTAGAATGAATTAATAACGGAAATGGCAAGAATGAAGTTAGAAGTTAAATTACGGAATGGAGTGGTAGAAATGTTATTCGCAACGTAGACTCAATCCACGATAATGGGATGCATTAATTAAGTATAACTAGGTAATGAGGAATGTAAGCGAATGAAGATGTAATACCCGAAAAAAAAAGATTTATTTTTTTAAAAAACATATTAATTGGACTTTGTTTTTATTTGGGTCAACTCATATTTAATTTATGTGGGCTAATGAGTATTATTAAATGATACAAATTAAGTTGATAAAATTGGGCCTTAAAACTAATTTGGTTTAATTTATATGTGTGGGTAATTTTAAAATCCTATTAAAATTTGGAGAATTAATAAAGTTTGTTAATAAATAAACACATAACTAGACCTAATCTTATTTCATTATAAAATTGAGGAAAAGAGATGAAAATAGAAGAAGTTTGCGGCGGCTGAGAACAGTAGGAATAACCAGAAGTTTGTTCGTGAGAAAAATAGGAGGTCATTTATAAGGTAATTTCAAGTATATATTTTCTGATTATGACTAGTATTGCTTCGGTCAAGTGGGTATTTTTTTAGAGCATATGAGACTTGGCGTTGTGTTATATGTATATGATTATTAGCATAGCTTGGTCAATTCAATTCAGTATAGTAGACTAAGCTTATGTTGGTATAATGATTTCTTAGTATTCTAGCAATAATGGATAAGATCATATGAATTTTTGCATGGCATGTAAAGGTATAGGTGTATTGCATGGGTTTTGACATGCTCTAAATGATAAAGTAAAATTACATCAATACAGTATACTACAATAGAAGTAAATTGTTATTTTTTTTTAGTTTATTTATTGTATTTGGAACGGATGGGTAAATTTTTTATATAATTAATAGTATTGAAGCTTGTAAGATATTCATGTGCTATTTCAATAATAATAATAATAATAATAATAATAATAATAATAATAAATAAGTATATAATAACATGTATAATTAATAAAAAGTTATATATATACATGTATATATTTAATTAAGTAATATATATATATATATATATATATATTATTAATTTGTGTAATTAGTTCGAACGAAGGGGATTTAAAGAGTTATATTTGGAATATAAATTTTAGAGTATTAATAATTGATATAAGGCGATGATTAAAGGCATATTAAATAGATTGTGAATTATTTTGGAATTATTAGTTTGGATTGTTTTTAATTTGAGGTGAATATGTTTAGGTTGCGAATAACGCTTCGTATTTGATATCGTTGGCAATTGAGGGTAAAATTTTGTGGAGTGTGCCATAAATGGTTTGGAAGTATCAGGTACGGATTCCGTACTTTTTCAGCGATACTTTTGTTAAATTTGATTTATTCGTTTTATTCCTCGTTTCAAATTCTGTTATTATTTCACATAATTGTTTCTTGTGAAATTCATATATTTGTTTCATTTTGGAGTTGACACACTGGACTCGTATTTGTACTCTTTGAATTAGGATATCATGTTTAGTATTTATTTTGATAATTGTAGAGCGGTACATGTTGTTACCTTCTTTTTGAGACCTTGTGATTATAATTTGTTTTGGTTCAACGTGTACATATAGAACCTTTTTGTTAGTCTTTTGTCGCATGTGTTGTGACATAATATTTTTGTTAGAATATACCGTAGGGTGTACCTGAGCTATAACCACCTGTGGGGGTACCACAGGCATGTCGTCTTGGCATGAGAGACATGACACTTTCTGTGGCGGTGTGATTAGTCCACGGCGTCTCCATTTTGGGCTCCGGAGTAAATGGGCCATTTGGTGTTTTGTTGTGGGAGGCGTATGGGTTAACCCTAGTTTTCTGTTCTGCGGATTGGTGATATTGTGCCAAACACACCTATCCGATTTGCATACATTGGATTCGCGGTCCAATGTGTGATTTGCCTGTGTGGCATTATTTTGACTTGCCTGTGTGGCATCATTTGACTTGCCTGTGTGGCATTATTTTGACTTGCCTGTGTAGCATTGTTTTGACTTGTCTGTGTGACAAGATATATTTCTGAGCTCAATCGGTATGAAATAACCTCAGCCATTTGTTTCAGCCTATTATTTTATGGTTTTAGTTTTGTTCGTTTCATCTCCTTTCAATTAATTGGGTTAGTTATTTCAGTTCATTATTTTCTTTACTCCTCTGTTTGTTTCGTTATTCCTGTTGGTTCAAATATATTCTATTCAGATCTTTGGAGTTTTATTTTTGTCAGAGGTAATATTTTGTCTATGTTGATTTCGTATGTCAGTTGTATATCTTTTGTATCTTTATATCCGTACTGGGCAATTGGCTCATGCTGTGTTTTTCTTCCGGCAGGTTTGCAGGGGTGATTCAGGGCTAGTGTAATGAGAGAGTTGTCTTTGACCATCAATCTAGGTTGTTTCGATTTTTAAGTTTTAATTATTTTGACTCTAGTTGGAGAATTATAATTAGTACTTCATTGGTGGATATCATTATTACATATTTTAAAGTTATTAGCGTTCTGTTTACTATTTTGAGGTTTGTTGTGCTTTGCATGTGACCTCCCTTTCCTTTTCGGGAAGGGGGTGTTACAGAGATGGTATCAAAGCTTAGGTTCTTTCTTGTAGAAAACCTATTTAGGTTTGACCTGTGAGTTGTGGGTAAATCATTGGGTAGACGTAGAAGTTTGATTTGATTTTGTTCTATGTTTGGTTTGTCTTATTTTGACCAAGTGTTTATTTAGTTCTTTGAGTTGTAGTTGATTTGAGAAAGCCGAGATAATTTGTTAAGATTACTATTGTTATGCGTTGGAGCAATAGTATTAGTTAAGGATTGTGATTGGATATCATTAAGGAGAATAAATATGTGATTGTGGTTGAATATTTTGTACTGTTAAGAAATGATTATATGATTATGATGTGAGTATTTGTATAAGTGAGTTTTAAATTTTGGAAAATTATTTGTTAGAGTTGTTTTTGGTGATAATTTATTATGTTTTGGAATTGAAGATTTGATTTGGGTTAGATTTTGATTTTTGTTAAGTTGTGAATTAATTGAGGTATGTGAATCGGTGGGATAATATGATAAAGTGAAAATTATTAAGTACATAGGATCTCTTGTAATTTTGAGTTGTTGTAAAGATTCGAGGTAATTAGATTATTCTTTTGGAGTAAATGAATTTTGCGATTATTTTCTAGTAGAATATTGGAGTTATCTTATATGAAATTTTGAGTGATAGAATGAGATGATTTTGGAATTTGTTGGGTTAAGGTTTGCACTAAGAGAATGATTGATTTATTAAATGATTAGATATTAAGTGATGAATCTTTAAGAGATTTTGAAAGCTATCATTTGCTTATTCAGATAGTAGGATATATGATTTGGAGTTTGGTATGGTGATGGAGAGATCTTAGTAGTAGTATATTTTTGGTGTAATAATATTTGAGAACTAATTTGATTGGAGGTTATGATATTTTGAAATTCTTGAGGACTTAGTGAGAGTTGGTGATATAATTTAAGTTGTTTTGTTTATCTGATGTTTTAAGAGTTTTGTATGAATTTATGTAAAATTAAATAAAAATTATTTGTTAAATAATTTGGGTATTCGAATCGTATTTGGATGAAGAGAAGTGTTTGTGATTTCGAATTATGTTTTGAAGAGTACGTTTATAAGAATTAAACTCAAAAATATTAACGGGGGGCCCGCACCAACAGTGGATCATGTGATTTAACGCAAAGAACCTTACCAAGGCTTGACACGGTAGCCGACGAATCTTTTACAAGTACATTGATAATTGCGTGGACCGATGACTTATCCGCGTTGATCGTTACAAATGGCGACGCTAAGTCGTAACTATATTATTTTTTTTTGTAGCTTATTTGAATTCCGAGGACGGAATTATTTTTTAAGGGGTGAAAAATGTAATAACCCATATTTTTTAAAATTAAATATTAATTAATTTTATTGTATACAATTGTATTTAAATTGGAAAAGGTAAATGATTTTGTTTCCCTCTTTTCTTCCTTGTTTTGTTTGGAAAATGAAATTCTTTTAGTTGGTAATTAAATAACTGATTAAATTAAAATGGAGAAAGATATTTCCTTTTGTTAAAGTCTTGTGATAAAATTATTCGGAACGGGAAGCTACTTGGGAGATGGAGGAGCCTATTCGAGCGGAGTATCCGCATCTTTTGATAAGTAGGTACGTTCATTCTTTTGATTCCGAGGACGGAATCCTTTTTAAGGGGTAGGTGATGTAATACCCGAAAAAAAAAGATTTATTTTTTTTAAAAACATATTAATTGGACTTTGTTTTTATTTGGGTCAACTCATATTTAATTTATGTGGGCTAATGAGTATTATTAAATGATACAAATTAAGTTGATAAAATTGGGCCTTAAAACTAATTTGGTTTAATTTATATGTGTGGGTAATTTTAAAATCCTATTAAAATTTGGAGAATTAATAAAGTTTGTTAATAAATAAACACATAACTAGACCTAATCTTATTTCATTATAAAATTGAGGAAAAGAGATGAAAATAGAAGAAGTTTGCGGCGGCTGAGAACAGTAGGAATAACCAGAAGTTTGTTCGTGAGAAAAATAGGAGGTCATTTATAAGGTATTTTCAAGTATATATTTTCTGATTATGACTAGTATTGCTTCGGTCAAGTGGGTATTTTTTTAGAGCATATGAGACTTGGCGTTGTGTTATATGTATATGATTATTAGCATAGCTTGGTCAATTCAATTCAGTATAGTAGACTAAGCTTATGTTGGTATAATGATTTCTTAGTATTCTAGCAATAATGGATAAGATCATATGAATTTTTGCATGGCATGTAAAGGTATAGGTGTATTGCATGGGTTTTGACATGCTCTAAATGATAAAGTAAAATTACATCAATACAGTATACTACAATAGAAGTAAATTGTTATTTTTTTTTAGTTTATTTATTGTATTTGGAACGGATGGGTAAATTTTTTATATAATTAATAGTATTGAAGCTTGTAAGATATTCATGTGCTATTTCAATAATAATAATAATAATAATAATAATAATAATAAATAAAAAGTTATATAATAACATGTATAATTTTAATTAAGTAATATATATATATATATATATATATATTATTAATTTGTGTAATTAGTTCGAACGAAGGGGATTTAAAGAGTTATATTTGGAATATAAATTTTGGAGTATTAATAATTGATATAAGGCGATGATTAAAGGCATATTAAATAGATTGTGAATTATTTTGGAATTATTAGTTTGGATTGTTTTTAATTTGAGGTGAATATGTTTAGGTTGCGAATAACGCTTCGTATTTGATATCGTTGGCAATTGAGGGTAAAATTTTGTGGAGTGTGCCATAAATGGTTTGGAAGTATCAGGTACGGATTCCGTACTTTTTCAGCGATACTTTTGTTAAATTTGATTTATTCGTTTTATTCCTCGTTTCAAATTCTGTTATTATTTCACATAATTGTTTCTTGTGAAATTCATATATTTGTTTCATTTTGGAGTTGACACACTGGACTCGTATTTGTACTCTTTGAATTAGGATATCATGTTTAGTATTTATTTTTGATAATTGTAGAGCGGTACATGTTGTTACCTTCTTTTTGAGACCTTGTGATTATAATTTGTTTTGGTTCAACGTGTACATATAGAACCTTTTTGTTAGTCTTTTGTCGCATGTGTTGTGACATAATATTTTTGTTAGAATATACCGTAGGGTGTACCTGAGCTATAACCACCTGTGGGGGTACCACAGGCATGTCGTCTTGGCATGAGAGACATGACACTTTCTGTGACGGTGTGATTAGTCCACGGCGTCTCCATTTTGGGCTCCGGAGTAAATGGGCCATTTGGTGTTTTGTTGTGGGAGGCGTATGGGTTAACCCTAGTTTTCTGTTCTGCGGATTGGTGATGTTGTGCCAAACACACCTATCCGATTTGCATACATTGGATTCGCGGTCCAATGTGTGATTTGCCTGTGTGGCATTATTTTTACTTGCCTGTGTGGCATCATTTGACTTGCCTGTGTGGCATTATTTTGACTTGCCTGTGTGGCATTGTTTTGACTTGTCTGTGTGACAAGATATATTTATGAGCTCAATCGGTATGAAATAACC
Organism: Panax japonicus; assembly: GCA_020205505.1. Taxonomy (NCBI): domain Eukaryota; kingdom Viridiplantae; phylum Streptophyta; class Magnoliopsida; order Apiales; family Araliaceae; genus Panax; species Panax japonicus. The sequence goes on along the minus strand of CM035110.1, from coordinate 44,737,424 downwards.
TCAGCCATTTGTTTCAGCCTATTATTTTATGGTATTAGTTTTGTTCGTTTCGTTTCAGTTCGTTTCGTCTCCTTTCAATTAATTGGGTTAGTTATTTCAGTTCATTATTTTCTTTACTCCTCTGTTTGTTTCGTTATTCCTGTTGGTTCAAATATATTCTATTCAGATCTTTGGAGTTTTATTTTTGTCAGAGGTAATATTTTGTCTATGTTGATTTCGTATGTCAGTTGTATATCTTTTGTATCTTTATATCCGTACTGGGCAATTGGCTCATGCTGTGTTTTTCTTCCGGCAGGTTTGCAGGGGTGATTCAGGGCTAGTGTAATGAGAGAGTTGTCTTTGACCATCAATCTAGGTTGTTTCGATTTTTAAGTTTTAATTATTTTGACTCTAGTTGGAGAATTATAATTAGTACTTCATTGGTGGATATCATTATTACATATTTTAAAGTTATTAGCGTTCTGTTTACTATTTTGAGGTTTGTTGTGCTTTGCATGTGACCTCCCTTTCCTTTTCGGGAAGGGGGTGTTACAGAGATGGTATCAAAGCTTAGGTTCTTTCTTGTAGAAAACCTATTTAGGTTTGACCTGTGAGTTGTGGGTAAATCATTGGGTAGACGTAGAAGTTTGATTTGATTTTGTTCTATGTTTGGTTTGTCTTATTTTGACCAAGTGTTTATTTAGTTCTTTGAGTTGTAGTTGATTTGAGAAAGCCGAGATAATTTGTTAAGATTACTATTGTTATGCGTTGGAGCAATAGTATTAGTTAAGGATTGTGATTGGATATCATTAAGGAGAATAAATATGTGATTGTGGTTGAATATTTTGTACTGTTAAGAAATGATTATATGATTATGATGTGAGTATTTGTATAAGTGAGTTTTAAATTTTGGAAAATTATTTGTTAGAGTTGTTTTTGGTGATAATTTATTATGTTTTTGGAATTGAAGATTTGATTTGGGTTAGATTTTGATTTTTGTTAAGTTGTGAATTAATTGAGGTATGTGAATCGGTGGGATAATATGATAAAGTGAAAATTATTAAGTACATAGGATCTCTTGTAATTTTGAGTTGTTGTAAAGATTCGAGGTAATTAGATTATTCTTTTGGAGTAAATGAATTTTGCGATTATTTTCTAGTAGAATATTGGAGTTATCTTATATGAAATTTTGAGTGATAGAATGAGATGATTTTGGAATTTGTTGGGTTAAGGTTTGCACTAAGAGAATGATTGATTTATTAAATGATTAGATATTAAGTGATGAATCTTTAAGAGATTTTGAAAGCTATCATTTGCTTATTCAGATAGTAGGATATATGATTTGGAGTTTGGTATGGTGATGGAGAGATCTTAGTAGTAGTATATTTTTGGTGTAATAATATTTGAGAACTAATTTGATTGGAGGTTATGATATTTTGAAATTCTTGAGGACTTAGTGAGAGTTGGTGATATAATTTAAGTTGTTTTGTTTATCTGATGTTTTAAGAGTTTTGTATGAATTTATGTAAAATTAAATAAAAATAATTTGTTAAATCTTTGTCATGTGTGGAGCATAAACGTTTTACAAATTAAAAATTATTTTAAATAATTTGGGTATTCGAATCGTATTTGGATGAAGAGAAGTGTTTGTGATTTCGAATTATGTTTTGAAGAGTACGTTTATAAGAATTAAACTCAAAAATATTAACGGGGGGCCCGCACCAACAGTGGATCATGTGATTTAACGCAAAGAACCTTACCAAGGCTTGACACGGTAGCCGACGAATCTTTTACAAGTACATTGATAATTGCGTGGACCGATGACTTATCCGCGTTGATCATTACAAATGGCGACGCTAAGTCGTAACTAAATTATTTTTTTTTGTAGCTTATTTGAATTCCGAGGACGGAATTATTTTTTAAGGGGTGAAAAATGTAATAACCCATATTTTTTAAAATTAAATATTAATTAATTTTATTGTATACAATTGTATTTAAATTGGAAAAGGTAAATGATTTTGTTTCCCTCTTTTCTTCCTTGTTTTGTTTGGAAAATGAAATTCTTTTAGTTGGTAATTAAATAACTGATTAAATTAAAATGGAGAAAGATATTTCCTTTTGTTAAAGTCTTGTGATAAAATTATTCGGAACGGGAAGCTACTTGGGAGATGGAGGAGCCTATTCGAGCGGAGTATCCGCATCTTTTGATAAGTAGGTACGTTCATTCTTTTGATTCCGAGGACGGAATCCTTTTTAAGGGGTAGGTGATGTAATACCCGAAAAAAAAAGATTTATTTTTTTTAAAAACATATTAATTGGACTTTGTTTTTATTTGGGTCAACTCATATTTAATTTATGTGGGCTAATGAGTATTATTAAATGATACAAATTAAGTTGATAAAATTGGGCCTTAAAACTAATTTGGTTTAATTTATATGTGTGGGTAATTTTAAAATCCTATTAAAATTTGGAGAATTAATAAAGTTTGTTAATAAATAAACACATAACTAGACCTAATCTTATTTCATTATAAAATTGAGGAAAAGAGATGAAAATAGAAGAAGTTTGCGGCGGCTGAGAACAGTAGGAATAACCAGAAGTTTGTTCGTGAGAAAAATAGGAGGTCATTTATAAGGTATTTTCAAGTATATATTTTCTGATTATGACTAGTATTGCTTCGGTCAAGTGGGTATTTTTTTAGAGCATATGAGACTTGGCGTTGTGTTATATGTATATGATTATTAGCATAGCTTGGTCAATTCAATTCAGTATAGTAGACTAAGCTTATGTTGGTATAATGATTTCTTAGTATTCTAGCAATAATGGATAAGATCATATGAATTTTTGCATGGCATGTAAAGGTATAGGTGTATTGCATGGGTTTTGACATGCTCTAAATGATAAAGTAAAATTACATCAATACAGTATACTACAATAGAAGTAAATTGTTATTTTTTTTTAGTTTATTTATTGTATTTGGAACGGATGGGTAAATTTTTTATATAATTAATAGTATTGAAGCTTGTAAGATATTCATGTGCTATTTCAATAATAATAATAATAATAATAATAATAATAATAAATAAAAAGTTATATAATAACATGTATAATTTTAATTAAGTAATATATATATATATATATATATTATTAATTTGTGTAATTAGTTCGAACGAAGGGGATTTAAAGAGTTATATTTGGAATATAAATTTTGGAGTATTAATAATTGATATAAGGCGATGATTAAAGGCATATTAAATAGATTGTGAATTATTTTGGAATTATTAGTTTGGATTGTTTTTAATTTGAGGTGAATATGTTTAGGTTGCGAATAACGCTTCGTATTTGATATCGTTGGCAATTGAGGGTAAAATTTTGTGGAGTGTGCCATAAATGGTTTGGAAGTATCAGGTACGGATTCCGTACTTTTTCAGCGATACTTTTGTTAAATTTGATTTATTCGTTTTATTCCTCGTTTCAAATTCTGTTATTATTTCACATAATTGTTTCTTGTGAAATTCATATATTTGTTTCATTTTGGAGTTGACACACTGGACTCGTATTTGTACTCTTTGAATTAGGATATCATGTTTAGTATTTATTTTTGATAATTGTAGAGCGGTACATGTTGTTACCTTCTTTTTGAGACCTTGTGATTATAATTTGTTTTGGTTCAACGTGTACATATAGAACCTTTTTGTTAGTCTTTTGTCGCATGTGTTGTGACATAATATTTTTGTTAGAATATACCGTAGGGTGTACCTGAGCTATAACCACCTGTGGGGGTACCACAGGCATGTCGTCTTGGCATGAGAGACATGACACTTTCTGTGACGGTGTGATTAGTCCACGGCGTCTCCATTTTGGGCTCCGGAGTAAATGGGCCATTTGGTGTTTTGTTGTGGGAGGCGTATGGGTTAACCCTAGTTTTCTGTTCTGCGGATTGGTGATGTTGTGCCAAACACACCTATCCGATTTGCATACATTGGATTCGCGGTCCAATGTGTGATTTGCCTGTGTGGCATTATTTTTACTTGCCTGTGTGGCATCATTTGACTTGCCTGTGTGGCATTATTTTGACTTGCCTGTGTGGCATTGTTTTGACTTGTCTGTGTGACAAGATATATTTATGAGCTCAATCGGTATGAAATAACCTCAGCCATTTGTTTCAGCCTATTATTTTATGGTATTAGTTTTGTTCGTTTCGTTTCAGTTCGTTTCGTCTCCTTTCAATTAATTGGGTTAGTTATTTCAGTTCATTATTTTCTTTACTCCTCTGTTTGTTTCGTTATTCCTGTTGGTTCAAATATATTCTATTCAGATCTTTGGAGTTTTATTTTTGTCAGAGGTAATATTTTGTCTATGTTGATTTCGTATGTCAGTTGTATATCTTTTGTATCTTTATATCCGTACTGGGCAATTGGCTCATGCTGTGTTTTTCTTCCGGCAGGTTTGCAGGGGTGATTCAGGGCTAGTGTAATGAGAGAGTTGTCTTTGACCATCAATCTAGGTTGTTTCGATTTTTAAGTTTTGATTATTTTGACTCTAGTTGGAGAATTATAATAAGTACTTCATTGGTGGATATCATTATTACATATTTTAAAGTTATTAGCGTTCTGTTTACTATTTTGAGGTTTGTTGTGCTTTGCATGTGACCTCCCTTTCCTTTTCGGGAAGGGGGTGTTACAGAAGAAGAGGATGCAAAATGAAGAGAAGATCAAGTATAATATTATTTTGAAGGAGGAATTTGAGTTTCAAATAATTTTAAAGTAAAAATAAGAATTAATCAAAGGAAGATAGCATAATATGTTAATAAGTATTTAACTTCCAACTCAAATTATTGATAGGAAGTGACAAGTCATGAAGAATAAGATAATACCTTCGGTGAAGGTGAAATGAAAGAACCTCAATGTTGTAGAAGCATTGTGGGAATTTGAAATTAAAAATGATGGAAAAAAAAATTCCTCAATGGTGGATGTATTGTTAGCATGATTCTAGGGACATAATCCTTATAAGGGGCGAAGAGTGTAACGCCCTAGAAAAATTTGGATTTTTGAGAATTAAAATTTTATTTTGATTATGTGGATTAAATGAATTTAATTCATTATTTATGGGAGTAAGCTAATTGAAGGTCGTTCTATGACCTAGACATATCGGAACGTCGTAGTATTTTGGCTACGTGATAAAATTAAAGTGTTTGAATTTTCAAGACGAAAATAAAAGCTTTTTCGAAAAATTTTCTGAAAAACACTATTCACGCATTTCTGCTCGGGAATTATTTTTGAACTTCCGAGAAATACATAATGATAAAATTCTAAGATGAGATGGAATATCCAATAATATTTCAGTTATGGAAAACTCAATTTTTCGCCCGCGGACTTAAAACCTAACGATTATGGAAAGTGAATTCCGAGAAAGAATTTTAATGCGTGTAATGAAATAAAGCAATGATTGTATAATACGTAAGTATTATACGAAGTAATGAATATTAGTATAATATGAGGTATTATACGAGTATGTGTGAATGATGGAATGTCGTATATTAAATAAGTATACGAGTTAGAATACGAGATTAATACGTAAATTATACATTATAAAGCTTTAAGCCAAATGTATTGAATTTGTAGAATTATGTAGGAAATTGTAATGTCCAATTAGGATAACAATAAAGCCCAATACGAATTAATGTTAAAACCCAAATGTAAGAGTGGTTAAGTCTAACGTAAATTATTGAACAAGCCCAAGTGTTTGTTTAATTGCAAGCCCAATGAATAAGTTAGGTTAATTAAACCTTAAGCCCAAAATAAGATCCAATGGGTAAAGTTTGATCCATGGGGCAACCCATGGGTGAATTGGTGACCAAGAATTTAGTGTGTTGAGCAAGTAGACTTAAGTGTTAAGCAAAGGATAAGTTAAGTAACTTAAAGGCTAAGTAAAGTTCTTATGTGTGATGAGCAAGTAAAGTGCTTATGTGTGGTAACCAAGTTAACTTAATGGTTAAGTGTTCTGATGGCCAAGCAAAGAGTGTGGAGGCCAAGTAACTTATTTGGTGAGCAAGTAAACTTAGGGTTTAAGTAATGAATAGTATGGAAGTTTAGTAAGGAGGTGGAGCGGTCTTATGACCATTATGCCCTAACTTAGACTTTCCTATAAATAGCAAGCTTTGGATTTCATTTATTCCTTGTTCAAAAACACCAACAAGTTGAGAGCTTATTGGTTAGAGAGAATAAGTGAGAATAAGCTAGAAAAGCTAGTGTTCATAATTTAAGTAGCAAAAAGGAGAACAAGGATTAATCAAGTGATCTTCATAGGTAAGGACTTAAACCATAATTCTCTTTCTCTTCCATTGGTAGGGAAATGGGTAGTGGTAGAACATGTATGCTAAGGAATGATAAGAATGAGTAATCAAAGGGCTTAAGTCTTAATAAGCCGTATAAGTCATGAATAAGTAGTTCGTAATCATATAAGTTACGAAATAAGGAAGAACTTGTTTTATGTTGAAATAATAAGGTTGTATGATAATAAGAAGTCAATGATGAATGAACTTAAGCCGAATAAGTTGAATAAGCAACTTGAACCTAAATAAGTTGATAAATTTGTGAAGAATTGTAGTTCAGAAGTTAAATAAGTCATTGGCTTATGAGAAGAAGTCAAAACCTACTTTGATAATAAGTTGGTGTAATAAGTAACTTGAAATGTTTATTGTTGATTAAAATCCATTTAGAATGATTAGTAATGAGGTTTTGCCGGAATTCACACGATTGGACGATAATCGTCGAATTCATGAAATTCTCGGAATGGAAGTCGTATATTGTGTTTGAAGTCGAAAACTTTGGTTTTCGATGGAGACACATCATATTTGGCATTATAGAGTTGTGGACTCAAAAATGACCGAATTCTAAATTAGAACGAAGAAACAAGTGTTGATGTTCACGAACGTTTATCGTTTTCGTTAAAAATGAACTAATAGGTAAAATTTTAGCAAACGAAGTCAAATAGATAAAATTCTTGCATAAACACATAGAGTATGTAATTTGTGAATCGTAGGCTTTTGAACGAGCGAATTCAGACTTGTAACGATGAAGTTATGCGTCTGGGAATTTTACAAAGTTAAAAATCTGTCAAATTTTTCTAAGGCACAGAGTTAGCGCCGCGGCGCCAACCCAAGGCCAAATGATGGCGCTACAGCGCCGGGCACTGTGTCATTGCCTAATGTAAACTCGCGCCGCGGCGCGAGATGAAGAGCTAAGTGTGGCGCCGCGGCGCCAGTCCCAGAGTTTTGACAGACAAGAATATTTACAAGTATAGAATGAAAGATAATTCATTAGCAATGAACTAAGGTATAAATATAACATTGTTAAGGCATTGTTAGACACTTAATGTATGATGATTAAAGGTTAATAATCAATTGAAGATGAACGTAATGAGAACAACGTAATGTGTTAAGCCGGCTATAGATTTTTATTGACCAAATTGATTATGAATCCAACGGTTTGCAATACAAGTATGGGTCATGTGATTACTTAATGAACATGATAAGACCTTCCCTAAATCACTATTATAGTAATGACTTTAGGAATTTAATGTTGTTTAATGAGTAGTTAAACGGCGAACGTAATGTATAAAGAACGTGAACCGTATTCGATAATGTTAAGGCCTATAACGTTAAGAGTTACAACTAAAAGTTGTTAAGTAATACGTGAATGTAAACGGTATGCAATAAAGTGTACTTAACAAATGACGATCGAGTTTCGATTAATAATGTAAGGAATTCCTGAGGAAGCATGATTAACTCGAAATGAGTTGGATTAATGAAGTAAATCTACGTAAGACATAGAAGAGAAAGAAGTTGGTAAGAATAATGTAAAATATAATGGCAAGCCGGAACCAATAGTAACAAATCTAATATATGATTAGATTGAGGAGAAAGGTAAGATTCATTAGGAACTATGTATGTTCATTCATAACCTAATGTGGTATGTTATGTGGTTATGTATTATAGAGACCGTAACGATTGAAAGGAAAAGTTATTTTTACTGTAGCAGACGCTGAAGGCATGTTTTTCTTAAACGCTTGTCTAACCTACGTGTTAGCCAAGTTTTTTGTGATTCATGTTATGAGATGCATGATGTGTTTTACTAAAGGGTCGATGCCAGTTTTATCTTGGCTAGACTATTCTTGAAGAGTTGATTAATTTATTTACAAGTCTTTCAATATGGAATTGCTAACGCTATCCTACGCCAATTGTTTGGTATGGATTCAAGGTAAGCCTGAGTATGAATAAACAAATGTATTTTTCATCGATTATTCGATGGGCATGCGAGGTTGCTAAAACTTAAACGTACATACGTTTAACAGGATGTAGTGTTGATCAACATAGAGTACTATGGGTTGATCACCCAGAAGTGCTCATAACATATGTCGGACTTACGGACTTAGTGTCGGGTTGTCCTTTTCAAATAAATTATGAAATGCTCATGGTCTTGAGCCAGAATTGATATTTTACTGAATATTGTTATTGTAAAATGTTTTGAAAGAAAAGAAATGATATTTTGAGTTATTGATAGTACTTCATAACTATTATCCAGTTATTGAAGATATACGATTCCTATGTTTTAAGCATGTTGTTTAAAAGAAATTGTTGTGCTTGCTAAGCTTGTTATGCTCAATCTTGCTTGAACCATATGAATGCAGCTAAGACTGAACAGACCGAGGAAATCTGACAAGGATAAAGGTGAGACAAAGAGGAACGATTAGTTTACCTTGTAATAAACTAGTAAGTTGTATATATTATAGTATGATAAACAAAGAATGTAATGGTTATATAACTTGGGAACGTGATGTAATAATATTAATGTAATAAGAATTTCGTTGATACACAAATTTTGATGTCATTTCAATAGAATAAATGTACAGTTATGAGTACCATGTAGCACCATATGTCGGGTTGGAAGATACCCGTATTTGGGGGCGTCACACTTTAAATACATTAAACGTGACTTCTTAATCTTGAACCCTCATGGTTAATTCTCCTTTTTGAACATCAATGATTGCGAGATTTTCTATCATCCCGAAAAAGCAAACGTTATTGCTGATGCCTTAAGTAGGAAGGGATGGGAGAAGTTAATGATGTTAACTGCTCAAGAGAAACTAGTGTCAGAAATGGCTAAGAAAGAGTTGGAAATTAAATATCTGACAGAATCCGATGAAAAGTTATTCCAGATGGGAAATAGTTCAACGTTGGTGGATAAAGTGAGAAATGCACAACTTCAGGATGAAGACTGCGAAAAGATAAAACAGAAGATATCTGAAGGTGAGGAAAACAAATTCAAAATCGATTCAGAAGGGTTACTTCGATTAGAAGGGAGGATTTGGGTTCTGCCAGTACTAGATGTTAAAGAGGAAATTCTGAGTGAAGCTCATAATTCAAGATATTCGATTCACCTTGGGAGTACAAAGATGTATCAAGATCTTAAACATCATTTTTGGTGGCCGAATATGAAGAGGGATGTTGTGACGCCCCCAAAATAGGTATACATACCCATTTTGAGTCGTCAATAACATGGTATAGAAACAATTACAACTTTATTAATACAACATATAAACTGTGAGTTTAAATACAAATATTGTCATCTAGACAATATTCACACCGAAATAAGTTCTCATTACAATTATTGGTACATTATTTTATAAAAATGGTGATGACTACTAAGACAACTTTCTAGAACCTTCATTCCATACCCCGACTAGTACTCGCTATATTCTCGCCTCCTGAGAAGAAAAATGGAACAAAAAGGAAAAGGGTGAGCTCAACTAGTCCAGTAAAGAATATTATCACTAAGATAATATAGAACAAATTATCGTTAGTCTTCAACAGGGAAAAATCTGATAAAATACAATAGACAACAAGTTTCAGATCAATATTCGCAGTGGAAATAATAATTTATAGAAGAGTTACGTAGATAATGAAATCTACTATTATCTATGAATTTAAAAGTCCATCATCAATATTTTATCCCTATAACATCAATCAATATACATCTTGAATCAAATATTCATCTTTGCACTACAGGCCAAAGATATTCATCAGTTGGTCATGTTCATCTCAACACATGTTCATCTTTGCACTACGGGCCAAAGATATTCATAAAAAAATCAACCATCATTGCACTACAGGTCAAAGTTATTTAGTAATATCATCATTTAGGACAGAGGATGATGAAAAATATTTTAAAGAAAACGAATCCAGTGAAACAAAAGAACAAATACTAAGGATTCGTACTTTAAACAATCCGAGTTCAAAAATACTTCATAAATACTCATAGTGAGGTAAAATTCAAGAATGATCAAAACATGGATACAATCAAAGCTAGTATCCATAATAGATATTTTGGATAAAAAATAAAAATTTAATTTTTCTGTGAATAGTGCTGTATTCGTGAATAGTGTCGTATACGTGAATAGTAACTCCAACACTAAAAGACAAGAATTTCACAAGAAAAATCTTTCTAATACTCCATCATAATGATATTGAAGAAAATAATATCATTTATAAAAAAATAATATCACTTACCTCGAAAAGACAGTACTTCTGACTGGAATACTAGATATAGTGCTGAAGAGAACTTGCACCGTATAGCAACAATCAAAGTATAAAATACTCACAAGAATACGCTCTATAATATAGAGAGAAAAAGAAAGAAAACTTTAGTTTCTGGTGTGATTTTCAATTCTAACCTAAGCACCCTATTTATAGGAAAATGCTTAGAACACCAAAGCATAAAATTTAATATAATATTAATATTATTTTTTTAAAACTCCCTACGCACACCAATTGAGTCCAACATCAGCCACACATGTAGCCCACCTCTCAAAAAACGTTTTTCTCACATAAATCATTTAAAACTCCAAAAAAATCAAAATCAATTAATCTGAAACTTCAATAATTCACAATAAATAGCCCCTTTATCAGAAAAATTCAAACCTCATGTCTTTTCCATAGGAAATTTTATTCTATACAACTTTACAGAAGAAAGGTTTTCCAAATTCCAAACAGAAATTGACTGAAATCTACAAACGGGGGATTTTACAGGCTATATTCAAATTTCAGTCAAGAAATGGGGTCCACAAACATGAAAAAACATGTTTTAAATATTTATTACAACAAAAATACTCTTCTTCCTCATTTATTCATATATCCCACATTCATTATAAAAATATCACCATTATTATATTATTAAAATATAATAATATATTTAACTAAATTATTTTATCAAAAAAGATAAAATATCAATTTTCAACAATTGTCACATTAAAAATTTTCTCCATCTATATCCGCATAAAATGAATATTTTCTTTATCATATAAATCAATAAATAATTATTTATAAATAATATTACAAAATCACAATACTGACAACCAGGCAGTTCCCAGGAAAGAGGGGGCTTTACAATAAGGATTTCTCCTTACTGGCGCACAATTAGGTGACCAAACCTCTCCTTAGACAGAACCTTCTAGATATTGTCAATAATATTATCTAATAATATTATTTAAATATTATGAATTATTGATTTGATAATGGAAAATACTGTGTAGTGACAATTATTGAAACAACAACAATATAAAATATCAACGCAGCAGTTATTGAATCAATAAATAAAATATTGAACAGTAATTACTATAACAATTATTGAGTAGTGCCTTCTTACGTAAGAATCAATAATTGGTGCAATACCGTGTGCTATTGTGTATTAACCACCGGGTATTTTAACAGTATTAATGGTAACAACTACGCCGTTATTTATAAACAACTTATATTTGTTATTTTCTTCATCCAATCGCTTTCCGTTATGGGGCCCACACAAGGCTGCGCCGTCGTACGAATATTCCCCGATAATAAGAATATTCCACGACCAAACGAATATTCCCCGACAACAATGAATATTTTATAATCACTTGCTTGTTTAAAATATTTGCGCATTTTACCCATAACTAACCACATTAATCAAATCAACCCTTACTATTTCAAAATAATATATAAAGGAAATTCAATTTCATTTATAATAAGTTGGGGTCTTACAACCTCTCCTCCTTATGAAATTTCGTCCTAGAAATTGACGTATGTACCTGGTGTTTCGAAAAGGTGAGGATACCTCGCTTTCATTTTCGTTTCTAACTCCCAGGTCATTTCCTCAATAGCATGGTTCCTCCATAAAACTTTAACTTGTGGTATGACCTTTATGTGTAGGACATGCTCCTTCCTATCCAAGATCTTGACAGGTACCTCTCATACGTTAAGTCTTCGGCTATCTCGTCCAGTTATAACTCAATAACGTGGTTTGTGTCTTTCACATATTTACGTAGCACATATACTTGAAAAACATTATGAACACGAGACATACTTGGAGGTAATGCGAGTCTATAGGCCACATTTCCTACTCGGTCAAGAATCTGAAATGGACCAATAAATTGTGGATTGAGCTCTCCTCTCTTCCCAAATCTTGTAACTCCCTTACATGGAGCAACACGCAACAATACATGATCCCCAATACTAAATTCCACGTTCTTTCGTTGAAGATCCGCATTACTCTTTTGTCGATCCTGTGCCGTTTGTATACGTTGTCGAATCATTTGAATCTTTTTCGTAGTAATACGTACCAACTCTGGTCCCAATAATGTTGCTTCACCCACCTCATCCCAACATACTGGAGAGTGACACTTACGTCCATATAATGCTTCAGATGGAGCCACACCTATACTTGCTTGATAACTATTGTTGTAGGAGAATTCCACCAATGTTAAATACTTATCCCAACTCCCTTTGAAGTCTAGGACACATAGTCTTAATAGATCTTCAAGAGTTTGAATAGTCCTCTCTGATTGTCCGTCCGTTTGAGGATGGAATGCCGAACTGAATCGTAAATCCGTGCCCATAACTTTTTGCAAGCTAACCTAAAATCGTGAAATGAATCTTGGGCCACGATCCAAAATTATGGATACTGGCATGCCATACAATCTCACAATCTCATTCACGTACATACTAACAAGACGTTCAAGGGAATAAGTATCCTGTATCGGCAAGAAATGAGCAGACTTGGTTAATCTATCAACAATAACCCAAATAGCATTTATGCCTTGAGAAACTGTGGGAAGACCCGTAACGAAATCCATGGTAATGTGTTCCCACTTCTATTTCAGAATCTCAAGTGGTTGCAATGGACCCTTAGGCACTTGATGCTCCGCCTTTACACGTTGACAAGTTAAATACCTCGAGATAAACTTTGCAATCTCTCTCTTCATATTGTTCCACAAAAATGTATGTCGAAGATCACGATACATTTTTGGTACTTCCAAGATGGATTACAAACAACGGTGTATTATGTGCCTCCGTCATGATCTTGTACTTCAAATCAGAGTCGTTAGGAACACAAAGTCTAGAGTGGACTCGAAGTATTCCTTCTTCATCGATTCTTATTTCTGGAATAGCACCCTCTTGTACTTTCTTCTTCATACGCATCAGCTCCAGGTCTGTGTCTTGAGCAACTTTAACTTCGTCGATTAAAGTTGGTTCTATGTGTATACTTGAAATCATCGCACTCATTCCTGCATATGATCTTCTACTCAACGCGTCAGCTACCACGTTTACTTTTTCAGGATGGTATTGAATGGTGTGGTCGTAATCTTTCAACAGCTTGAGCCAACATCATTGCCGCATGTTGAGTTCCTTTTGGGTGAATAAATATTTGAAGCTTTTATGGTCTGAATATATCTCCACTTTCTCCCCATATTGATAGTGCCTCCAGATCTTTAGCGCCAAAACAACTGCTGCCAACTCTAGATCATGAGTAGGATAATTCCTCTCATACTCTTTAAGTTGTCGCGAGGCATAGGCTATGACTTTCCCATGTTGCATGAGAACACATCCTAACCCTTTGCCTGAAGCATCGCTGTAGATAACAAATCCATCCGAACCAGATGATATTGTCAGAACAGATGCCGAAATGAGTCTCCTCTTAAGCTTTTGGAAACTTCTCTCGTATTCCTCGATCCATACGAATTTTATATCCTTCTGAGTCAACTGAGTTAACGGAGTAGCGATTCGAGAAAACTCTTCCACGAATCTCCGATAATAACCTGCTAAGCCAAGAAAGCTACGTACTTCGGTCACCGACTTCGGTTGCTCCCAACTTTGTATTGCTTCAATCTTCGCCGGGTCGACAAATACTGCATGTTTTGACACCACGTGCCCAAGGAATGCTACTTCCTCAAGCCAGAACTCGCATTTCTTCAACTTGGCATATAGCTTGTTTTCACGAAGCCTTTTGGAGTACCAGTTTCAAATGATGCTCATGATCTTCACGGCTTTTGGAATATATGAGGATGTCATCAATAAAGACAACAACGAACTGATCCAAATATTCCTTGAATATTCGGTTCATCATATCCATGAAAGCCGCATGAGTATTAGTCAATCCAAAAGACATGACTAAGAATTCATAATGCCCGTACCGAGTTCTGAAGGCAGTCTTTGGAATATCCTCAGTTCTAATCTTCAGCTGATGATATCTAGAACGAAGATCGATCTTTCAAAAGAATTGTGCTCCTTGCAACTGATCAAACAGGTCATCAATACGAGGTAGCGGATACCTATTCTTGATGGTGACATAGTTCAATTCCCGATAGTTGATACAAAGTCGCATACTCCCATCCTTCTTCTTTTCAAATAAAACAGGAGCACCCCAAGGAGATGTACTAGGACGAATGAAATCGATGTCCAATAACTCCTGTAGTTGGACCTTTAACTCCTGAAGTTCAATAGGAGCCATTCGATACGGAGTTTTAGAAATGGGCTTTGTACCAGGTTTAAGATCAATAAAGAATTCAACTTCATGTTCTGGGGGTAGACCGAGAAGTTCTTCAGGAAATACGTTAGGAAATTTACTAACAACAGGAATATTATTCAAATCTGACGTGTCTTTATTCAAATCCATAACATGGGCTAAGAAAGCTTGACATCCGTTTTTCAATAAATGAATAGTTTTATGACTTGATATGACAGTGATTGATTTTAGTTGTTTAGTTGCTTGAATTCTTACAACAGGTTGGTTAGGAATATGAAAACTAACAACCTTACGAAAATAATCAATTTTGGCATGATGAGTAGTTAACCAATCAATCCCTAAAATCACATCAAAAGCAAGTATCTTTAAAGAGATAAGGTCCACAGGTAATGTGATGGTGCCAACTTGGATCAAACAAGATTTATAAACAGTGGATGTGATGAAAGTTTCTCCTAACGGAGTCTGCACAGATAAATCAAAGTCTAATTTCTCCGGAGTTAAGTTTAAACGTTGAGCACAAGCAGGAGAGATAAATGAATGGGTAACACCGGTATCTAGTAAGGTATAAACTTCACATGAATTTATGATTAGCTTACCCGTGATCACCTCGTTTGGGTTCCTCGCATTTTGACCAGTCACGACAAATGCTCTTTCAGGAACCGTTGACTTTAACTTTTCTGGGACAACCTTTTGAGTCACCATCCCCGCTGGACTTGGTTTCGCTACCGTACAATCTCGAGCGATATGTCCTTCTTTTCCACAATTATAGCATACCTTGAATTGTTGTGGGCAGTTTGGGCTGATATGTCCCTCTTTTCCACATTTATAGCATACGACCGGTGGTCGTTCTCCTCCCTTAGAACAGTTGCTGCTGGCACTGACGTCTTCACATGGTCATTGTTGAATCTCCTCCCGACTCGCTTCTTTTATTCTCATGACCATGATTACCATCAGAGTGGTTGCCGCTTTTGTCCGTATTTTTCTTTCTCCACTGGTTATCGTTGTTCTGATGACTGCTGTCACCGGTATGATCCTAGTTGTGGTCCCTCGGTTGAACGTACTCGTTATCTCGCTCTAATAATTGAGCCCTGTGGAAAACATCTGAATAGAGAGAAAATTTATGAGAAATGAGATATTGACGTATGCCGGGTTTTAAACCTCTCAGAAACATCCGCGTCATACGTTCCTCATTCTCCACCAAATGAGGTGCAAACCTGGATAACTCTGCAAACTTCGCCTCGTACTGGGACATCGTAATGTTATTTTGTTCCAATCTAATAAACTCTACTTCCTTCATATGATGAATACTTTCAGGAAAGTACTTGTCATTAAACAGTTTTTGAAACGTCTCCCAAGACATGCTGAGTGCGGCTGGATGGGTACGCTTCATAGATTTCCACCAGTAATCTGCCTCATTATGTAACATAAAGGTGGCGAATGGAACCTTATGTTCTTCTGTGCATCCCAAGACATCGAATATCTTGGTAATTGGATTGACCCACGTCTCCACCTTAATCGGATCCGGCATTCCCTAGAATTCTGGTGGTCCCAACTCTTTGAACTGCTTGGCTGTGACAAACCGTGCATTGCTATCATTTTCACCTGTATTTTGTACACGAGTCTCCCTCGTCTGATTTTGCATGAACTGCAAAAAACTTCTAAACATCCCATCATTCATCATCTGCTCATTGGTGTTGTTCACAGGAGGAACATTGCCAGCCTGTTACACGTTCTCCTAGTTGGTGAGTAAAAGTGTCTCCACGGTCTCATTTACTCCAGTGTTATCATTCTCAGTCGACATTCTCAAATACTACCATAAAACAAGGGTTAATTAAATAAATCAACATATCACATAATATCTTTGACCAACTAACAAATAAGCTTAGGTAGGACACACTAGCGAAGGGTTTACTCGTCTCTCCCCTCCTAGTTCTATTTTCCGATCTCCGCCAGAGATCATATCCCTAGGCTCTGATACCAACTGTGACGCCCCCAAAATAGGTATACATCACCCATTTTGAGTCGTCAATAACATGGTACAGAAACAACTACAACTTTATTAATACAACATATAAACTGTGAGTTTAAGTACAAATATTGCCATCTAGACAATATTCACACCCAAATAAGTCTTCATTATAATTATTGGTACATTATTTTACAAAAATGGTGAGGACTACTAAGAAAACTTTCTATATCCATCATTCCACACCCTGACTAGAACTCGCTACATTCTCGCCTCCTGAGAAGAAATATGGAACAAAAAAGAAAAGGGTGAGCTCAACTAGCCCAATAAAGAATATTATGACTAAGATAATATAGAACAAATTATCGTTAGTCTTCAACAGGGAAAAATTTGATAAAATACAATAGACAACAAGTTTTAGATCAATATTCGCAGCGGAAATAATAATTCATAGAAGAGTTACGTAGAGAATGAAATCTAATATTATCTATGAATTTAAAAGTCCATCATCAATATTTTATCCCTGTAACATCAATCAATATACATCTTGAATCAAATATTCATCTTTGCACTACAGGCCAAAGATATTCATTAGTTGGTTATGATCATCTCAACACCTGTTCATCTTTACACTACGGGCCAAAGATATTCATAAGAAAATCAACCATTTTTCCACTACAAGCCAAAGATATTCAGTAATATCGTCATTTAGGACTGAGGATGATGAAAAATATTTTAAAGAAAACGAATTCAGTGAAACAAAAGAACAAATACTAAGGATTCGTACTTTAAACAATTCGAGTTCAAAAATACTTCATAAATACTCATAGTGAAGTAAAACTCAAGAATGATCAACACATGGATACAATCAAAGCTAGTATCCATAATAGATATTTTAGACAAAAAATGAAAATTTCATTTTTCTGTGAATAGAGTCGTGTTTATGAATAGTATCGTATACGTGAATAGTAACCCCAACACTGAAAGACAAGAATTTAACAAGAAAAATCTTTCCAATATTCCATCATAATAATATTGAAGGAAATAATATTATTTATAAAAAAAATAATATCCCTTACCTCGAAAAGACAGTACTTCTGACTGGAATACTGGATATAGTGCTGTAGGGAACTTGCACCGTATAGCAACACTCAAAGTATCAAAATACTTATAAGAATACGCTTGATAATATAGAGAGAGAAAGAGAGAGAAAACTTCAGTTTCTGGTGTGATTTTCAATTCTAACCTAAGCACCTTATTTATAGGAAAATGTTTAGAATACAAAAGAAAAAAATTTAATATAATATTAATATTATTTTTCTAAAACTCCATATGCACACCAATTGAGTCCAACATCAGCCACACATGTAACCCACCTCTCAAAAAATGTTTTTCTCACATAAATCATTTAAAACTCCAAAAAAATCAAAATCAATTAATCCAAAACTTCAATAATTCACAATAAATATCCCTTTTATCAGAAAAATTCAAACCTCATGTCCTTTTCATAGGAAATTTCATTCTCCACAACTTTATAGAAGAAAGGTTTTCCAAATTCCAAACAGAAATTGACCGAAATCCACAAACGGCCGATTTTACAAGCTATAATCAAATTTCAGTCAAGAAATGGGGTCCACAAACATGAAAAACATGTTTTAAATATTTATTGTAACAAAAATACTTTTCTTCCTCATTTATTCATATATCTCACATTCATTGTAAAAATATCACCATTATTATATTATTAAAATATAATAATATATTTAACTGAATTATTTTATCGAAAAAGATAAAATATTAATTTTTAAAAATTGTCACATTAAAAATTTTCCTCCATCTATATCCACATAAAATGAATATTTTTCTTATCATATAAATCAATAATTAATTATTCACAAATAATATTACAGAATCACAATACTGACAACCAGGCCATTCCTAGGAAAGAGAGGGCTTTCCAATAAGGATTTCTCCTTACTTGCGCGCAATTAGGTGACCAAACCTCTCCTTAGACAGAACTTTCTAGACATTGCCAATAATATTATCTAATAATATTATTCAAATAATATGAATTATTGATTTGATAATGGAAAATACTGTGTAGTGATAATTATTGAAACAACAACAATATAAAATATCAACGTAACAATTATTGAATCAATAAAATAAAATATTGAACAGTAATTACTGTAACAATTATTGAGTAGTGCCTTCTTACGTAAGAATCAATAATTGGTGCAATACCGTGTGCTACTGTGTTTTAACCACCGGGTATTTTAACAGTATTAACGGTAACAACTACGCCGTTATTTATAAACAACTTATACTTGTCATTTCCTTCATCCAATCGCTTTCTGTTATGGGGCCCACACAAGGCTGCGCCTTTGTACGAATATTCCCTGGCAGTAAGAATATTCCATGACCAAACGAATATTCCCCGACAACAATGAATATTTTATAATCACTTGCTTATTTAAAATATTTGTGCATTTTATCCATAACTAACCACATTAATCAAATCAACTCATACTATTTCAAAATAATATATAGAGGAAATTTAGTTTCATTTATAATAAGTTGGGGTCTTACAGATGTGGCTGAGTGTGTGCGCCAAATGCTTAACGTGTCAGAAAGTCAAAGATGAACATCAAAGGCCTAGCGGATTGTTACAACTGTTGGAGATACTAGAATGGAAATGGGAACATATCACAATGGATTTTGTGGTAGGTCTTCCAATGACTCAACAAGGTTACGATGCCATCTGGGTGATTGTCGATCGACTGATGAAATCGGCATACTTTTTGCCAATCAAGATTCAGTTTACACTAAATCGGTTAGGAAAACTGTACGTGAAGGAAATTGTTTCAAGTCACGGTGTACCAGTGTCCATTGTATCAGACAGAGATCCACGTTTCACATCTAATTTCTGGAAATGATTACAAGAGTGTTTGGGAACACAGCTGAGAATGAGCACAGCGTACCATCCCCAGACCGACGGACAGAGTGAGAGAACCATCCAAACACTAGAAGATATGCTCAGAGCATGTATCATGGATTTCAAGGAAAATTGGGATGACCATCTACCATTGGTGAAATTTGCCTATAATAATAGTTATCACACGAGTATTGGCATGCCGCCTTACGAAGTATTATATGGCAGAAAATGTAGAACTCCGTTATGTTGGGACGAGGTAGGTGAACGTCAGCTATTGGGTCCAAAAATTGGTACAACAGACTGTCAAGATCATCAAGGTTATTAGAGCTAGATTGATAGCAGCACAAGATAGACAGAAGAAATATGCTGACCAACATCGACAAAATCGGGAATTCAATGTCGGTAGTTATGTTTTCCTGAAAGTGTCTCCCTGGAAGGGAAAAATTTGATTTGGCAAGAAGGGAAAATTGAGCCCTAGATTTATAGGACCTTTTGAAGTGCTTCGCCGAGTTGGTGAAGTGGCATATGAGATAGTTTTACCATCGGAGTTGGAGCATATTCATAATGTTTTCCATGTATCGGTATTAAGGCCATATATGCCTGATTATAAGCATGTTATAGAATATGAGCCCTTACAGTTTGAGAAAGATTTGTCATATGAAGAAGTCCCTGTTCAAATTGTTGACAGAAAAGAGCAAATACTGAGGAATAAAGTGATACCTTATGTTAAGCTAATATGGAGGAACCAAAATGCTGAGGAAGCTTCGTGGGAACTTGAAAGCGTTATAATGAAGGATTATCCTCAGTTGTTTGTTTGATTTGGTATAACGATTCTGGGGACAAAATCTTGTTAAAGAGGGAAGAATGTAACGAATAAATTTTTCGAGTTGTAATTCTGTGGACATAATCATTTTAAGGAGGGAAGGATGTAACGATCGAGAAATTTATAATTTAATTTAAATATTTATTGAATTAAATAAATATTTTAAATAATTTATTTATTGAGGAAAATAAATAATTGATGAATTGTGGTGAGTTAATTTAGTAACTAAATTGATTAATGTTAATTAAATTGAGTAATGATAATTTTATTTGAAGGATTTAATGTAAGGAAATAATTAAATTAAATCAATTGCTTAATATTTAAGAAAATTATTAAGCTAAATAAATTGTTTAATTTAATGCAAATAAATAAATTAAATAAAGTGATGTGTCTAGTATATTAATTAAATTAGATATAAAATTAATTATTATTTATAATGGTAACTATAAGAGAAATTATTTTAATGTACCGTTATAAGTTATTTAAATCAATTAAACTAAGTTATTTAAATTATCTAAAGTGTGGCAATTGGAAACTATATAATATAATAATATAAAAATAATCTAGTTTATAAAGTGGTTTGGTAGCCAAACAAGGCCTTGTAGCCTTTGGTTTATTCAACTGATGCAAACCTTTTATTTTTCTAACAGAAGGGAACGTGGGAGTGACTAGCTTATATTTTTCCTACGCGTCTACTTTTCTAAGGCTTAGTTAGAGATACAGAGAAAGAGAGAGTTGCAGAGTATTGAGGGTAAGAATTGAGAGAGTAATCTCTGTGAGTTTGCCAAGAGAAGGAAGAGATTCACGTGCTAGCTTATAATCAAGAGGATTAAGGTATAATCTATTTCTAACTCTAACTCTCAGTTTTATAATTTCATTTTCTGGAATTGGGTTTTGTTAATTTTTGATTATGGGTGTGTGATAGTATTGTAGAGTCTGTTATAGGCATGTATATATAAAAGGGGTAGCAATCAAACACGTGAAACTGAATTGTAAGAAGGAAATATAACTAACAGTGTTCATATTTGAAAAATAGCCTTAGAAAGTACCAAATTTCATGCCTTATATGAGTTGTAATCTGTAAATTGAAGTTGGATTGTGATAATATGTTAAAAAATGAAAACAATGTAGTTTGAATCATGTCAATTGATTAAGAAACGAGTTAGTGGCGATCAAATTCGTTAAAAGTGTAAAAATGAAGAAAATTTGGAAAAAACTATGGTTTTGATTCCTCAAAATGGTGTATATGTAATGTTTTATATGTAGAACGATGAGTAGCATGTGTAGCTATGTTAGTGCAAAGTTTTAGATGTTAAGGTGTTGTGAAATTCTGTAAAAATTGGATTTTTGGCTAAAGCACAGTCTGTTTTTTAGGTTATGCAAAACTGAGTCTGGAGTATTGCGCGCGGGTGCGCTACCTGGCGCGCGGTTGTCGCGCGAGCGCGCAGCTTTTTGGTGCAGGCGCGCTGGCGCGCGATAGCCCAGTACAATACTCACGAGTGGCCTGTCACAGATAGTGAAGTATGCTTAATTGCAGGTCATGCGTAACGGACTTAGGTTAGTTTAACATGCATGTTAAGGATATTAAAACATTAAGTGGATTACAATAACAGATTGTAGTGCGTTGTAATACAAAGTGTAAAGATTTGAAATAATTATTTAAATAAGTTATAAAATGAAACCAAATGTGATGTTTTCAAAGGTTAGAGATGAACGGTTAGGCTATGTTGGCTCGTAATGAGATTTCAGATTCGTTAAGTTAACTAACATGGTTAGATGCTAAGTTAAGGTTATGACCTAAATGATGGGATAAACCCATAAAGCAAATGTTCAAACAATTAATTGTTGTTGCGATTTCAATGATACGTGTAGGGTAGTTGGAGATTATTTTACACTTGTGTAGCTTACAAACAAGGCAAGTTCCTAAACCTTACTCTTTATATTGAGCAAGCTTTCTTACTTCATTCTTTTCATATTGAATGCAAGTTTCCATTCCTAAATTGTTATTGTACAAGTTCCTAAAATTCTTATAAGGTTGAGCAAGCCTAGTGTATCTTGAGTATGTTTGTGCAAGCTCTTGTAACCAAATTCGTTACATCGAGCTAGCTTTACTTTCCTTATTATCATTCAAAGCATATATTGTTCTAATACATTGATTCATAGAAGATTGTTCTAAACTCCTTTGAATATAGCACTTTGCATGTATATCATGTTTTTCAGTTACACATATTGTTGGTATCCGATCTTTGACTTTAATAGCCTTGTTCAGTTATACATTCTCGCATTAAACCTTTATTAATGGAGTTGAATAGTGTTCTAAAATTCTAGAGACAATGATAAGCTAGTTCCAAGCTAAACTTTCTTTAGTGCGAAAATTCTAAATTCAAACTGAGACGAACAACCCTAATATAGGGGATTTTGTACGTGTAATATTTAGATGTTTGTGAACAGTACATGGTACAGAGGGCTAATTCCCCTAAGTACGCTAAGAAGGCTCTGAACAGTCTAATGATTGTTAAGGTTAAGGTAATAATACCTATATATCGGAGACATAGTTCGTGGTCTTAAAACCCTCAGACATTGATTTTGAACTTGTGTTCTATTCTTAATTATCAGAACAAGTTCATTATTGTTCAGCATTCGTTGTTCACTCTTATATTGTTATCATTATCACTTTCTATATTTAGAGCAATTGTTTGCTCACTTTTGCAATTAACACTACAGCTAAGATTGAAAGACTACACTATCTTTGCAATTAACACTACACTATCTTTGGTGTTTCGTAGTACGATGGGCTAGTTTCTCTTTCTAGAAATGTGCTCTCCCCTCTCACTAGGAACCTATCCCTTTACTCCATCCCTTTTACCGTTACCTCCTAATTTCCTTATT
Organism: Panax japonicus; assembly: GCA_020205505.1. NCBI lineage: Eukaryota > Viridiplantae > Streptophyta > Magnoliopsida > Apiales > Araliaceae > Panax > Panax japonicus. The sequence goes on along the minus strand of CM035110.1, from coordinate 44,713,995 downwards.
CAGCCTCCCGCCCATTCCCACCTACTATTTCCATCTCCACCAACTTTTTCTGTTTACCCATTTAGCTGTAGTGTTCTCCATTCCCCAGCTTCCGTTCCTCTTTCCTTCCCGGCGACTATCTCCGGCTTCCACCAAAATTTCACGTTCCTTCCCTCTCTCCCTCCTCTTTTTTCTTCTTTGTCCTCTTCTCGGTTTTTTTGGGTTCCTCCGCCTATCTTCTCCTCTCCTCCCTACCGTCCTTGTTCCTGGAGGCATGGTTGACCATTCTCATTTGTCTGCGGGTAACTCTTTGAGCAGTCAATCCCGTGATCTATTTGCTGAATATGGGGTCTCAAACCCAAACTCTCCCCTAAATTCTGTTGAAATGGTGGAATCTGAGGCTATCCCCTCAAACATATCTGTGAGCTCTGGCGACTCTACAACATTCGACGTCCTGTTGGGCGAGGGTCCGACATCCCCCTCAGCTGCTCAAGAGATTTTTAAAGCCGCCCATCACTTCTCTAGGAATGATCGAGAAGAAGTTCTTGCTGAAAGGAGGAAGAATGCAAAGCTTATGGATTACATCTCTGCTTTGGGTCTTCCTCTTGATGATGTAAATAACTTGTCTACCATAGGGACCTTTGCTACTTTAGTCAATGCACGCAAGGTACTTGATGGATGTCCTGTGTTTGGACAAAGCTCTTCAAAGATATGCTCCTCTGCATCCCCTGTTGCTCCAGTGACTGGCTTTCGCCCTTTAATTCAAACCTTTTGTGTTGGTGAGACTTCTACTCCACAGCTCGGTCTCGGCCCTTATGGAAATTCCTTGCCTACTCCCCCCTTTTCACGGTCTAGCCCACTTTCGGCCTCTGGTTTTGTCAAGCCCAACCCTCCTGCTCCCTCGGAGGAGGGAGAGGTCCCCTGTCAAGGCATTTCAAAAAAGTGGTGCGACATTGTTAGTTCAAATCCTCCAAAGTCCTCACTGGACTTATCCTTTTTCAACCCATCGCCCATCATCGATGATGGCAGCATCCTGGTCAAACCACCGGTTGACGTTCTTCTTCGAGGCAACAAAATGTGGTCATCTAGTTTAGTGGGGTATTTCCTACACTCAAAGCTCCCTTACAAGGTTGTGGAGCCTATAGCTAACCGTCTCTGGGGTAATCTTAGGCTTCTTAAAGTCTTCCTTCATGATAAAAGATACTACATCTTCAAGTTCAAATCGGTCTCAGATAGGGATAATATTTTGGCCTCTGGCCCTTGGCATTTTGCTTCTAAGGTGCTTATTCTCCAACCTTGGAAGGCTGGATTTGAAGTTTCAAAAGCTGAGTGCTCTAAAATTCCCATATGGGTAATGTTAAGTCAGGTCCCTTATCCATACTGGCCTGCTGAAGGTATCAGCTACATTGCCAGCAATATTGGAAAGCCTCTTTTTGCCGATGAGATGACTGCAAAGTTAGATCCTATGAGCTTTGCCAGAATCTGCATTGAGGTGGACGCTAGCTTCTCCTTCCCAAGCTCCATCAAAGTTGTTGTCATTAATGAGGAGTTAAATGAGGAAGTGGTACTTCCTGTTGTTGTTGAATACCAAAGCAGACCCCCTGCATGCCAAGCTTGCAAGGTTTTTGGTCACTCCTCCTTGAAATGCCCAAAATCTAACTTCCAATGGATCCCCAAAGCTGCTCCTCCTGCCCCTGCTGATCACAGGCCTTCGGGCGTGCCGGTACCTGATGATTCGAAGTGGGTTACAGTCTCTAAAGGGGGCAAGCCCTCTGTCTTGGCCGTAAACTCTTCCCCTCTTGGATCTAAGGCAACTGTTAACCCCTTCTCCCCTCTTACAGGCCAGGCATGCAGTGCTCAAGCCCAATCTGACATTGAATCCCCTATTGCCCACAACCCTCTTGTTGACAAGCTTAAATTGGTGGATGAGAAGGATTGTAAGGATTTGCGACAAAAAGCTAGAGCTGGTAAAGAACTCTCAAAGTCGGCCAAAAAGAAAATCAAAGGCGTATCTCCAGCTCCAACCTAAATTATGTTAGCTACATATAATGTCAGAGGTCTAAATAAAAAGCCAAAGCAGGCTTATGTTCGTCAAATGATATCTGACAATGACATTTCTTTTGTTGGGTTGCTTGAAACTAGAGTCAAGAAGCAGAACTACTCCAGAATTTCTAATTATGTCTGTAGGAACTGGACCTGGGTTAGCAACTATGACCACCATGCTAATGGTCGCATTTGGGTAGGATGGAATCCCAACATTTGGAATGTGGATATCCTTTTTGTTTCCTCCCAATTAATTCATTGTAAAATCAAGCAACTCAATTGTAATTCCAATAGTTTTTTTTATTTCTATTGTGTATGGGTTGAACTTTATTGTTGAGAGGAGAGACCTATGTCATTCCTTATCTTCTTTTAATAGTAATCATTGTTGGTGTATTTTGGGCGACTATAATGCCATTAGAGATCTTTCCGAATCTGACAGGGTGGATGATTCTTGGAACTGTGGGATGGAGGACCTAAGAGATTGTATGGAACAAATTGGGGCTGAGGACATTAGAGGGGTTGGCCCTCTTTTCACTTGGTGGAATAAACAAGTCGAACACCCTATTCATAGGAAATTAGATAGGGCCATCGGAAATGAAGACTGGTTCACATCCTTTCCAAATGCTCTGGTTACGTTTGGGCCTAGAGGTATCTCTGACCACTCTCCTGTTATTCTCAATACCGGATCGATCCCCTATTGTCAAACCCAGGAAGCCCTTCCAATTTTTTAATCACCTCGCCAAACTTGATGGTTTTCTGGAATGTGTTGCTGCTGTCTGGAACCGTCCTCTGCATGGTAACCCCTTCTTCATTTTTTTTGAGAAATTAAAATTGACAAAGAAAGCCTTGATCTCTCTGAACCGACTCTCAGGAAATGTTACTTCTTCTGTCAAAATTGCTACGGATGCCCTCCATCATTCTCAAATTCTTCTTCATGGTAATCCTCAGGATGTGGCTCTTATAGACTCTGAAAAAATCTGTCTCCAAACTCTCTGGCAGGCCCTTGAAATGGAGGAGGCTTTGATGCACCAAAAGTCTCGAGTTACTTGGCTCGCTACTGGGGACCGCAATACAAAATTCTTCTCCAATATGGTAAAGAGTAGATGGAATTCTAATAAGATTCTTTCGATCAAAAATGAAGATGGGGTGCTTGTCCATGGCCAACGTGATGTGGAATTGGTTGCCACTAAGTATTTCCAGGAACTTTTCAATCCTGATCCTGACCCCTCTGTTCTACCGACTATGGAATTCTCTCCTTCTAAATTCCTTAGCCCTGGGCAAGCTGCTCTCCTCATTGCCCCCATCACAGATGAGGAAATATTCTCCACCCTTAAATCTATGAAGAAGAATAAGTCCCCGGGTCCAGATGGGTTTAACGTAAACTTCTTTTCTCATTGCTGGGATTTTGTTGAGAAAGACTTCTCAAATCTTGTCAAGCATTTTTTCAATACAGGGTACATGCCTAAGGGTATTAACTCTACGGCCATTGCTCTCATTCCCAAGTGTGGAAATCCATCCGAAATGTCTGAGTTCCGACCCATTTCATGCTGCAACACTATCTATAAATGCATCTCCAAGATCCTCGCCTTCCGTCTAAAGGTCGTCCTGCCCACAATCATTAGCAAGTCTCAATCTGCTTTTATTAAGGGCAGGAATATCAGTGACAATATTCTTCTTGCTCAAGATTTGTTAAGGAACTATCATAGATCGTCTGGCCCGCCTCGTTGTGCTCTTAAAATTGACCTTCGAAAGGCATTTGATACTGTTAATTGGGATTTCCTCCTATCCTCCTTGCAACTTTTTCGATTTCCCCCAATTTTCATTAGGTGGATTCGCGCTTGCATTTCTACAGCTATGTTCTCCATCAAGGTCAAAGGTTCCCTTGCGGGTTATTTTGGGAGTTCCGGGGGTCTTAGGCAAGGTGATCCCCTATCCCCTTACTTATTTGTAATCGTCATGGAAATGCTGTCTACTAAGCTCTCTGAGGGTGCTATGCTCCCGGATTTCAAGTTTCACTGGCGAACTAAAGAGTGCAATCTCACTCATCTCTTCTTTGCGGATGATATCCTTGTCTTTTGTCATGCTAGCATCAAATCTGTGAGCATTATTATTTCGTGCATTCAATCATTCTCTCTTTTCTCTGGCCTCATCCCTAATGTCCATAAAAGTCAATGCTTTCTGGCTAACTCGGATCAGATGACATCCACTACTATCCTCTCTCTGCTTGGATTTCAAGTGGGTACCCTTCCTATCAAATTCCTCGGGGTCCCTCTTATTTCATCTAAGCTTTCTTATATGGACTGTATTCCTCTTATCCACCGTATCACTTCTAGAGTTACATCTTGGACTTCCATTGCCTTGGCCTATTCTGGTCGTCTTCAACTCATAAAATCTGTTTTATTCTCCATTCAATCCTTCTGGAGTGCTCACTTTATATTTCCCAAAGCGGTATCCAGAGCTATTCAATCCATTTTATGCAGGTTCCTTTGGAAAGGCCCCTCTTTGGGGAAATTTGGTGTGCGTGTTGCATGGCATAAGCAATGTCTCCCCGTCTCTGAGGGGGGATTAGGGTTAAAAAACATCATTGAATGGAATAAATCTTTGGTTATGATGCACTTGCTTAACATCATCCGAGTGGATTCGTCCTCATTATGGGCCAATTGGATTCGCACCACTGCCTTGAAAGGGAGAAACATATGGAATTATCAGGCCCCCTCAGATTGCTCTTGGATCTGGAAACAAGTCCTCAAGCTCAGACAAACGGCTAGAAATCATGTTTCCTACACTGTTGGTAATGGCTCTAACACAAGTTTATGGTTTGACCCCTAGATAAATGGTAACCCCATTAACCCTAGTCAGACTCTGCTGGCCAACTCTGGGCTTTCAGCCAAGGCCACTGTAGCTGATATCATTTTTAATTCCTCTTGGTTCCTTCCTCCGAGTTATCACCATGAGATGATTGAACTTAGACGTCTTATTGAGACTCAACCTATCCATCCTCTATCTAATGACCGCATTGAATGGAATGGTCTCTCTATTTCGAATCTCAAAGCTAGACACGTCTGGGATTGCATTATAACTAAAAAGTCTGCTCCTAATTGGCATAAAGTTGTCTGGAACAAGCTATATGTCCCCCGGTTCTCCTTTATCTTGTGGTTGGGATTTCTTAGAAAACTTCCTACTAATGATATCACTAGGCACTACCTGTCTGGCAGAACTTCCCCTTGCCCTCTCTGTCAGCGCCATGATGAAAGTTTTGACCATCTATTTTTCGAATGCCCATACTCCTCCATTCTGCAAAAAACTCTTACATTGGGTGATTGGTCTAACGTCCCCATGGACTGGACTGGTGTCTCTTCGTTCATCATCTCCTTCCAAGGTAGGAAACTCTCAAAGCTTATCCTATATCTTACTTTTGCTGCTACCTTTTACAAGATTTGAGAAGCGAGAAACAAAAAGACTCATTCGGACCAGCTCACCCCCCCATCCATTGTTGCAAAGGACATTACCCATATCATTAAATCAAGGCTGTCCTCTTACTCTCTCTTTATCAAAGCAACTCATTCCTCTCCTTATTACTGCAACTGGTTACTATGACTTGGTTTTGATGATACTTCTTGCTAGCCTGGGTTTGACTGCTTGAGTCTTACTTCTAGTTCTTGAGTCTAGTAGTGAATGGGCTTATGGGCGAAGTGCTCGGCTTGGGAGAGGGTTGGTGCTAGTGGGCCATATAGCTTTGGACTGGGTTGCTTCCTCATCATCTTCGGTGTATGCTGTGGAGTGGGCGGGCGAGCACAATGAAATGAAAAGGTGTTTTGGGCGAGCAAGTGTTTTGTGATGAGCAGATGTGCATGTGTTCAGCATAAGGTGGTAAGTGTCAGCTGTGTGTAAAGATTGAGGTGGTATATGTGGGCTGCGTGTAAAGCATGAGATGCCTCGGTATATGTGGTATATGTGGGTTGCTGAGGAGATGGGTCTGCTAGCCTTTTGGGTGCAGACGGGTTGCATATTGGGTCTGCTAGGGTGCCTCGGGTGGGACTTTATGGGTCTTCTTGCATATTGGGCGAGGTGGACTAGGCGAGGCTGAGATGGACTTTATGGGTCTTTTTGCTACTGTGCTGGGCTCACCTTAACAGCAGTCAGTCCTCTTCACATAGTGGGGTTTGGTATTCAATCATTTTCTCCCAGTTCGGCCAGCTTTTCCTTCCTTGGCTGGGTCTTCGTAGAGTATGGTTCGACTGGGTCATCGTAGAGTGAGCTTCAGCCTTGGATGGGTCACTGTTGAGTGAGCTTTGGCTGGATTTTCGTAGAGTGAGCTTCGGCCTCGGCTGGGTCTCCGTAGAGTGAGCTTCGGCTAGATTTTCGTAGAGTGAGCTTCGGCCTCGGCTGGATTTTCGTAGAGTGAGCTTCGGCCTCGGCTGGGTCTTCGTAGAGTTGGGCTTCGGTTATGGACAGCTTCGGCCTGTTCGGTCTTTGTCTTCCTTTTCCTGAAGGTTCTACTCAGTGGCTTAGACTTCGGATTTGTGGGGCTTCATTAAATGGGTCCTCATCGAGTGGGGCTTCGACCACAAGTGGCAGCTTGTTCAGGTGGTTCAGTATTCGGGTGCCTTCTTTATGCTTTGATATATACTGTAACATTTCTTTATGGCAGTCGCATGTATCCTTTATATAGTCTTACACCATAGGGCATGTCCTTTGGTGTCTCTGATATTTCTGTTTGGGTCTATCCCATGCGGTCCTGTAATCCCCCATTTTTTTTATTTAAGTCTAAATTTAGCAAAAAAAAAAGATTGAAAGAGTCGATGAGCCATCCACCAGCAAAGGGAAGGACGAATTAATGAAGTTAATTTAAATGTTTCATGTTATAAGACTTGTTTTAATATATGATGTATTCCGCAAACTTATGTAATAATTTTAAGGTTAGATTACCTGGAATTTATTTTGAGATTATGATGTAACCCTTTAATGGGGAAGATTATTGTTTAAGTTATTTAAATTATGTCTTTATCCTTTATTGATGGGTAGTTAGATGTAATAGTTTTGATAAGTGAGCACCAAATCCTGTGGAAATGAAGTACCTGGAATTGGGGGTGTCACATGTGGTGCAAGATTGATAATACTTGCATGACTAAGTTAAAAATGGAGGTATAGATGAAGGTACTATACTTTAATTCATATTTTCACATGTATAAAACTATTGATTCACATGATGTACTATTAGGGGAGGTGGTGCAAGTTTGATAATACTTGCAGGACGAAATTAAAAATGAAAAAAAAGATGAAGGTATTATACTATAATATTTTGAGCCCCAAAACGTGCAATTATCGAAACTATATTTTCCTATAAATAGAAGCTCATTCTTCCTTCATTCTCACCAATTTACTAAGACTCACAAGAACAATTATAGAGAGAGAAGCTATAGGGAGAAAGAAGAAGAGTAGTCTGCTACACTACTCCAGTATCCAGTCTTCTTCTGAGGTAAGGGGTATTATTTATTTCATATTTTAAAGAGATATTATTTTTAATATTCGTATGAATATTATTTTCGTTCAATATTTATAAAGAATATTATCTTCGTTCAATATTCGTAAGAATATTATCTTCGTTAAATATTCGTTGGAATATTATTTTTGTTTAATATTCTCTTGAAATAATATTTTCTTCCATACTCTATAATATATAAGTAATATTATTTCGTTTTAGATTTTGAATTATATACTCATTTTGTTGAAGTTTTGGCTTTTATACTCCATGAAATTAGTAGAATATCATTGATATTTGTGCGTCATCCAGTATCTTTTCACGAAAATATTATTCTGAGCTTTCTTGACAATTATTGATCTTTTCATGATGGAATACTATTCATGAGTTACTATTTATGAGTTACTATTCACTCGGTTACTATTCACTCAAATATTATTCACTCGGGTATTCGGAGCACTTTTCATGCCAGAGTACTATTCACAAGTTACTATTCACCCAATTACTATTTATCCGGATATTATTTACTCGGGTATTTGGGGTACTTTTCATGTCGGGGTACTATTCATGAGGAACTATTCCCAAAGTACTATTCATAGGATACTATTTACCCGAAAAATATTATCTTTTCTATCCAAATTATTTTTGGTACATGAATATTATTCTTGAATTTTACTCCTCAAAGCAATATCATGTTGACAATTTGGATATTTTTAAACTCTGGATAAATTTAAAGTCTTTAATATTTATCCTTAATTTAGTTTGATTTGATTTCGTTTGATTAATGCTTATATCATTGTCATCATCCTCATGCTTATATTGTGATGAAAGTCATATTTGGCTTACGTGCATAGATGAACTGTTGATTGGTATGATTATGACCAGGGATCATTCGGTATAATCATGACCCGTAATGTTACAAATGATGTGATAAAAGTCCTCATTGGCCCATAGTGCATTGATGGACAGTTGTTGGTATGATTATGACCAGGGATTATTCTATATAATCATGACCATTGGTGATTAAATGAATATCCTTGGCCCGTAGTGCAGGGATAATTCGATGATGTGGTTTATTTATTAAGCTGAGTCTCAGCGATATATTTGATGAAAAACTTTTTAAATTATAGAAGATAGTAGATATCATGCTCTACTTGACTCTTCTAATGGATTGTTTGTTCCGCTGCAGTTGTTGATCTAAAACTTGTTGTCTATTATATTCTATAAGTTGTTATACTGTTGAAGGATAATGATAATTTATTCTGCATTATCTTAGTCATAATATTTCTTCAGGAAATGAGAATATAGTTGGGACGAGTCGGGGAATGGAGTGATGGTCTAGGATAATTGGTTTTAGTAGTCCTCACTATTCGGTGAAATAAAGTGATAATAATTGTAATGAGGACATGTTTCTTCTCTCTAGATTTTTTCCTCTGCCTTCTCTCTACCTTTTCAAAACTTCCCCCGCCTTTCTCCTCACCTAATTTTTCTGGCCATCACCTAACTTTTCCGGTCTTCCTTCTTCTTCTCCCCTCTCTACTCCTGGTCTTCTCTTCTCTTCCTCTCCTCCCCTCTTCTCTATATTCGACCTGGTCTGCCTCTATGGTGAGTTATAATCATCTTTCAGCCGGTAACTCTGTTAGTAGTGAGTCTAAGGATACCTTTGGGGTTTTTGGGGTCTCCAAACCGGTTTCGCCTAGCCACTCTTCGCTTCCTCCAGCGTTAGACATAGAGGAAATGGGAAAATCTGATGCCCTCCTTATTCCTCTGGGTAACCAAGCTAGCTCTGAAAACTCAGTTTCTCTTGAGCTCGGCACGGAGGTTCAATTGGGCTCTGTTTTGGGTGAGAATGCTTGTGAGATATTCTTTGCTGCTCAACATTTCTCTCATAAGGATCGTGAAGAGGCTATCTTTTTTTTTTTGTTATCCGTGGGAGAAGACTCTGTTCCGGCAAATGTTTCTATTCTTTCTAAGAAGTCCATCACGGACAAGACTTTTCCTGCTATTGGGTTAGAGGGTCCCTCTCTTTTCAAAATTCCAGCTACTCCTTCTGCCACCCTTCTGGAGGAAGGTGAAATACCTGCTGCCTTGGTCAAGGAGCCTGCCAAATCTTGGAGCGATATAGTGGGCAAATCTCCTGGTAAATCCACACGTCTCCTCTCTTACCACCCTCCTTCCTCGGCTGATAAGACCCTTACTGTCATCCCTCCTTGATGAAGTACTTTCTAGAGGCAACAAGCTTTGGGCTTCTAGTCTTGTAGGATACTTTCTACAGTCCTCGTTACCATACAAAGTTGTAGAACCTATAGCTAGACGTTTATGGGGACATCTTGGACTCTCTGAGGTCTTCTTACATAACAAAGGATATTACATATTCAAATTTGGCTCCATCTCTGATTGTGATAACATCCTTGCCTCCGGTCCCTGGCATTTCACTTCTAAAGGCATTGTCCTGCTAAAATGGAAAGAAGGTGTGGCATTCTCAAAGACCGAATGTGATGTGTTCCCTATATGGGTGAAGTTATCCAATATACCACTCTCCTACTGGTCCGATGAGGGCATAAGTTATATAGCCAGTGCTGTTGGGAAACCTCTGTTCACTGATGAAATGACTGCGAAAAATGATTTCCTAAATTTTGCAAGGATATGCATAGAAGTCAAAGCCCCTTTTTCCTTTCCTTCTTCAATCCGTGTTGCTGTTAAAAATGATGACTCTTTGGCCAACATCTTTGTCCCAGTTGAGGTAGAATATCAGAGTAGACCTCCTTCTTGCCCTTCTTGCAATGTATTCGGGCACTCTCAATTTAAGTGCCCCAAAGCTCACTATATCTGGGTGCCGAAAGTCACCAATAAATCTACCTCTGGCCTTATCACGTCTTCCACTCCTCCTCTTAATGTCACCACTTCAGGCATTCTGGCCTCGCCCCCCCCCCTCCTCCTATAAATGATTGGGTAAATGTCTCACGAGGTGTCAAACAAGGATCGGGACATATTTCCCTTGAACCAGCTCTAAATATTTCCAATGCCTTCGCTCCAATAAACGATGCAGGTATCTCGGATGATGAATCTCCTATTGGTCTGAACCTTCTAGTCTCCAGACTCAGGGTTATTGATGAAAAGGAAGGGAAAGAGATCAAGAACAAACAAGACTCTAGTTTCGTCAACTTGCAGGCAGCGAAGAAAAGGAAAGGGAAAGGAAAGGCTGGTCATTCCCCTACTTCTTAGTTTCCTTAATGTTAGCATCCTATAATATTAGAGGTCTAAATAAAAAGCCTAAGCAGGCTTATGTTAAGCAAATAATAGCTGATAATAAAATTTCTATGTTGGGTCTCCTTGAAACACGGGTCAAACAACATAAAGCTCAAAGAATATCTAGGAATCTTTACAACTCTTGGAATTGGGCCTTTAACTATGATTCTCACTCCAATGGTAGAATCTGGGTTGGATGGAATCCAAGTTTATGGCTTGTTGATATCCTTTTTGTGTCCTCTCAAGTCATACATTGTAAGGTCCAATCTGTTGATCTTAATAGCACCTCTTTCTTGATTTCTTTCGTCTATGGGCTGAACTCCTATTTGGAACGGAGAGACTTATGGAATGATTTACTCTCACTGGCTTCCAATGCTAGCTGGTGTATGATGGGTGATTTTAATGTAATTAAGGACCTAACGGAAACTAATCAGGATAATGAAACTTGGGATATTGGGATGGAAGAATTCAAATCATGTATTACCTCTGTTGGGGTGGATGATATCAGGGGAGTTGGTACCTTATTCACTTTGTGGAACATGCAAACTGCTCGGTCAGTTCACAAAAAGTTGGATCGTGCAATGGGGAATTTAGATTGGTTTTCTATCTTCTGCATGTCACATGTCACCTATGGTCCTCGTGGTCTTTCGGATCATTCTTTGACTCTGCTTCATACTGGAATCCATCTTAATCAACCTAGACGCCAGTTTCAATTCTTCAACCATATGCTTCTGATTGAAGGCTTCAGGGACTTGGTCAGCAACGTTTGGGCCTCATCCATATCGGGCAATCCGTTTCATGTTTTCACTGAGAAATTGAAACGTACTAGACTTGCTTTGATATCTCTCAATATTCTCAATGGGAACCTTAGCACTCTTGTAAAGGTTGCAAAAGAGGACCTGCACGCAGTGCAGTCTCTTCTAAATGACAATCCATTGGATCTAAACCTTCTGGCTCGTGAAAAATCCAGCCAACAGCAACTCTGGAATGCCTTGGATAGAGAAGAAACTCTTCTTCAACAGAAATCAAGGGCCAACTGGTTAGCCTTGGGTGACCGAAACTCTAGCTTCTTTTCCAATATGATGAAAAATCGATGGAATGCAAATAAGATTTTTTCAATCACTGATAATAAAGGTAATACGATTCATGGTCAAAGGAACATTGAAGATGTGGCGGTGGATTATTTTTTCAAACTCTTCAACTCCTCTGAAGATCCCTATCCTGGGTTTGATAATTATGCCATAACCTCTACTAAATTGCTCAATTCGGACCAAGCCTCTAAGCTAATTGCACCTATCACTGATCTGGAAATTTTGGGGACCCTCAAATCCATGAAACGGAACAAAAGCCCGGGTCCAGATGGTTTTAATGTCAACTTCTTCCTCAGCTGCTGGGACATTGTGGGGACAGATTTTTTAAAGGCTGTGTACTTCTTCTTTGCCAATAGTAGACTTTCTAAAGGCCTCAATTCCACGGCTATTGCTCTTATTCCTAAGGGTTCCAACCCTACTTCAATGACTGACTTTCGACCCATCTCTTGCTGCAATACAATTTACAAATACATTACTAAAATTCTCTCTAACCGCTTGAAGGAGGTTCTTCCCTTTCTTGTTGATAAAGCTCAATCTGCTTTTGTTAAAGGAAGAAGCATTAGTGACAACATCCTTATGGCCCAAGAAATGTTCAAAGGCTACCATAGTTATTCTGGTTCTGCTCGGTGTGCTCTCAAGATTGATCTCACCAAAGCTTTTGACACGGTAAGATGGGAATTCCTTTTTGACACCTTAAGAGCTTTCAAATTTCCAGACTGCTATGTTGGTTGGATCATGGCCTGTGTCACCTCTGCCATGTTCTCAGTTAAGGTTAATGGTGCTCTAGCCGGTTTTTTCGGTAGTTCAAGAGGTCTCAGACAAGGGGACCCCTTATCTCCTTTCCTCTTTGTGATTGTTATGGAAATGCTCTCTCTAAAGCTCAATAATGCTTCCTCTGATCCGGGCTTCCTTTACCATTGGAAAGCTAAAGTACGCAAGCTTACTCACTTATTTTTGGCGGATGACATCATGATCTTCTGTAAAGCTTGCTTGCAATCTATTTCTATCGTAAACTCATGCATTCTTTCCTTCTCTCTATACTCTGGTCTGATTCCCAACTCCCACAAAAGTCATTTTTTCCTTTCAAACTCGGCAAACATAGATGTTAGTGATATTTCTCTCATCCTTGGGTTCCACTCTGGAACCTTACCTTCAAAATTTTTGGGTGTTCCTCTCCTGTCCAGGAAGCTGTCTCCGGCTGATTGCATCCCCTTAATCCAAAAGATCACATATCGGGCTTCTTCTTGGACATCAAAGGTGCTATCTTACTCGGGTAGACTTCAACTTATCAGATCCATTCTTTGTTCTATCCAAATATTCTGGAGCTCCCACTTTCTGCTGCCAAAAGGGGTTCTCAAAGATATTCAATCAATCTTGACCCGATTTCTTTGGAAGGGAGCAACTCTTGACAAGTACGGTGCAAAGGTTGCATGGTCCACTATTTCACTTCCACTCGCTGAAGGTGGTCTTGGCATCAAAAATCTGGTGGAATGGAATTCTGCTCTTATCCTCCAACACTTGGTTCGCATTATTCAACCCCATTCCAACTCTATATGGGTGAATTGGATCAAAGCAACCTCATTAAAACATACATCCTTTTGGCAGGTTCGCAACACAGCAACATGTTCTTGGGTCTGGAAACAAGTTTTAAAGTTTCGTCCACTTGCTTTTCGACACCTTCACTATCATGTTGGTAATGGGCAGGATACAAGCCTATGGTTCGACCCTTGGTTAAATGACACAGCTATCAATCATCCCCAATGTTTTATGTCTTCCTCTGGGATACAATGATCTGCAACTGTTAGCCACCTTATCAGTAACAACAGATGGGTCATGCCCCAAGGCAATTACCATGATATGATCATCCTGAGGAGAAAACTAGCTCTCCTTCCCCCTCCTTCTCAGCAAATGGAGAAGATTCTTTGGGACTCTTGGGATACGAAGAATATAAAAGCCAACCAGTTATGGGACTCTATCCGCACGAGGCAGCAGTCGGTTTCTTGGTGCTCCATTGTCTGGAATAAATGCCATGTTCCAAGGTACTCTTTTATTTTGTGGCTTGGCATTCTTAAAAAACTCCCCACCAATGACAGAACAGTCAGATTCTCTAACAGATCCTGGAACTGTCCACTATGCAACCTTCATCTGGAGACCTTTGATCATATGTTCTTCAACTGTGTATTCTCCAAATCGGTTCTTCTGAATGCTATAAGCCTTGAAAATTGGACCGCTTTTCCCAGTTCGTGGGATGACATAATGGAGTTTCTCACTTCTTATCAAGGTTCTAAATTGTCACGTAATATCCTTAGTTTGACGGTGGCAGTCTGTTTTTATAAAATTTGGGAAGCAAGGAACAAAAAGCTTCATGATGATCAACTCCCTCCACTCACCAGGATCACACAGGATGTTATCCACATTATTAAGTCTAGGCTTTCCACTTGCAAATCATTTATCAAAGCCACAAATAACCAATATTTTTGTAATTGGCTATTAACTAGTTAGAGAAGTTTGGGCGTTCTTTCTTTTGTGGCTTCTGGAAAATATCGGCAAGATCCTTTGAGTGGGGCGGCGCTGGGCGAGCCATGTTATAGCTTCGGACGAAGTCTTCCGAGCGAGGTCTATGAGGTGGGCTTTGGGCGAGAGGGCTTAGGGCTTCGGGTGAGGTCCATTGATCGAGGTCCTTCGGGCTTCGGGCTTCGAGCTTCTGGCTTCGGGCTTGAGGCAGAACCCAAGTCTTCAGGCGAGGTGGAAAAGGAAATGTAGCTTCGGATTCGAAAGAGGTAGTGGTACTGGTCTTCACCTTCGGGCAAGTGGCGGTACGAGGTCCTTGTAATTCTCTTATCAAAGATAGAAATATTTCATGATTCTGTAATAGGCCTATTACTAGCTAGTTTGGTTTCTGGTATAGTTCCTTGTATAATTTCCTCATCTTGGGCTTGTCTATAGATGATGTAGCTATACCGTGGGTATGCCCCTTGTCTATGTAATTTGGTTCTTTTCTATACAAACAAAATTTAGCAAAAAATGAGGACTTCATTGAGTGTGGATATTGTCTAGAAAACAATATTCGTTTTAAAAACTCACCTATGTTTTGTCGTATTTTTACACAACAGTTGTATTAAAGAAGTCTGTATTTGATTTATGTACCATGTATCTGGCGACCCAAGATGGGTGATGTATACCTGTTTTTGTGGCGTCACATAAATCCCATAATGGTTGTTGATTCAGTGATGAACTAACCACCATTATGGGATTCTAATGAAGCTTATTGTGTAGTTAAGATTTGTATGTCTTATTTTTTTTTGCTAAGTTTGTTTGTATATAAAAAGGACCAAATACAATGGCTAAGGGGCATACCCCAGAATATAGTAACATCATCTAAGTTAATAGATGAGGGTACGATGCATGGAAGAGAACCCAACATAACAAGTTAAACTAACAACCAATTACAGTAATGATAAAATAAATAAACTTAAAGTAGAGAGCAGCGGACCTATCCGACCCATCTCGCCCTTCAGCAGCTATCCCACGGGCGAAGCCATACTCGCCCGAAGCCATGCAATACTCGCCCGAAGGCTATGCTCGCTTGAAAGCCATTCTCGCTCGAAGCCATGCTCGCCCGAGGCCATGACCTGTGCTTGCCCACCATCTCAGCCCGATGTCCATATCAGCTCGAAGCCATATATGCTCGAAGCCAATACCTTGCCCGAAGGCCATATCAAGGGCTCGCCCACACTCGCTCACCTCATGATGCCCGAAGACACATGTGCACCCCTTGTTCCCAATCATACCAGCACCTCACTTCGTTCAAAACTCAACGTATCCTTGCCAACCAACCTCCTAGTGCCGAAGAGCAGTAACTACCCCAAACACAACAGCTCAGCCAAATTGAACCGAAGAGCGGCCACTAGCCCAACAATTCAGCACACCTCTTCGCCAAAAGAAAGGATATGCCCCTATGGCGAGTAGCAGCTGTAGGATCTACCCGAAGCTAGTTCGTCCGAAGCACCCATCCAACCTAAATCATTGCAACTGTAGGAGAGCTGGAGATTGCACATATCTAGCTACCCACTAGCTAAAATAGCTAAACTAACAACCAATTACAGAAATGATTACAATTTGTGGCCTTGATAAAAGAGTTACATTTAGAAAGTCTAGACTTAATGAGATGGATAACATCTTTGGCTAGGATCCTAGGAGGAATGATGGAGCCATTATGAATCTTGTTATTCCGAGCCTCCCAGACTTTATAGAAGCAAGTGGCCACAGTTAAGCATAGGATATTCTTGGACAGGTGCGAGCCTTGGTATGAAATCAGGTAAGCAATAATAGCATCCCAAGAGAATGGAAAAGTGGTCCAATTTCCTAAAGTCACGGCACATTGGAGAATGGTTGAAGAGTAATCACATTCAAAAAACAAATGGTTAAAGGATTCTAACTGTTGATTGCAGAGAGGACAGTTCCAAGTTCTGCCAGTGTAGTGTTTGGTCCGGTCGTTTGTGGAGAGTTTTTGAAGGAGCCCAAGCCAGAGAATGAAGGAAAAGCGAGGAACATGAAACTTATTCCAAAGGATAGAGCTCCAAGGAACCTTGGGAGATCTTGCTCGGATTGATTCCCAAATCTGTTTGGCCTTAACAGTCTTAATATCACAAGTTCTCCAAAAAACTTGGTCACAGGCCTAGGAGATGGAATGGGATGGTGGCGGATTTGATGCCGGAGGAGAATGACTTCATGGTGGTTGCTGACTGGGAGGGCCCAGGAGTTGTCGGAGAGGAGAAAGCTAACCGTGGCAAGTGGGGGAAGTCCGGTATTGGAAAGGAGAGAATGAGAAGGGTTAATAGTTGCCCCATTCAACCAAGGATCATACCATAAGCTTATGTGTTGTCCATCCCCCACAATGTACTTTAGATGTTGAAGAGCGAGGGGGCGTAATTTGAGGAATTGCTTCCATATCCAGGAGCAACCGGGGGATATAGTAACTTGCCAAATAGTCTTAAATTTTAAGATAATGGCTTTCATCCAGTTTGCCCAGAGAGAGTGGGATTGAAAGCTGATAAGGTGGAGGAAATGTTGCAACAGCAGAGCTTTATTCCAATCTAACAGATTTTTTAGTCCCAACCCTCCCTCATCTTTGGGTAATGTGAGATTAGCCCAGGCAACCTTTGCACCATACTTACACAAAGTTGGGCCCCTCCACAAGAATCTGCCTAGTAATGCTTGAATTTCTCTTAAGACTGCTTTCGGGAGCATGAAATGAGTGCACCAGTAGACTTGTAAGGAGAAGAGAATGGAATGGATCAATTGTAACCTCCCAGAGAAGGCAAGGACCTTAGATGTCCAAGAAGTGGCCCGGTTGGTAATCCGTTGAATAAGAGGTACGCAATCCGTGTAAGAGAGCTTTTTGGATAATAAGGGTACTCCTAGGAATTTAGCAGGTAAAGATCCTAATTGAAACCCAAAAAGGGAGAGAATGTTGCGAGTAGAGGTTGCATCAGTGTTAGCTTGGTAACAGTGACTCTTGTGGGTATTTGGAATAAGACCAGAGACCAGAGAGAAAGATAGGATGCAAGAATTGACAATAGCAATGGAGGGTAGGCTTGCATGGCTGAAAATAATGATATCATCAGCAAAAAGGAGGTGAGTAAGTTTGCAAGCCTCTGTCTTTCAATGATAGGTGAAATCAGTGGCGGAGGTAGCTTTGTTAAGATGAAGGGAAAGCATCTCCATAACTATGACAAACAAGAAAGGGGACAGTTGGTCTCCTTGGCCAAGCCCACGAGAGCTACTAAAGAATCCTGCAAGAGTTCCATTCAATTTAATAGAGAACATGGCTAAGGTAGTACAAGCTTTGATCCATTCTATGAAGATGGCTGGGAACTGAAATGCTTTGAGGGTATCAAACAGAAAATCCCAACGAACCGTATCAAAAGCTTTCCTAAGATCAATCTTGAGTGCACATCTAGAAGGTCCTGTCGTCCTGGTGTACCCTTGGAACAGTTCTTGAGCAATTAGAATATTGTCACTAATACTCCTACCTTTTACAAAGGCTGATTGTGCTGTGTCAATAATATGGGGCAGCACTTCCTTGAGTCTGTTAGAGATGATCTTTGTAATACATTTGTAAATGGTGTTGCAGCAGGAAATAGGCCGAAAGTCTGCCATTGATGAAGGGTTGAGGCATTTGGGGATCAAGGCTAGAGCTGTGGAGTTAATTCCTTTGGTGAGCCGGCTAGCCGAGAAGAAGAAATGGACAGCTTTTAAGAAATCAGGTCCAACAATATCCCAGCAGCTAAGGAAAAAATTGACATTAAAACCATCTGGTCCAGGACTCTTGTTGCGTTTCATGGAGTTTAGAACCTTAAAGATCTCAGAGTCAGAAACAGGAGCAATGAGTTGCGAAGCTTGGAGAGGACTCACCAAATTCGTGGGGAATACACCAAAAGTGTCAAACCCAGCATAAGGAGTGTCCGAGGCATTAAACAAGGATTTGAAATAGTCAACAGCTACAGCTTCAACATTGCCCTTGCCATGCACCATAACTCCATCATCATTAAGGATAGAAAATATTTTATTGGAGTTCCATCTGCTCTTCATCATATTAGCAAAATAGGCGGTGTTCCGGTCACCCAAAGTTAACCAGTTTGCTCTCGATTTCTGTTGCATTAGGACTTCCTCCCTATCAATGGCCTGGAAAAGCCGTTGGGTGCAGTATTTCTCCAAGGATAGGTTAGCCGGGTCCGAGGGGTGGTCATGTAGGAGAGATTGTACCGAATGCAGATCGTCTCTAGCCAACTTTACTAAAGAAGTGAGATTGCCAGTAGTGAGATTAAGAGAGGATAAAGCATGTTTGGTGCGTTTCAACTTTTGAGAGAAGACATAAAAGGGGTTCCCATGTATGGGGGTGTTCCATGCAGAACCCACAGCCCCCTTAAAGCCCTCAAGGAGAGCCATGTGATTAAAGAATTGAAAATGCCATCTTGGTTTGGAGAACCTAATGCCAGTATTAAGAAGAACAAGTGAGTGATCCGAGAGGCCACGATGGGCAAAGGTAGCAAGAGAGAGATCAAAGTTGGAGAACCAAGCCGAATTTCCCATTACTCGGTCAAGCTTTTTATGTACAGGCCTAGATAATTGGTTATTCCACCAAGTAAATAAAGGGCCAATGCCTCTGAGATCATCAATGCCAATAGAGGAGGTGCATTCTTTGAAATCATTTTTCCCGATGTCCCAGATATCATTAGGTTGGTTAGTCTCGGAAAGATCTTTGATAATATTGAAATCACCCATTAAGCACCAACTTCCAGAGGGAGACACTGCACCCAGCTCGTTCCATAAGTCTCTTCTTTCGATATAGGAGTTCAGCCCATAAACAAAAGGAGATAAAAAAGAAGTACTAGTAAAATCTAAAGATTGCACCTTGCAATGTATGACTTGGGAGGAGGTAAACAAAACATCCAAATTCCAGAGATTAGGATTCCAACCCACCCAAATTCTACCATTACCATGAAAATCATAGTTGAAAGCCCATTCCCAGATGGGACACAGCTTTCGGGAAATTTTCTTGGCATTAGTATGCTTGACTCTCGTTTCCATCAATCCAACAATGGATAAATTATAATCAGCAATAAATTGCTTTACATAGGCCTGTTTAGGCTGTTTATTGAGACCACGAATGTTGTAGGTTGCCAGCATAAATTAAACTGATGGTGGGGGGGGGGGGGGTGTTGCGTGTTTTACCCTTGCCTTTCCTCTTTTTTGCAGCTTTGGGGTTCTCCATACCACCAATCTGTTTGTTTTTCAAGTCTTTGCCTTCCTTTTCATCAACAACCTTTAGTCTATTAACTAGGGGATTTGTGGCAGCTGGGGATTCCGAGTCAGACCCAAGGATGTGATCAGGTTGGTCAATTGGATCAAAAGTATTAGACGAAAGGGATTGCATTATGGGTTAGTTTCTCTCTCTTGATTTTGCTCTCCCTTCTCACTAGGATTTTAGGCGACCTCTCCCGTCCTTTCTCTCCCCCGTTACCGTTAACTTCCATTTTCTTTCCATTTTTATTCTCCCGCCCAACCTCACCTACCCCTCCATCCGTACCAAAATTTCCTGTTTACCTTTTCTGGTCCTCTACTCTTCCATCCTCCTGCTACCGCTCCCTCCCCTCCGGGCTCCTCTCCTCCGTCGTCTACCACCCCTCTCCATGGTTAGCCATTCTCATCTCTCTGCTGGAAACTCCCTGAGCTCTGTCTCTAGGGATTTCTTTGCTGAATTTGGTGTCTCAAACCCAAACTCTCCCTCTCTTTCCTCTCCTTTGGTGCTCAGCAGTGCTGACATGGACGCATTTGTAATGCTAGAATCAGACCCAACTCCTGTTGCTGCTGATCAAAGCTCTGAAGACTCTACCTCACTTGCAAATGAGATAGAAAGCAACTTGGGTCAAGCTCTTACATCTAATATTTCTGAGATCTTCAAAGCTGCTCAACACTTCTCTCAAAAGGATCGAGAGGAAGTTTTAACTGAAAGAAAGAAAAATGCAGATCTTATGGAATGCTTGTTGGCGCATGGACTCTCTGTTAACGATATCAACGCTTTTGTTTCTGATGGGACACTAGCAACTACTGGTCAGGCCCTCAAGATGCCTATTGGAAGTACTCAAAAAACTTCTGCTGCACGTCTGCTGGTGCCTTGCTCTGTTTCTGGCCAGTCTTCCCCTGGCAGATCTCTGGACCCTATTCCCTCTGCTATAGCTGCTATTAAACCTGCTGCATCTCCGGTTGAGTAAGGCGAAAACCCTCTCTTAAACCCTGGCCCACCTAAATCCTGGTGTGAGGTGGTCTCTCCTAACTCCGGAAAACCTTCCCGTTCTCTTTCCTACCACCCTCCCTTAACCGAAGATGGTCCGATTCTAGTTAAACCTCCCACCGATGTGCTCAAACGTGGAAATTTGCTCTGGTCTTCCAGCCTTGTGGGTTATTTCTTACACTCAAATGTCCCCTTCAAGGTGGTCGAACCCATTGCCAAACGCCTCTGGGGCAACATGGGTCTCACAAGTGTTTTTCTCCATAGCAAAGGCTACTATATTTTCAAATTCAAATCTGTCTCTGCTAGAGACAATGTCCTTGCCTCGGGTCCTTGGCACTTCGCCTCAAAAGTGATTGTCCTACAACCTTGGAAAGAAGGAGTTGAATTTTCAAAATCTGATCAGCTCAAAATTCCCATTTGGGTAAAGCTTAGCCAAATCCCTCTTTCTTACTGGTCTGATGAGGGTATTAGCTACCTTGCTAGTGCCATAGGTAGGCCTTTGTTTACAGATGAAATGACTTCTAAGCATGACCTAATGCACTTTGCCAGAGTCTGCATTGAAGTCCAAGCTTCATTCTCCTTTCCTTCCTCTATTAATGTTGTTGTTCTCAACGAAGAAACTTCTGAGGACGTTATTGTCCCGGTTAGTGTTGAATACCAGAGTAAGCCACCATCATGCCCTTCCTGCAAAGTTTTTGGCCACTCTCCTTTGAAATGCCCCAAATCCAATTTTAAATGGGTGCCCAGAACAAATGCTCAACCTGAATCTGCTCCCAAACCTGCTGACGGCACTTCGGCCCCTGGCCCCTTACTTCCCACTCCTGCTCCTGCTGTTGTCAAAAATCCACATGCTGGTACTCATGCAAATGACTGGGTAACTGTCTCCCGAGGTGCCAAAGTTGGAAATAACCCGACTCCTTCTCTTCCTATCTTGGCCTTGCCTAACTCCTTCTCCCCCATTGCAAATGCTATTGTCTCTGATGTTCTCTCTCCCTCTGACCTGGATTCACCCCCCATTAACTGCCCTATATTGAACAAGCTAATTGCTATTGATGAGAAGGAGGGCAAGGACCTGAAGCATAAGCAAAGATCTGGGCTGGACCCTTCTCAAGATGCTAAGCGTAGGAACAAAGGCAAGGGCCAGGGGGGAAAATCTTCCTGCTAACCACCACCCTCTTATTTTTCTATGTTAATGTTAGCGACATATAATATTAGAGGTCTTAATAAAAAGCCAAAGCAGGCTTATGTTAAACAGTTAATCCTAGATAATAGTATCTCCCTCATTGGTCTGTTGGAAACCAGAGTCAAGCAGCATAAAGCAAGTAGAATATCTAATAATATTTGTAGGAACTGGACTTGGTTTTATAACTATGATTACCACTACAATGGCAGAATTTGGGTTGGTTGGAACCCCAATTTCTGGCAAGTGGATATCCTTTTTGTATCCTCCCAAGTTATTCATTGCAACATCAAGCACTTAGCAAATGACTGTACTTTTTTGGGTTCTTTTATCTATGGTTTGAATTCTATATCTGAAAGGAAGAACCTATGGGCTGATTTATCCTCTCTTAGTTCCCCTCTCAACTGGTGCGTCCTGGGTGACTTTAATG
This sequence comes from Panax japonicus, assembly GCA_020205505.1. Lineage (NCBI taxonomy): Eukaryota > Viridiplantae > Streptophyta > Magnoliopsida > Apiales > Araliaceae > Panax > Panax japonicus. The sequence continues at coordinate 44,691,744 of CM035110.1, read as the reverse complement.
CCATCAGCAACCTTAGTGAAACTGACAGGACTGAAACCGATTGGGACTCTGGTATGGAGGATCTCAAAGAGTGCTTGCAGAACCTTGAAATGGTTGATATTAGGGGCATTGGTCCCTTCTATTCTTGGTGGAACTGCCAAATTGAAAATCCAATCCATAAAAAACTAGATAGAGCTTTGGGAAATGCATCATGGCTCAACTCATTTCCCCTTGCCCAAGCTACTTTTGCCCCCAGAGGAATGTCTGACCACTCTCCTGTCATGCTTAACCTTGGCATTCCGGCTTCAAGGTCAAGGAAGCCTTTCCAGTTCTTCAACCACATGATTCTCTTGGATGGCTTTCTCGAATGTGTGTCTTCTGCCTGGATGCAACCCGACCTAGGTAACCCCTTTCATATCCTTACTGCCAAGCTTAAGAGAACTAAAAGAGCCTTAGTTACCCTCAATAAATCCATTGGAAATCTATCATCTTCTGTTAAGGAAGCAACTTCAAACCTCCACAGAGTCCAATCCTTGTCTCCAACAGGCCTCTTGATCTGGATCTCATTTACCAGGAGCAGAGCTGCCTTCAGGTTCTTTGGAATTCCTTGGCTCTAGAGGAAACTCTCATCCACCAGAAATCTAGAGCTACCTGGCTTGCTACAGGGGATAGAAACATTAAATTTTTCTCAAATCTGGTGAAAAGCAGGTGGAACTCAAACAAAATCCTTTCTATTTATAGCTCTTCCGGCGATCTGGTTCAGGGGCAGGAGGAGGTTGAAATTGTGGCTATGAATTACTTCAAGGATTTGTTCAATTACCAGCAACTACCTCCTTCAGCTGTTTTTGAAGATTATGGAGTTCTCCCTACCAAACACATAACTGTCTCTCAAGCTGACATCCTTTCGGCTCCTATCACAGCTACTGAGGTATTCAAAGCTCTCAGTGGTATGAAGCGAAACAAAAGTCCAGGCCCGGATGGTTTTAACGTGAACTTTTTCACTCACTGCTGGGACATTGTTGGTGAAGACTTCACAAAAGCCGTTCTATTCTTCTTCTCTTCCTGCCGAATGCCTCGAGGTGTAAACTCAACTGCCATTGCCCTTATCCCAAAGTGCTCGAACCCCTCTCTCATGTCTGATTTCAGACCAATATCATGTTGCAATACAATCTACAAGTGCATATCAAAAATTCTTCCTGATAGACTCAAATTGGTCCTCCCCTCTATTATTGATAAGGCCCAGTCTGCTTTCATCAAAGGAAGAAGCATAAGTGACAACATATTCCTTGCCCAGGAGCTATTCCGAAACTACCACCGAAAATCTGGTCCTCCTCGCTGTGCTTTAAAAATTGACCTAAGGAAAGCGTTTGACACGCTAAATTGGGACTTCCTAATGGGCACCCTCAAATCCTTCCATTTTCCCTCTCAATTTCTAGACTGGATCTATCCCTGCATTTCCATTGCTATGTTTTCAATCAAGGTCAATGGTTCCCTTGCTGGATACTTTGGTAGTACTCGAGGCCTAAGGCAAGGTGATCCCCTTTCCCCCTACTTGTTTGTGCTAGTAATGGAAATGCTCTCCCTTAAACTCAACTGGGGTTCAAAACAATCTGGGTATATTCACCACTGGCGCACTAAAACCAGCGACTTATCTCATCTCCTTTTTGCTGATGACATCTTAATCTTCTGTCATGCCAACCTTCAAACCATTTCCATAATACATTCATGTATCCACTCTTTCTCCCTATTCTCCGGTCTCATTCCTAATATTCATAAGAGCCAATGTTTTCTAGCCTGCGAAGACCCTGAAACAAAAGCTTCCATCCTATCTTTCTTGGGCTTCACTCATGGTACTTTCCCCACCAGATTTACAATCACACAAAGAGTCTCTTCATGGACTGCTACTGCCCTTGCTTATTCTGGTAGGGTCCAACTCATAAAATCTGTGCTCTTCGCAATACAGTCGTATTGGAGTACTCATTTCCTACTGCCTAAAGCAGTCATTAGAGCCATTCAGTCTATTCTTTGTCGATTCCTCTGGAAGGGAACCTCCCTTACTCCCTATGGTGCTAAGGTTGCATGGCATAACATCTCACTCCCTACTGAGGAAGGGGGTCTGGGCATTAAAAGTCTCCTAGATTGGAATAAAGCCCTTCTTCTACTACATTTCACCCATGTATTGCAGATTAACACTAAATCCCTATGGGCTAAGTGGGTGCAGACCACTGTTCTCTCTGGGAAATCTGTTTGGCGGATAGAAATCCCCACTGATTGTTCATGGATTTGGAGACAACTACTCAAGCTCCGGCCCGTTGCTCTTCACCTTGTTCAGGACATTCCGGCTCAACATTAACAGTGACTAGGCTATTGTTGAAGATGTATTTAAGTTACTGGTGAAGGGTAGAGGGGATGACTCTAGCCATATGAATCCATGGTCTTCTCAATAGCATGTTGTATCATGTATCTATTTTGAGCACACGAAAAGATACGCAGAATAAATATAGACCAATCTCCACTGGTAACTCAATCTCCCCGACAGCATTTCGCTGGGATCCATCAAAAGCTTTAATAATTGTATGGCTGCTTTGAATCCTTTTGAGATTGATGTTCATCTTCACCAAAGTGGCATTAGGACAGATATTCAAGGATGATCCTTCGTCTATCAAAACTCCTCTCACCATGTATCCAGAGGACAGAACCGCTATGTGCAATGGCTTACAATGACCAGTCCCCTCGGGAGGTATGTCGTCATCAGTGAAAGATATCACATTGTTGTTGAAAATGTGGTCAACTAGATGCTGGAACTTTTCAACATCTACTAATTTCGGCAAATAGGCTTCTTCCAAAACCTTTAGCAAGACCTTCATGTGATCTTCGGAAGAGAAAACCAAGTCCAGTATGGAAATTTGTTGTGGAGATTCTCTCAAGCTTAAAACCACCTTGGCTTTATTATGGCCTAGAGTACGGAGGAATTCTTCGATTTTTCCCATGGGAACTTTCCCTTTTGATTTGATGGTAGGCTTCATCACCCGTTGGGGAAGATACAGTGGATTCTCCTTCAACACTGCAGAAGTTATGTGGGATGTGGATCCTTCAGCCTCTTCATAATTCCATGGCACTTTTTGTAGGCTAACAACAGGATATTGTGGCCTGAATGGCAAGATAATTGGGTGCAGGCACTTTCAAAAGATTGTCAGCACCTTTGAGTTGAATTACTCGTATTGTGAGTGGTATGGCAGCCAAATAATTATCAATGGATATAACTACTACGACTTCCTTCCATTTTGTAGGAAATGTGTCCCCACTCTCAAGTAACATAGTGTCATCATCTGCCAGCTGTAGGACACCGCTGTCAATTAAGTTCTGAATAAGGTGACGGAGTGCCCAGCATTCTTCAGTGCTGTGTCCGCGAGAATGGGGGTGATACTGACATACTCCATTAGAATTGAATCATCGTGAATGAGGGTTGATTGGAGTTAACAGAGCTATAATTCTTCCTTCATTGACCAGCATCTAAAATATCTCCTCAATCGGTTAGCCAAGGTATGTAAATTACCTTTTATTGGAAAAATCCCGACGGGCTTTGGAACTTGCTCTTTTAGTAATTTTATCTTCTAGCATCTCCATTTTGGAAGCCAATGATGGAGTATTTGTAATAAAAGGGAAGGAAACCAGCATGCTCCTGGCTAAATAATTTGTGTGTAACTTGGTGCTTATAGACCACAAGTTCTGCCAATTGTTTGACTTGCTCACAAAGAGTCTTCATTTTCCGTTGCATTATAAACTGGAATTGAGCAAAATCTCATTTATCAACACTATCTTTGCTGGTTTGGGAGGATCCACCACCATATTGAGAAGCCTGTTCGTTACTCCAATTAATCATATTAACCTCTTCTTCTTTGTGTTGAGGAAGAGGGTTGTCTTGCACATGAAGTTGGTCGGGTTTAGTCACCATGATCTCGCCATTATCAATCAAATCCTGGATCTTATGTTTCAAGGCACATCAATCTTGAGTATAATGTCCTGGCACTCCAGCATGATAAGCACACTTCCGGTTAGCATTGAAACCCTTCCCATTCAGGTTAGCTGGTGGAAGAAGATGAGTAATTTTCTTCTGAGTTGTCAGAAGATTGAGAATGTTCTCGAGTGAGTCCCCTAAGTGTATGAACACTCGATTGCGTCTGACTTCTCCACTCTTTGGCAATGGAGGGTTTGAAGATTGTGCTTAAAAGGGGGAGTAATTTCTTCTCTGAATAGGCATGTTTTGACTGCCTTTTGACCTTGTAGTATCAAGGAAACATCCTCCTATTTCTTCTTATGGACCCTCCGGGGGTTGTTTCCATAATTTCCAAATTGGATGTACTTAGCAACAGCTTTCAGAGTGGCAAGGTCTTGAATCTTTCCTGACTTCAATCCCATCTTAGCCATCTCTCCATGTTTAATCATCTCAGAAAAGGGCTTGCCAATGCCAGCTAAGACTCTCTCATAGAAAGAGCTTCTTGTATGTCTATGAAGGTCATCACCATCTCAAACTCAGTCATAGAGGGAACAACTTGAGCAGCAAGACGCCTCCACCTTTGCACATATTCTCTGAAAGACTCATTGGCTTGTTTCTTTACCTTGGTAATTTGGTACCGGTCTGGAGCCATCTAAGACTGGAAGCTGTACTGACTAAGGAAGGCATGAGCTAGCTCTTCCCAGCTATGAATCTTAGAGTTGTCTAATCTGGTATACCATGATCAGGCTTCTCTAGTCAGACTTTTCTGAAATAGCTGCATTCTGAGCTTCTCGTCCTTAGAATAAGATCTGAGTTCCCCAATGAATACCTTCAAATGTGTGTAAGGATCTCCCAACCCATCATACATTTCAAAGTTAGGAGTTTTGAACTTCTCTGGATAATGCACACCCGGGAATATACAAAGGTCAGCATATGAAACACTCCCGTGTGCTCCAATTCCTTTGATAGAACGAATGGTCTCTTCCATTTGAAGGTGTGACACCCCCGAATCCGGGTCCTCTGACCTCGGTCCGGTCATCACAATAAAATACAAACATCCACCTCTAAATAACATACGATAACTAAAATGCAGAATATAATAAATGTACGCCATTCATTCAAAAGGTGTTACTAGTCCAAAGATTCGATAACCTTAATATAATCTTATAAACATACCCTAAAATAGTCATTAGGGTTCATATTACATAACAGTAATTTAAACCAGGCATAAAGTAAAGTCCGCTCCTCGCAACTATTGTACATCATTCCTTTACCATTGTCCTTTCCTAAGGTCTCGGGCTTAACTGCAATATAATTCATGATATAGCAAGGATGAGCAACAAGTTTGCTCAACAAGTTTAAATACAACAATAAGGATATATCACGATGAATGGAAAATATCTGACAATGAATTTAACAATATGAATATTTGAAGGATTCAACAATATGAATATTGGAAGTAAAGATAATGATTTCTTTTTAGAATAACTGATAGTCAAGTAGACTTTGAACTATAAAACTCCAATGGAATCAATAGCTGATTGACCCTTTGGTTACTGGCTACAGAATAAGTACTTGAGGGGATCAGCCTTGCGTACACCATGTATATGCATAAAATTTAAATATGCTCTTTGTATCTTATTTTAGATATCTGGGGTACTCCCCTATCAAAAAAGAGGTGTTCTTTCAGTCTAAGAATCCTTACCATCAATTGGTTTGGATAGCTTTTATATCACTTCATACACTTGTCTGACCGAACAAAGGTTCAGACTCTATCTGACACAGTTCAAGAATTATAGAACTTTAAATGATGTACAAGTCTAAGACTGTACGAACTCAAGTACACTAAGTGTGAATATCAATAATATCAATGTGGAATAATTGTAAAGTAATTAAACCACTTAATAGCATGCTTGGAAATAAATTTCAAGCTTGAATGAATAACTTTCATTTCAACAACAACCTGCTCAATACAATATGAGAAGGATAGGAAACTTGCACACAATCTAAAGTTGTGTAAGTTAGGAAACTTGCAACACAATAAAATTAGTGTTCAGAAACTTGCTCAAGTAAAAGAGTAAGAATTAAGGAACTTGCGCAACCAAAAAGTGAATTTCAGAGACCTGCTCAATATAAATTTGAGTAAGGTTAGGGAACTATCCTGCTTGCTCAGCTACAATTTAATTCTAGCTTTAATTAACTTGCGTTGAAACGACCTAATGTTAACAAGTCGGTCTTTTCAATTAGTATGTGTAAACTAATATGAGTCTACACTTACACGAATCAAGTCATCACATAACATGCTTCTTAACACATTACATGGCATATTGGTCATATATTACAAGGTAAAGAAATCATATAAGTATGCCTTAACCTTCAGATCAAAAACATAATTTTGATAAAACTGCAGGATGGCGCAGCTGCGCCTGGTCTAGGCTTAGGGACGGCGCAGCTACGCTGTCCCCTGGCCTGACTAGGGTTGGGCTTTGCTCTCCTGATTTCAATCCAACTCTAACCTACCCCTATACTTATACATTAACATACAAACATGTTACAGGTTCTCACATAGCACATGACCATACTTGAGTTTACCTTTGTAAGTTTTAGCTTATAATTTACATGGTGTTCAGGAATAGAAAAGTCATGTGGCTACCATTCTTCATAACTTGGTTATACGATATCCAGTAGTCATGCTTGTGTATAAACAACACATGTATACTTTACTCATATAGTTCATATTTTAAAATTTTCCTTTTTATGACTATGCGTGCATAAGTGAAAATCATACCTTAACCAAACGATGTTCATGTTAATATATCTATAGGCATAATGAGCCCTAATATACATGCTTGCATGGTCATAACTTACTAGATAAAAGTTCTGGTAAAGTTCACTTGAAAAGTCTTAAGTTTTAATCATGTATACTAGTGTGTTTAATCACTTTAGACTTGTATTTCATGTTAATATAAACCATATTATTATATTCATAAAATAAGAATGCTCACATGAGGTGTTCGTGACAATGTTCACTTTTGAAATTACACATTTCATTTAAAGACCTTAAGTGTTGCATCAATCATATGTGCTAACATTGTTATACTTGTTCATACTACATGCATATGTGCTTATATCTCAGGTCATTCCCCTTGTTAGGCATATACCTAAGTCATAACATCAAGTTAGCAACACATAGCACAACCAAAAATTAGAAACTGATTCTGGGGTACGGTACAGCTGCGCTGCAACCTAGTATAAATAGGGCGCAGCTGCGCCATGCCTTCACCAGAAGCAGAAACAGATTTTATTTTAAAGAGCCTCAATCCACTTTGATTCATTTCAGTTTAAACATGTTCTAATCTACCATATATTAAAGAGTTCATACATGTAAACCTACTTCCTAAACACATGATAACATGTTAATTCACAGCAATTGACAAGGAATTTTTTAACCATCAGCACTTGGCGCAGTGGTTAAGGATTGATTGGGGGCGAGCCGTAAACCCGGACGTCTTCAGTTCGATCCCCACTAGCAACATTTGTTAATCCAAAAAATGGTCATGGTGGCCACGGTACCCCTGGCGCAAGTCGGGTAGCAAACCGCTCTGGTACTGGACTCGGGGGATTAGTCGGCCTGCGGGTCGGAAACCCACGGATAACAAAAAAAAAATTGACATGGAATTTCAAGTAATTTCAAGCATTTGACAAAACCCAACTCAAGAACATAATTATAATTTATACCTCCTTAAGTTTGGATTGGACTCCTTACATGCTGAGTATGCTTCTATAATTGCTCAGCAACTTAGAACTTTCAATTTTAGACTTAACAAACAACAAAACTGAAACTAAAGCTTCTATTTATAAAGGAAACTTGGACTGGACAATCATATTGCACTGAGGTTGAATTCATGGTGTAATGGAAGAAAACAATGGTTGCTAAGGAGTGGTTCAACAACCCCATACCAGCCATCTCTATAGCCATTAGCCTAGCAATCACTAGCCACAAAAAGTTACATAAACTAGCTCCATATTACTATTCGTGTACTATTGTGTCACTCAGTTTGGGATAAGAGAAAAATTTCAGCAAAAAGTTATTTAAGGCTTGGTTTGATTCTTTCAATTCCCAAAATGTAATCTTAATGTACAATTGTTACCCTATTAGGAAATTAAGGATTATTTATGTACTCACATCATATAATCTATGTACATTAAATACACGCAATAAAATAACACAATTAGGTATTATTGTCTGGGTATCTCCATAATTATATTTTACTACTCACATAACCACATTATCACATTATTTAATATTATCTATCCAGTGTACACACATAATTTCTTTCCCAATTTCTGGAATACACAAATATTTAATTATTTCTGTACTAAAATCACTTATGATTTTATTGCACTACTTGATACTTCATATCATTAGAATATATTCTTATCATATGATATTATTCATGCCACACCTGAGATTAATGTTCCATTTCATATCTACGGTAGAAAACTAATTTCTTTCCTAGATTGGACACTAGCACAGCTGGGAGGGCTCAGCTGCGCCGGTCCTTGGCAGTGCCAAAATGGTTTAGCTTTAAGCCAGTTCCAAATTCTATCACCACACAAGTTTTACATGATATAATTTAACTTCTATAGTGGTGATACACCCATAATTGAAATGAATCAATATGTTCAAATCCTGTCACTATATTCAAATAAATTGAATATTTAATTATTAAGAATCCTATCAATTCTTTGATATCAAAATCTTAGTGTTAGTCCACTAATTTAAATATACTATTAGTGACTCCCTTTAATCATTTCATAAATTCATATAAAGTTTAAATAGACTCACAAAACTAACTCATTAAAAATTAAATTACATATTTATTTAATAAGGAATTTTAAAATTCACGGTCATTACAGAAGGAATTTCTTCTTGATATCACCGGTGTCTAGATCTTTTTTGAGATGGGTAATTTCAGGGGTTTTGTTGGTTTTATCCAACTGAAGCGCAAGTACTGAAATTGTTTTATCTGGACCTTGGGTTCCTCCTTGTGCAAAGGATTCTGTATGTGTGGGTATTCGTGGACCGTGAGTAGACTAGTGTAGTTCCTTAAGCAGAACAGCCAAATCTGTAATTTGTTTGCTTAATCCGTCAAACTCCTCACGAGAGACAGGAGTAGGATTAGATTGGTCAGATGAAGACATAATTGGGCTAGTGGCCTTTTTGGACTTTGAACAGGTAACAGGCCCAATTGTTTCCCTACGAAAACTGATGTAGTTTAGCCTTTAGGGAATGTATAAATGTTTACATGTTATCATGATGTGTCCGTTTTAGGAGTATTATCCTGCAAAACGGATGTCAGCTGTTTGTAATACAGGATAGCATGTCAAGCTTTAAATATGCATGTACATATTTTTCTTCATATTTCCCATTACATTGAGATTGATATGGAATGAAATTACAAGTAATTGAAATGGGAAAGTATGAAGAGACTTCCCTCCGCATTTGGTTTATCACAGGCTGACCTATCTTAGGTTACTCTCGCGGCTTTTTGGCATGAAAGTTCCCAGATCATCGCAATTTACTCGACGGGAAATTAATCTGGTCTTTCAACTGAAGCGAATCTGGGTGGTGCCTTTCCTGAGCCTCGTTGGAATTAGTCTCCCTACGAGTCCAGTAAGTAAACACCGACAGTATAGCCTCCTAATGGAGGGACCACACAACATATATTCATATATAACGTGTCTCACCATATGGAAATGATGACATGTGCGAAGCACTTTAAATATCATAAGCAGATATAGTGCGAAGCACTAAGTGCAGTAAGTAAATACATTCGTACACATTCATTCAAATGTAAATACAACATCCACACACAAGCATATAACAGTTTTGAAAAGCTTGTAGTAGCGGCTTAAGCTCTCTTACTGGATGTCCCTAGTAGAGTCGCCACCTGTCGACGTCAGGATTTTTACTATCCCTTTTTGTTCTTGTCTTTTGGTGTTCTCATGTTAGGTGAGATTTGTTTGAAAAAATAAGTTGTGAAAAGGTCTGACATGTATATGTCGACGATTGGACTATAAGAGTCGCCAGTTGATATTTTTAAATGGTTGCACCAACTCAACCGAGAAAAGGTTTGCACATTGACCGCGTGATGTAACACTGCTTAACTGGTATGTGAAACCGAGATTCTTTAGGGTCCAGGAGCTTGATTATGCGAAGGGAAGGTGTTAGGCACCCCCGACATCCGTGTTACCACGATGACCGCCACTTTTCAATTAAACTATTATATGAATGTGTGTGTATTGGTCAATGTGCAATTATCTGGAAGTAGTGCTATGCCTCGTTTGCACCTATATACAAAGGGTTTGAATTTGTATAAAAATTCAATTTTAACAAGATATAGCAATGATGTTTTGTAAAAAAAGGTTTTAAAACCCTTATGCTCAATAGTAATTGAGGCCTTTGATACTTCCATTTTATCATATGTTCGGTTTATCATTTTAGCAATATATCACGATATATATATATATATATATATATATATATATATATATATATATATATATATATATATATATATATATATAAGCAGTAAATGTACCGAATATAAAATCCAGGCTCATCGAACAGAGTTCGACAACAGTTTATATATAAGTATATATATATATATATATAAAAAGCAGTAAACGCTCCGGATGTAAAATTCAAGCTCAATCAAGGCATAACTTGATAATGTTAGTCCATATATATATATATATATATATATATATATATATATATATATATATATATATATATATATATATATATATATATATAAGGAAATAAAATGCCACAAACCGAAGTCCAGGCATACACACGCCCCACGATTCTCAACGTGAAGAACTGTGTGTGCACAGTAGTGGAGAAAGGCTTTAAAAAGTGTAAGAAGGCTTACATTGGACTGCCAAAGAAGACTTCAATAGCTTTAATTGGATTAACACTTAGTTCCCACCGGTAAAATATAGCAAAGTATAAGCTCACAAATGTTTAAAATAAGAAAGTACTTAGTTTATAGTGTGTACAGAGCAAATTAGACAGGCCTTCCTCACCTTTTCTCTATGCAAAATGGCCACCCCAAGCCCTTTATTTATAGAGGGGGAGCCACAAGTTCACCTGCAGCTGCCCGGGGTGCCCCGGGCTCTACGGGTCCCGCCATCTTGAAGTACGTGTACACATGCAACGTGATGTCTGCTCAAACTTTTAAAACTTCAATCTGGGACATTCAGTTAAGGTGTGTAAGACCTTTTTTGGAGTGTTGTTATCGAGAGATACACAAATGACATGGGATTAGAGGTTTTACGAAGTTAGGAAGATGGGACCAAGCCCTGGGTCTTTAAGCTTAAAATTCTATCCGGTGTGTTGTCTTGTGTAGTAGTCACTCGAGATTGGAGCCAATTGTTCATGTAGGACATTGCTGTATAGAATGTATGTTGAACTATTGTTGAGATGGGGCAATATGGGATCGAGGTGGCAAAATGATGATTTTGCCCCTCACCGGGGTTATCTCCAGATTGGGCTAATTTAGCAGTCGTTGCTCAGGGTTATCTCTGAGATTGGGTTGCTGCAAGTGTGGAATGTCCTTAGGGTTATCTCTGAGGTGTGCTTGACCTTCCGGGGTTATCTCCGAGGTTGAAGTTGATTTGCTGGGGGTTGAAACAAACATTTTCGGTGTTATCACCAGAACTGCGACTGCACTCCTCAGAGTTGTCTTCGAGGTTGAAATTGAAACTCCCGGTGTTATTTTCAGGGCTGGACTGAGTATCTGAGGGTTATCTCAGAGATAGAACTGCCTTCTCCGGTGTTATTTTCGGGACTTGAACTGCATCCCTCGGGGTTATCTCCGAGGTTGGAAATGAAGCTCCTGGGGTTGTCTCTGGGATTGAGCTGGGTATCTTGGGGTTATCTCAGAGATGAAAACTAAGGATTTCAGGGTTGTCTCTAGAATTTGAATTTATTTGACCTCTAGGGTTATCTCTGGAAGTCGAGTCTGCCCTCCTGCAATGTTAATAACAGGAATGCGACATTTCGAGTGTCTACAACTGCACCGGGCTCACCCAAGAGCTGTTTGAAATAGGATAAATGATCCATGCATCTAACCACTTCAATATCTCTTTCTTAACCACTTCCTTTATGATAGGATTTAATCTTCGTTGTTGTTATACTGATGGCTTACTATCATCTTCCATAAGGATTTTGTACATACAAAATTAGGGGCTGATCCCCTTTATGTCTGCTATAGTCCATCCAATCACTGATTTAAACTCTCGCAGTACTCATAGCAATTTATCTTCCTGACAAGACGTTGTGCAGAAGCAATTATAAGAGGCAACTTTGAAGATTCACTTAAAAATGCATACCTTAAATGATCTGGAAGAGGTTTAAGGTCAAGATCTGGAGGCATCTCAAGAGAAGGCTTGAGTTGTTCTGATGTCTCTTCGGTAAGTCTGAGTGGTTCAATGGGAATCTTGAACTTTCTCTTATGTGGTGTTGTGTCAATTATTTGCACATATTCTACAACCTCAGTATCTTCCGTGTCAGATTCTCCTAGAATAGGACTCTCCAATGGCTCAATGTCAATCAAATTTTTATCCTCTTTATTTAATACTCTGTCGACTACATCAATCCAAAAGCACTCTTCTTCGTCAATGGGAAACTTCATAGCCTTGAAGACATTAAAGGCGACCTCTTGGTCTTGGACTCTCACGGCCAGCTCTTCTTTCTGCACATCTATAAGTGTTCGCCACGTGGCTAGAAAAGGTCTCCCAAGAATAGATCGGTATATCTCTTTCCTCTTAATAGTCCAAAATAATGAAGTCAGCTGGGAAGATAAACTTGTCTACTTTCACTAAGACATCTTCTACAATACCTCTTGGGTATATGATGGATCTATCGGCAAGATATAATGATATATTTGTCGACTTTGGAGCCGGCAATCCCAATTGAGTGAATACCGATAGAGGCATCAAGTTTATACTTGCCACCAAGTCACATAAGCATTTATTGAAAGAACCAATAGAGCATTGTATTGTAAAACTGCATGGATCCTTAAGCTTTGGAGGTGGCTTACACTGCAACACCGCACTTCACTCTTCTGTCAAGGCAACTATCTCATAATCCTCAAGTTTCTTCTTCTTTGATAGAATGTCGTTCATAAATTTTGCATAACTTGGCATTTGCTCTAAAGCCTCTGTGAATGGTATATTAATCTGCAGTTTCTTAAAGACCTCCAAAAACTTAGCAAACTGTTTGTCCTCTCTTCGCTTCTAAAGTCTCTTTGGATAAGGAACATAAGGGTATACACGTGGTGGTGTGGCTGTGGCTTTCTCTTCCAACTCCTTATGATCTTTCTTAACTACATGCTGCTCAGAACCCCCATCAGATAAGCCATTCTCAGAACTAACTGTACCTTGGCGCGGCCGCGTCAGGTCTCCTTCAATATTGGGCGCGGGCGCGCCTACCTCCAATCTTGCAGTCTGTTTCCCTGATCTCAATGTAATAGCTTGACATTGCTCCTTCCCTTCCCTTCTTGGATTGGCTTCAGTATTACTTGGCAGAGCCCCTTGCGGACTATTGTTCAACATGTTGGCCATTTGGCTCATTTAAGTCTCCAAATTCGTAATAGCCATCGCTTGGCTCTTTATCATCACTTCGGTGTTCGCCATGTATTTCAACATCATTTCTTCCATCTCTGACTTCTTTTCTGGTTGAGGGGCAGGAGGTGGATGATGTTGCTATTGTTGTTGCTGAAATCCAGGAGGGTTAAGAGGTTTAGGTGCAAATTGTTGATTAGATTGTTGTGGTTGATACTGTTGTTGAGATTGGTATTATTGTTGTGGTTGGTGATGTTGAACATTCTGATTATTGCTCCAACTAAAATTGGGATGGTTTCTGTTGTTGGGATGGTAGGAATTTTGAAACTAATTCTGTGGCTTTTGGTAGTTGCTAACAAACTGTACCGACTCTGCAATGATAACACATTATTTTGTTTGGTGTGACCCTGAACAAATCTCACAAACATAGGCAACTTGCTTGACTTTGTTCTCCATCAATGAATCAATTTTCTTTGCCATAACTGCCATTTGAGTTGTTAACGCTGTGATGGCATCCACCTCCAATAACCCAGCAACTTTTGGTTGAGGCATCCTGGCTGTTGGATTCTGCAAATCATTTGTCGTCATGGTCTCAATAAGCTCATAAGCTTCTTCATATCTCTTGGCCCACAAAGCTCCTCCTGCAGCAACATCAATGATTGGCCTAGACTGCCAACCCAACCCATTGTAAAAGGTATTAATGATCATCCAATCAGGCATCCCATGGCTGAGGGCATTTTCTTAGCATCTCTTTGTATCGCTCCCAGGCCTCGTACATTGATTCTCTCTGCTGTTGCTCAAACTGAGATATAGCAGTCCTCATCTTTGTTGTCTTAGCCATAGGAAATAATTTGGCTAAAAAATTATGTGCTAAGTCCTCCAATGTGGTTATTGACCCAGATGGCAATGAATGGAGCCAACTTCTTGCGTTATCCCTCAAAGAGAATGGAAACAGTCTAAGTCGCACTGCATCTTCTGACACACCATTATACTTCAATGTGTCACATATCTCAATAAAACTCAGCAAGTGCTCATTAGGGTCATGAGTAGTAGCAACCCCAAATTGAACCAAATTCTATACCATCTGTATTGTTCTCTGCTTAATCTTGAATGTATTTGCTACTATTGCTGGCCTGACAATGCTAGATTGTAGCTCTTTTATTTTTGGCATAGAATAGTGTCTTAAAGCTCTGTGCTATTCTCTATGCTCTTCTACCATTTTTTTTTGAAGTTTCAGTGTTCTCTTATGTAGTAGAATTGCGTGCACTCACTCTCCATGTTTTCCCGTTAATATTGCCTTGCCTAGGTACCAACTCAAAATTTGAAGATCGAGTGCGCATATACTATTCACAAGTGCCTGAAACGCAAATAAAAGTAAAATAGAAATGAGATAAGATAAGAGTTGTTCAAGTCAGACAAATTTAACTTAAGTTGATGACGATGGTAATAAAAATAAAAACCTATCCCCGGCAACAGCGTTAAAAACTTGTTGTCTTTGTTTTGGGTTTAACAAAACAATCACTTGTGCAAGTATACACGGTCAACAAGTAATATAGAGTAAGTTAAGTATCGTTCCCACGGAGAAAGGTAATTACTTCTAATCTATCATGCAACAACTTTATAGCTATTTTTGGCTGCATAAACGATCAGATGAAAGGTGAATTAAAAGCTAAAGTAATTATCAACACAAAATAACTAATTAACAAGTGAAGAGATTCAAATTGGAAAGATATGGGATCCTAATGTCACTTAATGCTTTATCCAGATTATATACCTCTTGTTTAACTTTTTCTTTTTTTTTGATAATGTGGGGTTTCCGGTCCGCAGTCCGACTAATCCCCCCCACCCCGAACAAGGCTTTCGTGGGTTGTTCCGGGTCTAAGCCCGGCCCAGGTCTGTGGCCACACGAATTAAAGAATTCTCACACTTGTTGCAGGCGGGAATCGATCCCAGGATGTCCGGGTTCACGGCTCACCCCAGGTCGAAGCTTACCGCTGCGCCAAGTGCTGTGGTTACCTCTTGTTTAACTTGATTAATTACTATGGATTGCTAGTCGAGAGCACGAAAGTAAAACATGACTATTTTTTAATACACCATGTCCATATCACACAAAATCCACAAAACAGATAGAAATCATGTGAACATCAATATTACCTAACCCACTATATGTCTATGTGAATTACAAGTAATATCAATTGAAGTGCAAGCTCTCTAAACTCACACATGGAAACCCGGTATATGTCTATTCGGGTTACTAATTACGAAATCTAACACATGTAAATCTCATGAACATATGCTAACAATGTCAGATCTGAACTTATACTTCCTTTTTTAATTCCATACAAGTTATTAGGATAGATGTTGATCAAATATTCAAGCAATAAGTACAACCAAATTAGGCAATCCAACTATAATCATACAAGCATCACAATAAGACATACACAAAAAGTAAATGCTCATGATCGTGGAATGATGGCTTCTCTCTCTAGATTTTTTTCTCCCCCTTTCTCTCTACAATTTTTTTCAACCAGTTACTCTCACCCTTTTACCGTTAACTCCTCCTACAACCCCCTTCTTTCCCCTTTGAGTCTCCCGCCCATCCCCACCTACATTTTCAGTTACACCTACTTTTTCTGTTTACCCCTTTGGTCTCTCTCCACCAAACCTCCACCGTCTCTTCTCTCCCCTCCTCCCCTGGCCTCTTCCTCCCCTGTCTCCTGTTTTTCCTCTCTCTTCTTTCCTTCATTATGGTAGACCACTCTCACCTATCTGCTGGGAACTCTTCTAGTTCAGTTTCTAGGGATCTCTTTGCTGAGATGGGGGTGTCAAACCCAAACTCTCCTCCCCTGTCCTCCTCATCGATCCCTTCTAGGGATACTCTGGTCCGAAGTGTTAGCATGGGCGAATCTGAAATCAACCCTATCCCCATTGCTCTCGACAGTAGCTCGGAAGACTCCGTTGCAAGGACTCAGCTTGACCCTTCGTTGGAGGTTAATATTGGCCCAGCCCTTGGCGTGCACGCAAGAGAAATTTTTGTAGCTGCTCAACATTTCTCCCAAAAGGACAGGGATGAAGCCTTGTTCGAGAGGAGGAAAAACAGTCACCTTATGGACTTCCTCTCGGCTCATGGTATATCCTCCTCGAATGTACAGGCTTATCTTTCTGAAGGCGAGATTCAAAATCTTGGACATGCTCGCCCAGTAATTGGTAATTCTCCACCCTTAATTCTTCCTCCTGGATCCTCTGTAACTCCTTCCACTTCCTTGAGGAACACAGTTCATGATCTGGCTGGAAAAGCCCCTATTTCTTCATCCCCTTTATCTGGCTCTGCAGTGAACCTCTCTATCTTAGGGAAAGGGTCTGATGCTATTATTTCGAACCTACGTCCTATATCCCATGCAAAGGAAGGCGAAATCTCCCCAACAGTCTCGGTTGATGTCCCTAAAAGTTGGAGTGCTGTAGTTACAAAAAACTTGGGGAAAGCTAGCAGATCCCTCTCTTTCCATCCTCTTGTTATGGAGAATGGTGACATTCTGGTAAAGCCTCCTGATGACATGCTAGCGAGGGGAAACCTTATCTGGTCGACCAGTTTGGTTGGCTATTTCCTACACTCGAACCTTCCCTTTAAGGTCGTTGAACCTATTGCTAAACGGTTGTGGGGGAACCTGGGTCTTACCAAAGTTTTTCTGCACAACAAGGGTTACTATATATTCAAGTTCAAATCCTCCACTGATCGTGACAATATCCTTGCATCTGGTCCATGGCATTTTGCCTCCAAAGTGATTGTTCTGCAGAAATGGCAAGAAGGTGTGGAATTCACTAAGTCTGACTGTGACAAAATCCCCATCTGGGTTAAGCTTAGCCAAATCCCTCTCTCATATTAGTCTGATGAGGGGATCAGCTATATAGCTAGTGCCCTTGGTAAGCCTCTCTTCACAGATGAGATGACAACTAATAATGACTTCCTAAATTTTGCACGAGTGTGCATTGAAGTATCTGCCACATCCTCTTTCCTTTCCTCCATCAAAGTTGCTGTTATGCACTCTGAGAAATCCGAAAAGACCTTTGTTCCGGTTGATGTTGAGTATCAAAGTAGACCTCCTGTCTGCCCCTTCTGCAAAGTATTTGGCCACTCCCAAGTCAAATGCCCTAAAGCCAACTTCAAATGGGTACCTAAAAGTACACCGGCACCCCCTTCTAGAGCCACAGATACTGTAATGGTTAGCCATACGAAGTTGGTTGTCCCTTCACCAAAGGTTACATCTTTCTCAATAGGAAATGAGAACCCCCCCCCCTCTCATGAGTGGGTGACAGTGGCTAGGGGGGGCAAATTTAATTCGGATAACGCCACCCCAAATGCTTTCACACTAGTGTCCAATACTTTTTTTTTTCGCTAAGTTTGTTTGTATATAAGAAAGGAAAAGAGATAACACAATTGCTAAGGGCATACCCCAGAAGCTTTGGAAAAACCACACGGGACAACCCCCATCGTGGACAACAAAGGCAAGGGCAAACAGCCAAGCCAAGGAGCAGTACTAAGCAAGACAATAGAAAATAGAAAAAATAATTGAAAGAAACAAGCATGGGAACATAAGCAACATTAGAACTAGGCAGCCAAAAGAATGTGGCCGAAGACCGAGCTGAACTGGAACAGTAGCAGAAGAGGGAGCTGAGGCATAGGAGACCCAGCCCCGAAGCCGGAAACAGCATCCCCAGCTTCCCGATGACAAGACGCTGAACCCCGAAGGGTCGAACCATAATAACCGTCCCCCGAAGCCGAAACCAGCATCCTCAGCGTCCCGAAGAAACAGAAGCAATAACTGAATCCAAACCGCTAGGGTAGCCGAACTACCGAACTGCCATGAAAGCCGAACTGCCGAACTGCCATGGAAACTAAGTTTTCAACCCAACCCCGAAGCCGAAACCATCGACCCCCAGCATCCGAAGACAGGAGGCTGAGCCCCGAAAGGCCGACCCAAATAAACCGAACCCCGAAGCCAAAGCCAACCGAACCCCGAAGCAAAAACCAACATTCCCAGCGTCCCGAGCCCCGAACCGAACCAGGATGCTAAGCCAGGTGTCATCCTAGACCTTTATTTGCAAACAGCAGAACCCGATGGCAGACTGAAAAAGAAGGCAGCAACACAGCAACAGCCAACACAGCATACCCAAGTCCGTTAAGCCAAACCAGTCATAACATCTGATGCGCATTAGATCGTTGTCCTAAGCCAATTACAGTAGTATTGGCAATAGTTGGTAGCTTTGAGGAAGGATGAATTAGTAGATAATCTAGATTTAATGATACTAATTACATCAGTAGCAAGACATCTTGGAGGAATGAGTGTCCCATTGTGAAGCTTTTTGTTTCTTGCTTCCCATATTTTATAGAAAGAAACAGCCAGAGAGAGGCTGAGGATATGTTTTGATAATTTCCTTCCTTGGAAAGATGAGATAAAGTCAGTGAGTCCAGTCCAGTCCAGGGGTAATGAGAGCCATCCACCCAGTTGGAATGTCGCCTTTATAATGACAGCGGAGTATTCACAGATGAAGAAAAGATGAGAAAAGGTTTCAGGGTGCTTGTTGCAAAGCTGACAGTTGAAGGTCCTTCCTGTATAGGCTCGAGTGATGTCATTTGTTTGGAGCTTTCCATGAAATCCAAGCCAGAGCATGAAAGAGTATCTCGGCACATGCAGTTTATGCCATAGAATTGTGTGCCACTGAACAGCCTGTTTCCTGTTCCTGATGCTTCCCCAAATATGTCTTGCTTTAATGCAGTTGATATCCATTGAGTCCCAAAGGATACAGTCCATGGATGCAGAGGGGAAGGGAACAGATTGTACTAGATGCCGGAGGAGAATTACCTCATGATGGTTGGATAAGGGAAGGTGCCAGGAGGAGGTATTCATAATGTCCCTGACTGTGGCAGAGACGGTTAGGCCTGAATTTGAGAGCAAGGCACTGCTAGGGTTGATGGCAGAACCATTGAGCCAGGGATCGTACCATAGATTGAAGGTTTCTCCAGAGCCAACAACGTATTCAAGATGCTGAAGAGCAACGGACCGGAGCTTGAGTAGTTGTCTAGAGTCATCCCCTCTACCCTTCACCAGTAACTTAAATACATATGGCTAGAGTCATCCCCTCTACCCTTCACCAGTAACTTAAATACATCTTCAACAATAGCCTAGTCACTGTTAATGTTGAGCCGGAATGTCCTGAACAAGGTGACATACCATTCATCAGCTTTAATTCAGAAGTTTAGCCTATTAGTTTCCACGCCCTAGAGGTTAGCAACACTCACTGCCATCCTATTGGGGCGCCACCTCTCATACCTAAGATTTTTGTCGAAGTAATGTCGGCCACTTAACAGATAATGTCATTGGGTTATCAACCTGGACAGGGGTTGGGCAAAGATCATCAAGGCATTAAGCGCCTAATTCAAGTTCTAGTCAAACAATAACATTCAGACTAGGATATACTGCTGGTTCCAGTCACAGGAATCCTCATAAGCATAAACAGATTCCTTTAGCTTCAGCCACACGACGATTATCACAATCTACAGATCCTGAGCCTGTACGGTCTTCGGTAAAGGTTCCAGCCCATATAATGGCTATGTAATTTCCTAAAACGATACCAGTCAAAGGAAAAGAGGTCCTGATTCCAGATCCCAAAGTGGAAGAAAAGGAATGGAGACGTAAACAAGACATCGGCAGGATGTTATCAAACATACCAAGACTTCACCCTTGACAATTGGAGCAGCACTCCGTGCATTTGTCAACAAGGGTAAAAAGGGCAGAAACTCCCTATGTCCTGTAGATAGCCATAACTGCTTATTTTTCTGTACATCATTAGCAGTTATTTTGTCATTATGTACTAATACTTTGTATGATTGAACAGTTTCATATATTAAGTAAAAACATATTTTGTTTTAGGACTCTTAATTTAGATGTGCATTGCTGATGAGGTGCCTTTTCTCCACAAGGACTATAACTTTGATGAAAAGTTGGACTCGGACTTGATGGAAATTCAAGAAGACACTGAGACACCTCAAGATATCAAAGAATGGATCGAGGATAAACACAAACCAAATCTTGATCAAACCACCTCATTCAATCTCGGAACCTTAGAAAGCCCTAAACTAATCTAGATTGATACAGACCTCACTCCAAACAAAAGGAATGACATGGTTACACTATTAACCAATTCTAAGATGTGTTTGCATGGTCTCATGAAGACATGGTGAGTTTGTCCATTGACATTGTCATTTATCACCTTCCCATCAAAGAGGGATTCAATCCAGTCAGGTAGAAGCTCAGGAGATTAAAGCCTGAGTGGAGTTTAAAAGTTAAAGAAGAAATTGTGAAACAATTTCAAGCAGGCATCATCATGGTGTCTACATACCCTGAATGGCTATCCAATATAGTCCCCATACCTAAACCAGGAGAAAAAGTGCGCATTTGCGTGGATTACCATGACTTGAATAAAGCTTGCCTTAAAGATAGCTTTCCCGTGCCATTTATCCACATTCTCATTGACAATAATACTCAATTCCGGCATGTACTCCATTGTTAATTGCTTTGTGGGGTACCATCAAATCATGGTTGTTGAAGAGGATCGTGAGAAAACTACCTTCATCACGCCTTGGGGAACCTTTTGCTATAGACGGGTGTCATTCGGCCTCATCAATCCCTGAGCTACCTATCAGCGAGCTATGATGGCTCTTTTCCATGACTTAATGCATAAAGAGATAGAGATCTACGTGGATGACATCATTATCAAGTCCTAAAGGGAGGAAGACCACCTAAACCATCTCAGAAAGCTCTTCAACAGGTTGCGTAAGTATAACTTGAAGTTGAATCCAGCCAAGTTCGCCTTTGGCGTTAAATCAGACAAGTTGCTAGGGTTCCTAGTCAGCCATAAAGGGATTGAGCTGGATCCCACCAAAATCCAGGTCATCACGAAATTGCCCATTCCTCAGACAGAGAAGGAAATACGAGAATTTTTGGGAAGGATTAACTTCATCAGCAGATTCATCTCCCAACTCACAGCAACCAGTGAGCCTATCTTTAAGTTGTTAAGCAAGAACACCTCCATGAAATATGAAATGGAATGATGAGTGCTAGAAAGCCTTCCTTACAATTAAAGAGCAGCTAGTTAAACCTCCTGTTTTGGTACCTCCAGGGATGGTGTTCCCTTATTTATGTATCTGTCCATTAATGATAATGTCATGGGCTGCATGCTGGGACAGAAAGATGATAGAGGCCAAGAGCGAGCTATCTACTACCTCAGCAAAAGATTCAGCAGCAGTGAGTATAAGTACACTCTGATTGAGAAGACTTGTTGTGCTTTCGCATGGGCTTCCATGAGGTTACAACATTACCTCCATGTTCACACAACCTATCTCATATCCCGCGTGGATCCTCTCAAGTACGTGTTCAGTAAACCTATGTTGAATTGTAGGCTGTCCAGATGGCAGTTGATACTACAGTAATTTGACATCGTCTACGTGATGCAAAAGTCTATCAAAGGTCAAGGAATTGTGGATCAACTGAACACCGCACCTTCAAGGGACTTCAAACCATTGGAAACATACTTCCCCGATGAAGGGGTAATGACAGTTCAGCAATACCATCAGTACGATGCATCCCGTACATGGAAAATGTTTTTTGATGGAGCTGTAAATATGGAAGGTTCTGGGGCTGGAGCAGTTCTAGTATCTGCTATGGGGGAGCAGTATCCCGTCGCCGTCAAATTTTAGTTTGTCAGCACCAACAACACAGGTGAGTATAAAGGCTGTATCATGGCACTATAACTTGCCCACTCAATGGGCATTAGGCGGTTAACTATCTTTGGAGATTCCGAATTAGTAATCAGACAAACCACATGAATCTATCACACTAAAGAACTACATTTGCTGCCTTACCATCGGCAAGTTCTACAGATGGCTTCAGACTTTGAAGAAAGATCCTTACTCCACATTCCTCAGAATAGGAATTACTTTGCTGATGCACTAGCAACTTTGGCCTCCTTGGTCAACTTACCTGACAAGGAAAACATGCCAAGCATCACATTTTCCCTGCAAAAGGCTCCGGTCTATGGGAATTACATTGGAGAAGTATCGGATGAGCTACCTCCCATCCAACACCTTTGGTATCAGCACATCAAGGAGTACCTACGAGATGGATCTACACCCATTGAGGCGAGACCGACTGAAAGAAGGCGGATCCATCGACTGGCCATGAAATTCTACCTGAGCGGAGACGCATTCTACAAAAGAGATGCAGGACTAGGTCTTCTCAGATGTCTGGACAAGAACCAAGCTCAGAGGCTCATAGATGAAATCCATGGTGGAGTATGTGGCCCATACATGAGCGGCCCTTTACTTGTTAAGAAGATCCTCAGAAGAAGACATTACTAGCTATCTCTCAAGGTTGACTGTGATGATCACGTCAAGAGATGTTATCAATGCCAAATTCACGGGAATGCTATCCATGCCCCTCCAAGGGAACTCCACAATATGAGTTCACCTTGTCCCTTCTCAATGTGGGGAATGGACGTGATCGGGTCTATCGAGCCCAAAGCCAACAATGGTCATAGATTTATCTTCACCATGATCGACTACTTCACTAAATGGGTAGAAGTGGCCTCCTTCCCCAGGGTTACCAAAGAAGTAATCATTGTTTATATTAGAAACAATGTCATATGTCGATATGGACAACTAGAGGTGATTGTGTCAGACAACGCTAAGAACCTCAACAACAAAATGATGGAGGAGTTATGCAGTAAATTCCACGTCAAACATCTCAACTTCGTCATCTGCCGTCTAAAGATGAATGGTGCTGTTGAAGCGGCTAATAAGAACATTAAGAATATTATGCAAAAGATGTCCGCTAACCACAAAGGATGGCCTAACTTGTTGCCTCTGACTCTATTAGCCTACAGAACATCGATGTGCACTTCCACTCGGGCAACCCCCTACTCATTAACCTATGGGATGGAAGCAGTGATCCCCATAGAAGTGGAAATGGAATCCCTCAGAGTGTTGATAGATGCTCAGCTGGATGAAGACCAATGGTTACAAGACAGGTATCACCAATTATCTCTGATAGACAAAAGGAGAAGTACTGCTATCTTACATGGTCAGTTATACCAACAGAGGATTTCCAGATCCTACAACAGTAAAGTCCAGCTACAACAGTTTAAGCAACATGACTTGGTTTTGAAAAAGATCATTGACAACCAAGATCAGTCAAAGGGAAAATTCGCCCCAAACTGGGAAGGCCCGTTTGTTGTCAAGGAGGTATTGACAGGAGGTGCTCTCAGATTATAGGAAATGGACGATGATGAACTTCCACAACTCAGACACCGTGAAACAGTACTATGTCTGATGTTACCATCAAGTAAGCATCCTGGTTTGGGATCCTCAGATCCCCAGTCATTTCAGGGTTTCTAACCCTTTCTACATATAACTCTTCACCATACCCATCTGTCCCATCAAGGAAACACACTTTTCAAACAAGCAGACAGGTTTCGGATCAGTAAATCCTTCATTCCACTTCATTTCAAAACCTCTCACACAACTTCGGTTATCCCACCAGGGATTGAACCTTTTACACCTGCAGTTTGTCCCACTGTGGATAAGACTTTTCACACCCGTAGTTTATCCTGTACATGGGATAAAACTTTTTCCCCTGCAGTTTGTCCTGAACATGGGATCAAACTTTCTCAGTTGCAATTCATCCTGAACAAGAGGGCGAACTACATCGACTTGATCTCCCCGATACCTGGGAGTACGTAGGCAACCATTGTTATGGCCCAGTCGCAATATAAAAAAAAACAAAACAAAACAAAACAAAACAAAACAAAACAAAAATACTTCTACACCTTTCTACACCCTTTCACATACAACGTTGAACCTCTTACACCAGGTTCAAACTACGCAGACCTGATCTTCTCTTCAATAGGAGTATGTAGGCAGACATTTAAGGTTTGATCAAACCCCTATCCAAAACACAAAAACTTGTCAATGGTACTAGGATTATCCTTCAATCCACCACTTTTCATCGGCTTCAGACCAAAGGGATGGAACTAACTGATCTCCCTACACTAATGGGAGAGTCGACGACCATATAAGCTGTGGTTGAATCCTTAAAGAGAAACACCAATCCATAGGAGATGAAACTACCTGCCCTCCCCCATACAAAGGAGTAGTCGGTCGTCTATGGTGCGGTCAACCTCAGAGAGGAAAGCCACACTCCTCTCCACATCTACATACAGAAACCACTCCCAAGACACCAAAGAGGTAGGGATACACAAAGATCAATGATCCTTTCTAAAAAATCCTGAGACATCTCAATATCCACCCATCAAGGAGGAGTTCATAATACATCAAGATCACAAGCCCTGAAGAAACGGGCAAATATCAAGCAAGTAGCAAGGCACAACTAAAAGGGAAGTGAATAAAAGTATATTTCCCTGCCATATATAATGTTGTTTGATATATACAATATGAACTATACATGACAAAATGGCTAAGCTAGTCTGTGCAGGAAAATACAAGCATATCTACAAATTAGTGTATATGCGGGTTATCAAATCTAACATGGGATCTATTTCTCAAAGGAAGGGGGTAACGCTGTGATCTCTTGCACAATGGTATCTACACGAGCTAACAGATCCACAGCCAACTGCATGGTGACACTGTGTTCGTCAATATATGTGTTCATCTCGACGATGAAGTCAGTGGTAAGGGATCTCACTGTAGTACTATCTATAACGGCTACATCCCGAGCAGATATGGAAGCATCCCGCTCAACAATCAATGCATCTCTGGATGATCTAACCTCATCCCTGCTCAGCAATGGCGGTGTCTCTATGAGCTAGAGCCTCCTCTCTCTCCAATAGAGTGGCATCTCTCCCAGCAAGAGCTGTCAACAACAAGGCCCTGGCCTGATCTCTCTCAAAGGTCATTGTTGGGTAAAATCTAATTACGCACAACATCAAGTATACGCGATCAACAAGTAATAAAGTGATAAGTTGAGTATCGTTCCCACAGAGAATTAGTTAATAAAAATCGCCAAGTACTAACCCGTAACCAACTCAATCTTATTTAAATGAATGAATTTCAAATTATATATATTAAACTACTATTAAATTCCACTAATTAAATTAAGATTATGGAGATTTATGATCACAACTTCACTTATTGCTTCATTTAAGTTAACACATTTCTCATTAATTATTCGATATCCCGAATTGTTAATCAAGAACACTAAAGTAGTATTAACCACCTCTCGATGTACTAATACTGTATTAACGTCAATCCACAATTAAGATAGAAATCCGTTAAACACCTTAATCAACTAACCCACTATATTTCTATATGAATTACAATTGAAGAAGGTTGAAGAACAAGTTCTCTATAAGATTACATCCGATGTCAAGCATATCTTTACCTTAACACTCATCAAGTTTAAGCTACTAACAAAATCTTGAACATATGCTATCATAATCAGATCTAAATCTATACTTCATCTCTCGAGTTCATATAGATTATCATGGTAATTGATGGCCAATCAATTAAACAATTAAGTCCAAATCACAATAGACAATCCTCACGATAGAACATAACAATTGATAACGAAGCATATTAAAATAAACTACACAATAAGATCCATTGTAATCTCAAACAAAGAATTAGTTCATGATTATTGAATAAAAATTAAGAATCCACAATTGAATAAACAATAAAAGACAAAGATAGAAGAAGATGGAATCTATTGTCTGTAGATTTGACGCTCCCTCCTTGCTCCTACTTTGAATCTTCAATGGTCTCCAAGTTGCTTCAATATCCAAATCTCATAATAACTAGGGTTTTTCCCAATTTACTCTAATCTAATCTATTGGAATTCTTCCAAAAACTCTTTATAATCCATGTAAATCTCCTCCT
The DNA here is from genome assembly GCA_020205505.1 of Panax japonicus. NCBI lineage: Eukaryota > Viridiplantae > Streptophyta > Magnoliopsida > Apiales > Araliaceae > Panax > Panax japonicus. The sequence goes on along the minus strand of CM035110.1, from coordinate 44,665,186 downwards.
TTTATAAGCCTCCTTATATATCTTTAAGTCCTCTTGGGAGTCCTTGAATCAAATAACTCAACCCAATCATTTTCGGACTCAAATTCGGACAAAATCTACTCTTTCTGCGCATAGGCAAGCCCCGGCTTGCTAGTGATCTGTTAAAACGCCCAGGACCCAAGACTCGACTTGCTATCAAGGCATAAAATAGCAATCCCCAGCTTTCCCCCAATCTATCAATTATTTTTCTGCTGGAACCTCCTCTGGTAAAACGGGCATAACTTTTGATCCGGGAGGAGTTACGAGGTCTGTCACCTATCAAATCAAAGCTATTGACGAGATCTACAACTTTCAGTCTTTGAGTTTTGAGAAATAACGAACGGATGAAGGTTTAAATTGGACTAGAAGTGACTGCTGTGCAAATGGCCACCCAAAACAATGAAGTTCAACGACGTCCGTTGATAGAAATGTCATAACTCTTTCATCCAAACTCCGATTGAAATGATTCAAGATGTTCCGGAAAGCTAAGGAGAAGCTATTCAATATAGTCCAAGTTCCATTCCAAGAACATGAAATGAACATGAAAGCCCAAATGATGTCCAGATTGCTTTTCTTTGTATTTTCCTTGTTTTTCCTTACCAATAGTCGCTCACACCGCTCCCAAACATAAAACCTACAAAATGAACACAAAATGCATGAAAAGTAACTAAGACACATGAATATAAGCAACTAATTCAAGTAAAAGATACCGAATAAGTGGATATAAAATTCACTTATCAAATACCCCCAAACTTAAACCGTTGCTTGTCCCCAAGCAACACAACATAATGCAATGAAATGCAATGATATACAACTAATCTATATGCCTACGAATCCAGCAGTATTGATAAAATCAAATATATTCACTCTGCCTTAGAGCAATCAAGCAAACATGACAATACTTCATATCAAAACCAATCAACAATTTCCTAGTCAATCATCAAGTCTTAAACTGTTATTACTAGTATAGTGTGTGTGTGCTCCACAACAATGTTAACTGATATAAAATCAAATTTAACGCATAACAAGTCTCTTTAAAGGCATCATACAGTGTAAACTCAAGAAATCCAAAAATAAGCTAGATCCAACTAAAATCAAGCAATTACCAATATCGAGGGTCAACATGGGATACTTATGCTTTATTTTTAACCTACGGTGGATTTTTGCTCTTATTTCCCGTTTTATTCTTTTTTTCTTTTGGTTTATATACACATAGCTATGCAATGCCTTATTCCCTTAGGCTTTTCAATGCTACCTTAACGAGCTTTCGACTAATGACTCCCAGACCATTAAGACCTTAGGGTGCTAGGTGTAGAGACAATCCCCTCGGGCTTACTTACTCAAGTAACAAAGGCCACAAAACTAGACAAGCACACCACGGTGTTTATTCATACTTGTTTTCCTTTTTCTTTTTCTCTTTTTTTTCTTCTTTTTTTATATATCTTATATAACCCAAATATCCTCCCAAACTTAGGTTCTTGTCTAACTTTAGCCCTCACTACTTATTCTTGTCATTCTTTCATTCAAACTAGCATTATCCTTTAGAGTCCCATTATGTATCAATTTAAACTCAATCAATCAACAAGTTATTTTTACTGTGCTATCCTTATTATACCAGTTTCAAATAGAAAAAGACTCAATTCCTAACAAGAAATCACATCAAAGCTCTAATAGTCAGTACTATACTTGTCTACCCAATTCCAACCTCATCATTGGCAAAAACTTCATCCCCTGTTGAACCCCCTAGATAGTTAAGTGTTCAGTATTTGGATGAACCTGTAATATTCAAGTACAAATTTAGTTGTTCAGTGTGATGACTTCACATTCATTATTAAACATGTGTTCAGTTGTTTGTTCCATGTTTAATAAATCCTTTCAAGTGACTGGCTCCAAATTATGTTCAAAAAAAAACAAAAAAAAAAAAAGGGTTCTAAGTAGGGTAGAGAGAGAAGCTCCTCCTTCTCTCTAGGAAACCCCCCCTCCTTTTGCCTCCATCTTCTCCGGCACCCTCCTCTCCCCTCTCCCTCTTGCGCCCCACCTACTCTTTTTTAAGTTTAGATCTGATCTTGATGGGGCTTGGGGTTGTTTTGGGTTGTTTGGATCCACCATTTTCCTTTTCTAGCTTTGTTTTCTCATTCGGCCCACCCGCCTCCTCCTTCCTCCCTCCTCCTCCCTTCGGCCCACCATCCCTTCCACTTCCTCCGAACACCACTGACATCCTGCCCAGGTTATGTTATAGCCTTTCCGGCGGTTATTTCATGGACCTGCTCGAACCTCCTCTTCCTATCTGAGCTATGCCAAGTCCGAGGGTTGCTAGAGTGTGGTTTTCTTGTGCGATTAGTAGAGGGCTTCATTTCTGTGCGTGCTAGAGGTGGATTCATGATCTAAAGTGAAGGACATTTTTAGGGTTTTTGGATTGAGGTTCCGAATCTTGATGGGAATCTCTGTTAAGGTTATTTGGCTGATCTGGGCTTTCGGCTCTCATGGAGGCTTCCCCCTGCTGAAAATTGTTGGATTAACCGCCTTATCCTCTTGAGTTATCAGTTTAGGTGTTATTGTTAGATCTATTTGTTTCATTCAAAGGGATTTAACTGATTTAAGCATCTTGCATATTTGATGGCGATTGGGGATATTTTGGTCTCCTCTGTCAATTGCTAGTGTTTGATTGGCCGGATTCCGGTGTATGGTTGGATATGTGCTACTCCTTTTATGCTACCGGCGTTCATGGTGTTCGACTGTTGCAGCTGTGATTTTTTGGTGGCTGATTTTCCTGTTCAGGACCTTTTTCGGCTTTGGATGGTAGCTGCACTGGACATTTGGCAGTGTGTAGCTGTTCTTGGACAGCACAATTGGGGCCCACACAAATTTGAAATGCATAATGCCTACGGTGGTCCAGTTGTAGCAGTTTGGTGGCACTCGTCCTACGGCAAAATGTTGCTGGTGTTGGGCTGATGTAAGTGGGGTCCACGGTTGGCAATTATGCCTTGTGGGATGCCCCTCTCGGGCTGATGCACTTCACAGCTAGTCCATTGTAAACAAATGGATCCCATGGTGATCCTTATGTTTGTAGTATATTATGTTTTGTTTCAATTACATAACCTCGGGTTGAGGAAAATGTATTAAGGTTACGTAATTTGTTTCCTAGTATTTTTAGGTGTTTTAGCCCTTTCTGGGGAAGAGGACTATGATTTGATCTTCATTGTAATATCCAAAGGTTTTGCTTATTTAATATACAAACAAATTTAGCAAAAAAAAAAAATAAACTTAAACTATCAAATAGCTGGACTCATGTAAGATGAACATAGTAACTAAATATTATTTTTGAATTTTTGATTTTTTAATAATGAACCTAAACTAAATTAACAACATATGCAAAATAACATAACATAAACATGAAACTAAACATGCAATAATGAACTAAACTAAACTCCCCCAAACTTAGCAATTACAATGAGGACATTGTAAGAATATAGCGATAAGTAGAAGAGAACTTCCCTGTAATCAGCTAAGCGTGAGTTGATGGTGGCGATGTAGCGATGATCATTTTCCTATCCATTGGACCTCCAATACCTGCAATGAAGAGAGACAACATGGATTAGATTATAAGAGAACTTAATAAGAAAATTAATTCCTATCTACTAAATAAACTAGTAAAGCATATAAATATAAAAATTTATGGGTTGCCTCCAAGTTAGTGCTTGATTTATAGTCTTTCAGCCTGACTTTGTCTGGTCAATCTATCCAATTCCTCTTCGAAAGTTAAGGAACCCTCCATCCATCGGAAATAATGTAGTTTTCGGTAGGTTTCCATTTGTGATGGCTATTGCATTAAAGTCACCTAGCATGCTTTGTTTTGGTATAATCTCCATGAAGAAGGGCAAATAACTAGGTGTTATCTCCATTGTATTTGTGATCATATTTGGGCATGGGAGTGTGTCAAACACAATGGGTTCTTCGTCTATCTTCTCTTTCTCGTCCCACCACGGCTTCATTGTTGCCTTAGCTCTTATGTTATAAAGAGCTTCGCCAACGACATGACTACCTAGCAGGCATGGTTTTGTAAATCTAACCAGATTCTTAAACTGTGGAGGAGAAGGCACTTGAGGCATAAATAACATCGGTTCATCATCGTTGGTTCTCACAATTAGTTCTTTACCGACCTTGTTTTCATTATCCTCACGTGTCTCCTCTTTTTCAACTTCTCGTGGCTAATCCAGTTGTAGATTTGGCTCAGGCACCTCATTAATCTCGGAATCCTCATCATAACACCAATTATTTTGAGGACAGTTGTCCAAGGCTTTAAGTATTTGATCCACCTGGTTCTGCAGATTTTGCCTTGATATCTCTTGATTCTGAATTGACCGCTCTTGATTAATCCTCCTCTCCTCATTTGATGCTATGAACTTGGACAACAATTCATCCAACCTTGACTTTTCTTCTTTTAATGGAGGTGGATATGAGAATTTTGGTGTGTATGTTGGATTTGGAGTAGAGTATTGGTCTTGATAGTTGTAGCTCCATGAAGAATCCGGGTGATACCCCCAAACTTGATGATAATTAGCATATGTATAATCATTGACGTATTCACCACCATGTTGTCCCGACCCAAAACTAACGGTGCATCGATGACTCGGATGATTACCAGCACAGTAATTGCAAGTAACTGCCATCCTTCGACTCTGTTGGGCTGCGATAACGTCCAACTTCCTCGAAAGTTCTTCAATTTGTGCTGACATTGCGGAAAGTGTCGCGAGTCTGTCAATCTCTGCTTCCTTTGGTTGAGTCATGTTCGTGTATGGCCATTGATACACAAAGTCATCCATGGTACCTGAAAAGAGAGAAATATAGGAAGAGAATTAAAAATAAAAATAAAAATGTTTAAATTAAGACTAATTTGATTGAAATTAATATTGGTAAAAATTATATTAAACTAATTCCCCGGCAACGGCACCAAAAACTTGTTGGGTAAAATCTTATTACGCACAACAAGCAAGTATACGCGGTCAACAAGTAATAAAGTGATGAGTTGAGTATCGTTCCCACGGAGAATTAGTTAATAAAAATCGCGAAGTACTAACCCGTAACCAACTCAATCTTATTTAAACAAATGAATTTCAAATTATATAAATTAAACTACTATTAAATTCCACTAATTAAATTAAGACTATAGAGATTTAAGATCACAACTTCACTTATTGCTTCATTTAAGTTAACACACTTCTCATCAATTATTCTCTATCCTGAATTATTAATCAAGAACACTAAAGTAGTATTAACCACCTCTCGATGCACTAATACCGTATTAATGTCAATCCACAATTAAGATAGAAATCAGTTAAACACCTTAATCAACTAACCCACTATATCTCTGTGTGAATTACAATTGAAGAAGGTTGAATAACAAGTTGTTTATAAGATTACATGCGGTGTCAAGCATATCTCTACCTTAACACTCAGCAAGTTTAAGCTACTAACAAAATCCTAAACACATGCTATCATAATCAGATCTAAATCTATACTTCATCTCTCGAGTTCATACTTATCACGGTAATTGATGGCCAATCAATTAAACAATTAAGTCCAAATCATAATAGACAATCCTCACGATAGAACATAACAATTGATAACGAAGCATATTAAAATAAACTACACAATAAGATCCATTGTAATCTCAAACAAAGAATTAGTTCATGATTATTGAATAAAAACCAAGAATCCACAATTGAATAAACAATAAAAGACAAAGATAGAAGAAAATAAGAAGATAGAATCTATTGTTTGTAGATTTGACTCTCCCTCCTTGCTCCTACTTTGAATCTTCAATGGTCTCCAAGTTGCTTCAATCTCCAAATCTCATAATAACAAGGGTTTTTTTTCCCAATTTACTCTAATCTAATCTAATGGGATTCTTCCAAAAACTCTTTCTAATCCATGTAAATCTCCTCCTTTTATAAGCCTCCTTAAATGTTTTTAGTCCTCTTGGGAGTCCTTGAATCAAACAACTCGAACCAATCCTTTTCGGACTCAAATTCGAACAAAATCTACTCTCTTTTTTTGATAATGTGGGGTTTCCGGTCCGCAGTCCGACTAATCCCCCCACCCCGAACAAGGCTTTCGTGGGTTGTTCCGGGTCTAAGCCAGGCCCAGGTCCGTGGCCACACGAATTAAAGAATTCTCACACTTGAAAATCTACTCTTTCTGTGCATATGCAAGCCCCAGCTTCCTAGTGATCTGCTAAATTGCTATTTGCCTCGTAAATTGCAAGCCCCGGCTTACCGGATCTGCCAATTATTTTTCTGCTGGAACCTCCTCTGGTAAAATGGCCATAACTGTTTGATCCGGGAGGAGTTACGGGGTCTGCCACCTATCGAATCGAAGCTATCGACGAGATCTACAACTTTCATTCTTTGAGTTTTGAGAAATAACGAACAGATAAAGGTCGAGATTGGACTGGAAGTGCCGTCTATGCAAATGGCCACCCAAAACAATGAAGTTCAACGACGTCCGTTGGTAGAAATGTCATAACTCTTTCATCCGAAATCCGATTGGAATAATTCAAGATATTCTGGAAAGCTAAGGAGAAGCTCCTCAATATAGTCCAAGTTCCATGCCAAGCACATGTGTGAGGTCCCCGAACCCGGATACTTGAAACCCGAACTCGGTACTTCACGATACCATTTCTATGAGCGGAAATATTACTAATAATAATAACACTAAAATAAATTATAAACTTATCTTACCTTTATCAGAGTTTAATCCCAAGTACGCAACCTTTACTATATGACACCGTAAACCTAATCTGTTTGCTTTCCTTTTCACTTGTTCTTGACCGATCCTTCTGATTGTTCACACTTATCCGAAAACATTTAAATTAAGCAAGGATGAGCATTTGAGTGCCCAGCAAGTATTATATATATATATATATATATATATATATATATAAGCTGAAAGAATTTAAATGTTTTCTTTATAATATCCATCTACAACAAGTCAATAGTTGTGAAGTATTCTGAACCGATATTAATAACATAACAACCCTCTTTCAAATTTTTGAAACTACGTACTGGCTATAAATAGGGTGTAAGTGACATTCTATGAACATTATTTTTATTTTCGAAAAGGTTTAGCAGAACTTCATCTGCAAACCGTCATAACTTACGGACACGGGGGTGATCAGCCCGTTGTGCCCTGCATTGATCAATACAACATTACAAGAACGATGTTATCATTTACTTGGTCCGCCTTGGGCGCATAAAAGTTTTTCCGTGAACGGGATGTTCATACTTGTCAGGGTTCCAGACAAAAGGTTTTATTTTATCCAACAATAATCTATAATTCAACATATACGTATAACAAAGGTGTATCAACATGTGATTAAATACAATGATTATCCAAGTGGGGACAGTTGTATAATCATTTATAGAAATTAACGAACAGAATATATAACTGAATTATCATATACTAACATGTTGATAATCAATGGGTGTATATAATATAGGTTTAACAATCTGTACATTAATAATAATAATTCTGAACTTCTCACTTCTGTCCATTGCATAAAGAAAATGCAAAGTTAGGATACTTGCCTGATGCGCTGCTTGCAATTCTCAACTTAGTTCTATCTTTCTATCACGACCTATCATTAATCAAATCATTCATTCGATTAGAACAATATACCATAACACATAGTACTGCATTTCGCAGTCTTCAGTTCGATCCCCGCTAGCAACAAATGTTAATCCAGAAATGGTCATGGTGGCCACGGTACCCCTGGCGCAAGTCGGGTAGCAAACCGCTCTTGTACTAGGCTCGGGGGATTAGTCGTCCTGCGGGTCGGAAACCCACGGATAACAAAAAAAAACAACAATCGTACTATTTTTCATGACCTTATAATAATTTTAAAATAATTATTACCGCTTATCATAATTTTTGAAATATCAGAATCATTATTAAATGATTTAAATACGAAACAATTATATTATCATTAATATCAAACTATTAATAAAACCGTTGCCAAAATATTAAAGTTATTTATAATAACTCAAAATATTTTTAAAACATTTACATTATCCTTAAATGATTTTTAAAACATTTAAAATCATCATTAAATAATCACTATTAATATTTCAATATTAATGAACTATTATCTAAATATTAAAAGTCATTAATTATGACTTAAAATATTTTTAAATTACTAATATCCTTTTTAAATAATTTTTAAATAAATAAAATCATTTTAAACTATTTATTTAATATAACTATTAAATAAATTTGATATCATAAATCATTAAATAAATATCATTAATATCAAATAATTAATGAAATTATCCTTTAAATATTAAAAGTTATATTTTATAACTTAAAATATTTTTAAACACTTTATCTTTATTTCAAAATAATTTTTATAATAATAAAATCATTTGTAACTAAATTATTTAATATAATCATTAAATAAAACTAATATCATTAATAATAATATTAATGAGAATTTTCCAAAAATATAGAAAATATATTTTGTAAAGTCAAAATACTTTCTAACACTTTATTCCCATTTAAAATGATTTTTAAATCAATAAAATCATTTTTAACTCATTTATTTAATTTAACAATTAAATAAATCTAATATAATTAATATAAAATTATTAATATTTTCATGAAAAAATATCAAAAGTTATATATTATAACTTAAAATATTTTTATAATCCTTTAAATCATTTTCATATGATTTTTAAATCATTAAATCTATTTTCATAAATTATTTAATACATTTATTAAATAACTTAAATATCATTAATATTAATTAATTAATGAAATTAATCATAAAATATTAAAAGTTACCAAATATAACTTAAAAATATTTTTAAACACTTTATTCATTTTTAAAATGATTTTTATATAATTAAAATCATTTTTCTCTAATTTATTTAATACACTAATTAAATAAATTAAATATCATTAATATTCAAATAATTATAAATATTAATGAAAAATATTCTAAATAATCAAAAAGTATTTTTCATAATTTAAAATAATTTTTAAAACTATTTTTGGTAATTTTTATAATTAATTTTCTATTTTTAACTAATTTTTGAAATTTCAGAAATTAAAAATAATAGGAACCGTCGCTGTAGGTCTTTAGCGACAGAAAGCGTCGCTGTTAGTGTTCTTGAGGCTGACAGTCAGTGATAGAGGTGCCTACTTTGACCATGAATTACTTTTAATCTAAGAGGTTTCTAGGCTTGATCGCTGTAATCATTTCCTACTGCCTAAAGCAGTCATTAGACCCATTCAATCTATTCTTTGTCGATTCCTCTGGAAGGGAACCTCTCTTACTCCCTATGGTGCTAAGGTTGCATGGCATAACATCTCACTCCCTACCGAGGAAGGGGGTCTGGGCATTAAAAGTCTCTTGGACTGGAATAAAGCCCTACTTTTACTACACCTAATCCATGTATTGCAGATCAGCACTAAATCACTATGGGCTAAGTGGGTGCGCACCACTGTTCTTCTTGGGAAATCTGTTTGGCAGATAGAAATACCCACCGATTGTTCATGGATTTGGAGACAACTACTAAAGCTCAGGCCTACTACTCTTCAGCACCTTGAATACGTTGTTGGCTCTGGAGAAAACTTCAATCTATGGTACGATCCCTGGCTTAATTGCTCTACCATCAACCCCAGCAGTACTTTGTTCTCAAATTCAGGCCTAACCATCTCAGCCACAGTCAGGGACATTATGCATAACACCTCCTGGCACCTCCCCCCATCCAACCATCATGAGGTAATTCTCTTCCGGCAACTAATACAATCTTCTCCCTTTCCCTCTGCATCAATGGACTGTATTTTTTGGGACTCAATGGATATCAGCTACATTAAAGCAAGACACATTTGGGAAAGTATCAGGATCAGGAAACAGGCTGTCCAGTGGCACACAATTCTCTGGCATAAACTGCATGTTCCGAGATACTCTTTCATGCTCTGGCTTGGATTTCATGGAAAGCTCCAAACTAACGACATCACTCGAGCCTACACAGGAAGGACCTTCAATTGTCAGCTATGCAACAAGCACCCTGAAACCTTTTCACATCTTTTCTTCATCTGTGAATACTCCACTGTTATTATAAAAGCGACATTCCAACTGGGTGGATGGCCCTCATTACCCTTGGACTGGACTGGACTCACTGACTTTATCTCATCTTTCCAAGGGAGGAAATTATCAAAACATATTCTCAGCCTCTCTCTGGCCGTTTCCTTCTATAAAATATGAGAAGCAAGAAACAAAAAGCTGCACAATGAGACACTCATTCCTCCAAGATGTCTTGCTACTGATGTAATTAGTATCATTAAATCTAGATTATCTACTAGTCCATCCTTTCTCAAAGCTACCAATTTTTGCCAATACTATTGTAATTGGCTTAGGACAATGGTCTAATGCATGTTGGTTGTTGCTCGGTAGCTGCCTTATGTTGCATGTTTGGTTTGGTTGCTGCAGAAGTTGGTTGGTGCTGTTTTGCTTCTGCTTGGTCTGCTGGTTCTTGTTGCAGGTGGATGCTTGCTGTGTTATTCTGCTTCTGTTGGTTCGCTGCTGAGGGTTTCTTGCTGCTGTTGGTTCGTTAATGTGTTGTCTGCTCTTTAGCTGGCTATCTCTACACCGGGTTTGGGTCGGCTGGGTTTGGGCCCTCTGTTATGTCTTAGATTGATGGGTCTCTTGGATTTTGCTATATTGGGTCTGCTGGGTTGCCTCGTATGATGGTAGTGGGCTCAAGAGTTGCTTGCGAGCCTATGCTACAAAGTATGATGTCTACAAAGTGATGTGCTGGCCTATGCTTTGAAAAATCCTCAAACAGTATGATGTCTGTTGCTGCTTCTATAATCTGACCTGTTCGGAGTTTGGTCTCGTATGTATTATGGGCGAGAATGAGACTTCGAGCAAGCAGGTTTGTTCTTGGCTTCAGGTGATCATGGATTCGGGCGAGCAGGGCTTGGGGCGTGCAAGGCTTCGGACGAGCTGGCTTGGGGCGAGCATGGCTTCGGGCGAGCAGCGCTTGGGGTGAGCAAGGCTTCGGGCGAGCTTGGCTTCAGGCAAGCATGTGGGGGTGCTTGGGGCGAGCAAGGCTTTGGACGAGCTGGCTTGGGGCGAGCATGGCTTCGGGCGAGCAAGGCTTCGGGCGAGCTTGGCTTCAGGCAAGCATGTGGTGGTCGATGGTAAGCCCAAGGTATGGCTTCGGTCCAACATGTGGTTTCGGGAGAGCATGTGGTGGTCTATGGTAAGCCCAAATTATGGTTTCGAGCGAGTATGTGATTTCGAGCGAGCTTGGAAAGCTTGAGGCTTCGGGCGAGTAGCTGCTGCTTTCCGAGTGGTGGACGAGCTGGGTCGGCAAGTTCGGCTGCTCTCAATTTATTCAAATTACTGTAATTTGTTGTTAGTTTAACTTTTATTTTGGGATCTCTTCCATGTATCATATCATCATCTATACTTCTTAGATGATGATACTATATTCTGGGGTATGCCCCTTAGCCATTGTATTTGGTCCTTTTTATACAAACAAACAAACTTAGCAAAAAAAAAGACTACAATATTCAATAACAAACATGGCCAAACATCATAACCTAAGTAAGATCCAAGCCCTGGAAAAACTGTTAGACGCTGTTCTTCAATTTCTGGGTTTTCCAGAATTGAAGAACAGTTCATGCTACCACTTTCGAGGCTCCGTAACATTGATCCCAAAGGTTGTTTGTATGATCTAAAGGTTCATAATGAAAGTATACATGTCAACGAACAACTTCGTATCATCAGATCATTCGAATAACAAAAAAATCACAAGATAACTCCCGGTCAACCCATGTCAGAAACGGTCCTTCAAATTTTTTGGAAATTCCCAGAAGTTAGAAATCGTGAACCATCCTACTTTGACCATCCATTAAATCCAACATGTTTGTTGTTTAAGAGATCTAAGGGTATAAATATAAGGTCCACACATGAGGCTACAAACTGAATATCATAACATTAACATATCACATAACAACTGTCAGATTTATTGCCTAACAAATCATGTCAGACGCTACAAAACACATTCTGGGTTTACCCAGATTTCATCTGGTCATGCCCGGTCAACGGGTTTTGACCGATCATAACTTTTGATCCAGACATCCAATGACAGTGAATCCACTTTCAGATTAAAGATCTCATACAAGGCTACAAATTTAAACACTTAAACAACAAAAACAATATACACATAACGATCTACAGCCCCTGACATTTGATGTCAAACAACAGAAAACCATTTTCCCAGATTTTTGAAAAACTCTGATTTCGAGCATTAGATGTTATGGATCTATGTAATACCAACCCAGATCATCACTAGAGACTAAATACAACATATTCTAACAACAAAAACTAACATCTAACACCGAATTTTTGGACAGAAATTAAGGCTAGGGTTTATACCTTTCTATGAAAATTTTTGATGCAATGATTCTGAGTTTGATGTGGTTGTTCGGGGGGCTGATCTTGTGACTAGTTTGTCTTATAATTTCGTGGGTTAGATAGCGGAGAGAAAATGGTTGAGTGCTTGCACAAAAATGGCTAACAAAGGTTCATTTTTCTCTCTCCTTCAATCTATATATAGGCCACATGGTTCATGAATTTGGATGCTAGGGGCTTGATTTGCTGGCCTTGTGAGTCACCAAGAGTGGGTAGGAGTTGTTGAACAACTCAAAATATGGAAGGATTTGCAAGCAAGCTATCAAAGATTGCTAAAAGGGTAATTTGGTCATTTGATAATTCATTTAAATGACAAATTTGAAACTTGACAAATCCTTAGGGTTTGACCCTTAGGGTTTAGCACATAGCAAAAAAAATTTAGCAACTAGGGTTTGTAAAATTATAAACTAATTTTAGTTTCCAAAATTTGAAAAATTAAAATTATGAATTAGATTAAATTAATAATTTTATTATACAGGAATATTAGGGTATTATAAAATAATTAACTTTGATATTTTAACAATTAATGTTTAAAATTAGCAATTAGGGTTCCAAGAAATATCGTTTAGGGTTTTGATTTTGCAATTAGGGTATCGCGACAACAATTAGGGTTTTAATCATTAGGGTTTTAATTTACTAATTAGGGTTACCTTAATTAGTAATTAAAGTATATCACACATGTTATAAATCACAGTAACACAATTCTTGACAGATCAAACCTCCAGTTTAAGTTTCCGAATTAGGGTTTCTAATATTGGAAATTAGGGTTTTCATTCATAGTTAGGGTTTTCTAATAATTTAGGGTTTCTAGAACTTTAATTAGGGTTTACCTAATTAATCAAATCATTATATAATACACAACATAAAATATATAACACAGTTAAATAACCGTCTTAAACCCACAATTGATTTTCAAATTAGGGCTTTCCTCAGTAAAATTAGGGTTTAACCAATTAATATTAGTGTTTTGAAATTAATCACCATAATTAACCAATCATCATCAACACGTACATACAACACATATTTATAGCACTGAAAAATCAAAATATAATTAATAGTATATTATTATTCTCATACCTTGACAATAATCCAAAATTAGGGTTTAGATTCTATATCTGATTTATTCTTCATATTTAACCTTAATAATTAAGGTAAAATAATTAACTTAATATCTTGAACAAAATACATATAATGAAATAATTATTATAATTATTCTAAAATCATTTCATATATTATTTAAATAATATATACCTATACTTTCATAGAAAATAATAATAAGAGCATTTCCAACAAGGAATTAATTAGTATAAAAATTATAATTGATAATAATCAATAACTCTTAAAATAAAATTATCTGTAATAATTCATGTAATAAATATTTTTAATTTATCACACAATTAAACATATACATATTACCTTGACACATATCATTCATATTTATTTTAAAAAAAAATTATACGCAAAATTTATGATTTATTTTTATAGAAAATATCGGGTTGTCACATTCACCCTTCCTTATAAGGATTCCGTCCCCGCAATCACCACTTTAAAACCTATACATACCATGGTACATAACATTCACAATCATTGCAAGTAGATCTCGATCATGATTGATCGAATCGATCTTTAACTATCACATAAAGCTTGTCTTTCTGATTAAACAGAAATTTGATTTCTAAAAGAACTCAATTTCCTTCTTCAAAATAATTTATAAAATAATTTATTATTTATTTAAGAAAATAATATATGAGAAAATAAAATTGGTTTGAGCAATACCTGGAGTTGCATCCTCGATTGCCACGATATCTTGAACGGTCATGTTGAAGACGCTTGCAGTTGATTCTATTGATTTATTTGTTGATGTCGGTCCCGTTGTTGCCAATGTCCTGCTGCCTTTTCCCCGTATTCGCATTCCTTACCTCCATTCTCCTTCTTGAACAGTCTCCCACCTTATTTTCCATTGATCCACACTTGAAACACCTACTATACATTTCTTGGATTGAAACAGTCAGAAGTGATATGTCCCTTCTGCCCACACTTACAGCATACTAACTTCCCTTTCAAACTTTCCAAAGTGGTTCTTTCCACAGTTCTTACATTGCACTACCTGCTTCTCCTTCACACCTTCTTGTTTCACCTGCACACTTCCAATGTTGTTCGCCTTCCTCTTTTCATTTCCACCCTTACTTCCACCATTAATCCCTACCTTCCTAGCTCCCTTAACCTTACCCTTGTTCCTTCTTACCTTGTTGTAGAGGCTCATGGCCTCGCTCCCCTCCTCAGCATTAATCGCTTTCCCCATGAATGCTGCAAATAGTAGGAATATGCAACACTTCTACCTTGTTGTAGAGCTAGGGTTTTAATCCCAGCTCAAACCTTCGTGCCTCTCTAGCCTCCGTATCAACTTGATGCGGAGTCAATCTAGTCAACTCATTAAATTTCACCGACATATCACCTTGCTTTAACTCCAGAAATTTCACCTCCATTCTATCTTACATACTAGCAGAAAAATAATTTTTGAAAAATAAAGTCTTAAACCTATCCCATGCTACCACACCTGCTCCTGCCCTCGTCTAATTCGCTTCCCACCAGAAATTTGCCTCACCCTTCATCATTTAGGTGACAAAAGGGGTCTTTTGCCCCTCAGCTATCCTAACTATCATGAACACCTTTTTAATTTCCTTAACCTAAGTTTGGGCTTTTACAGGGTCAGTCGTACCTTTAAATTCTGACGATAGGACCGCCTTGAAGTCTTTAACGTTCGACGTTTGATTATCTGGTTGATCTTTCGCGGCTGGTATTCCGTTCTGCACAACTTGAACGTCTATATTCGCAAGTTTCTGTATCGAGTCTGGTTGTCCTCCAGCTTTGTTGACAGATTCTTCTATCCTTTGGTTTCGTTTTTGTCTTGACGGCATTTTCATAAATTATTCTTATATACTAAGCCTTATCGTAAACGCTTAACATATCACACAAAATTTTCTACTCAAATAATCATGTATTCAAAATATTAGATTTTTAAAAACTCGGTCTACTGTAAAAACCAGTGACCAAATAAATATCTACTATCTTTATACCAACTTATCCCATTAATCCTACATAGACTTATATTCATAACACTCGACATGCCATAGCACATTCTATTTTAAACATTCGCTATCCCTTTGTGAATTCAAAAGTCGGGATTTACAACTTTGTTCAACACAAAAGTTAAAAATATTTCATTACACAAATATACTTATCACATATACCACACAGAAACATACATATTTAGCTAATACCAATACTACCTATTTTTTTTGCCTTCACTAAAGATTAACTATTTAATATCTTATCTATTCCCCTCATCCTCAATAATCCATTTACAATTAACTATACCCAGTTCGTCAAACCACACTTATGAGTCCATAAACTTGTCACAGTTATATGAGTTTACGAACTTTCCCTAGTCAGACCTTTGGCGTTCATTCGCTGAGAGATTCATAAACATTTCATATAACTATGAGTCAAGAATATCACATAAGTATGAATTTTAAGAACTCGTACTTAACCATATGTTCTCTACCTATGACCTATCTATTTTTTATACACATGAGAAAGGAATCACCCTCTTAACATGCATATAGCAAATAGCGCGACACAAACATTTCAATGATTATCAGTGTCAGATACTAAGTAGTTTTTATACCAAGTACAATTCCTCGCCCATACAAGGAATCATACAACTCAGCTGCCGACATGAGTCCTCATTGAAATCCCCACCTAATCTTAACCCCCTTTTTCCATTCGAATTTCATTTAATCCGCATTCATAACCCTTTCTGGAATTTGTACCATTCACACAACAATCTTGCTTTAAACTTTCCAATCATAAGATTGATTCTTTCTGGCTGTCATAATTTTATCAGATCACTGGGTGATCTCATCGTATATATTATGATTCAATTCTATGTCTTAATTGTTTTTGTTTTACGATCTCCTTTCCATACACTTTCAGTCTTTTAGACTCGATATATTCACAATTACTGTTCAACTTTATTATCAGAGTTAGGAAACTCTGTGGCTTAACAACTCACTGAGATTCATCTTTGAATCATACCAACCAACTAACTCTATATGAGTTATTTGTATTTTCAATGTTTCCCTATGTTCTAAGGTTATAGCCTAAGGTCTAACCCACCAAAGGTTTCTAACCCTATAGCTATGATACCATGATGTGAGGTCCCCGAACCCGGATACTTGAAACCCGAACTCGGTACTTCACGATACCATTTCTATGAGCAGGAAATATTACTAATAATAATAACACTAAAATAAATTATAAACTTATCTTACCTTTATCAGAGTTTAATCCCAAGTACGCAACCTTTACTATATGACACCGTAAACCTAATCTGTTTGCTTTCCTTTTCACTTGTTCTTGACCGATCCTTCTGATTGTTCACACTTATCCGAAAACATTTAAATTAAGCAAGGATGAGCATTTGAGTGCCCAGCAAGTATTATATATATATATATATATATATATATATATATATATATATATATATATATATATATATATATATATATATATATATATAAGCTGAAAGAATTTAAATGTTTTCTTTATAATATCCATCTACAACAAGTCAATAGTTGTGAAGTATTCTGAACCGATATTAATAACATAACAACCCTCTTTCAAATTTTTGAAACTACGTACTGGCTATAAATAGGGTGTAAGTGACATTCTATGAACATTATTTTTATTTTTGAAAAGGTTTAGCAGAACTTCATCTGCAAACCGTCATAACTTACGGACACGGGGGTGATCAGCCCGTTGTGCCCTGCATTGATCAATACAACATTACAAGAACGATGTTATCATTTACTTGGTCCGCCTTGGGCGCATAAAAGTTTTTCCGTGAACGGGATGTTCATACTTGTCAGGGTTCCAGACAAAAGGTTTTATTTTATCCAACAATAATCTATAATTCAACATATACGTATAACAAAGGTGTATCAACATGTGATTAAATACAATGATTATCCAAGTGGGGACAGTTGTATAATCATTTATAGAAATTAACGAACAGAATATATAACAAAATTATCATATACTAACATGTTGATAATCAATGGGTGTATATAATATAGGTTTAACAATCTGTACATTAATAATAATAATTCTGAACTTCTCACTTCTGTCCATTGCATAAAGAAAATGCAAAGTTAGGATACTTGCCTGATGCGCTGCTTAAAATTCTCAACTTAGTTCTATCTTTCTATCACGACCTATCATTAATCAGATCATTCGTTCGATTAGAACAATATACCATAACACATAGTACTGCATTTCGCAGTCAGCACATAACCTTTATCACACATGTTCAACAATCATGGCATCACAAACTAACATCAACTCATTCCTAATCACATTGTCACACATCTTTAACCGCCATTGAATCACAAATAAAAAAGTTAACTAACTAAATTTCTAAGTCCAGATCAATTTCTGAAATATATCGGTCTACCGACAGCTTTATCGGGTAATTATCGAGTCTAAGACTCTATTCTGTATCTCAATATCCAAATAGACAACTTAAACAACAATCGTACTATTTTTCATGACCTTATAATAATTTTAAAACAATTATTACCACTTATCATAATTTTTGAAATATCAGAATCATTATTAAATGATTTAATACGAAACAATTCTATTATCATTAATATCAAACTATTAATAAAACCATTGCCAAAATATTAAAGTTATTTATAATAACTCAAAATATTTTTTAAAACATTTACATTATCCTTAAATGATTTTTAAAACATTTAAAATCATCATTAAATAATCACTATTAATATTTCAATATTAATGAACTATTATCTAAATATTAAAAGTCATTAATTATGACTTAAAATATTTTTAAATAACTAATATCCTTTTTAAATGATTTTTAAATAAATAAAATCATTTTTAAACTATTTATTTAATATAACTATTAAATAAATTTGATATCATAAATCATTAAATAAATATCATTAATATCAAATAATTAATAAAATTATCCTTTAAATATTAAAATTTATATTTTATAAATTAAAATATTTTTAAACATTTTATCTTTATTTAAAAATGATTTTTATAATAATAAAATCATTTGTAACTAAATTATTTAATATAATCATTAAATAAAACTAATATCATTAATATTAAATTATTAATGAGAATTCTCCAAAAATATAAAAAATATATTTTGTAAAGTCAAAATACTTTCTAACACATTATTCCCATTTAAAATGATTTTTAAATCAATAAAATCATTTTTAACACATTTATTTAATTTAACAATTAAATAAATCTAATATAATTAATATAAAATTATTAATATTTTCATGACAAAATATCAAAAGTTATATATTATAACTTCAAATATTTTCATAATCCTTTAAATCATTTTCATAAGATTTTTAAATCATTAAATCTATTTTTCATAAATTATTTAATACATTTATTAAATAACGTAAATATCATTAATATTAATTAATTAATGAAATTCATCACAAAATATTAAAAGTTACCAAATATAACTTAAAAATATTTTTAAACACTTTATTCATTTTTAAAATTATTTTTATATAATTAAAATCATTTTTCTCTAATTTATTTAATACACTAATTAAATAAATTAAATATCATTAATATTCAAATAATTATAAATATTAATGAAAAATATTCTAAATAATCAAAAAGTATTTTTCATAATTTAAAATAATTTTTAAAACTATTTTTCGTAATTTTAATAATTAATTTTCTATTTTTAACTAATTTTCGAAATTTTAGAAATTAAAAATAATAGGAACTGTCGCTGTAGGTCTTTAGCGATAGAAAGCGTCGCTGTTAGTGTTCTTGAGGCTGACAGTCAGTGATAGAGGTGCCTACTTTGACCATGAATTACTTTTAATCTAAGAGGTTTCTGGGCTTGATCTTGGTCAGATATTGTAGTATACGAACGAGACTACAATATTCAATAACAAACATGGCCAAACATCATAACCTAAGTAAGATCCAAGCCCTGGAAAAACTGTCAAACGCTGTTCTTCAATTTCTGGGTTTTCCAGAATTGAAGAACAGTTCATGCTACCACTTTCGAGGCTCCGTATGTAAGACCCCAAATAATTAATAAATGAAATTTAATTTCCTCTAATTATTATTTTGAAATAGTATGGGTTGATGTGATTAATGTGGATAGTTATGGGTAAAATACGCAAATATTTCAAAATAAGCAAGTGGTTATAAAATATTCATTGTTGTCGGGGAATATTCGTACTGTCGGGGAATATTCGTATGACGGCGCAGCCATGTGTGGGCCCCATAATGGAAAGCGATTGGAGGAAGAAAACGACAAATATAAGTTGTTTAAAAATAACGGCGTAGTTGTTACCGTTTACACTGTTGGAATACCCGGTGGTTAAAACACAGTAATACGCGTTGTTGCACAGTAGCACACGGTATTGCACCAATTATTGATTCTTACGTAAGAAGACACTACTCAATAATGGTTACAGTAATTACTGTTCAGTATTTTATTTTATTGATTTAATAATTGCTGCGTTGATATTTATATTGCTGTTGTTTCAATAATTGTCATTACACAATATTTTTCATTATCGAAGCAATAATTCATATTATCTGAATAATATTATTAGATAACATTATTGGTAATGTCTAGAAAGTTCTGTCTAAGGAGATGTTTGGTCACCTAATTGCGCGCCAGTAAGGAGAAATTCTTATTGGAAAGCCCCCTCTTTCCTGGGAACTGTCCTGGTTGTCAATAATGTTTAAAACATGTTAAACATGTCGGTGGACCCCATTTATTGACTGAGATTTGATTATAGACTATAAAATCACCCGTTTGTGGATTTCGGTCAATTTCTGTTTGAAATTTGAAAAACTTTCTTCTGCAAAGTTGTAGAGAATTGAATTTTCTATAAAAACTCGCGAGATTCGAATTTTCTGATAAAAGGGCTATTTGTTATGAATTATTGAAGTTCCGAAGCTCCGAAATAATTGATTTTTGGAAGTTTTAAACATTTATATTAATAAAAACGTTTTTTTGGTTGTGTGGGCAGTTCTAGCATGTGTTTAATGATCTGAGATCAGTTGTCAAAGTGGGCGTAGAAGATTATTAAATTTATTAATATTATAATAAATTTTCTGCTTTGGTGTTCTAAGCATTTTCCTATAAATAGTGTGTTTAGGTTAAAATTGAAAATTACACCAGAAATTGAAGTTTTCTCTCTCTATATTATCGAGCGTATTCTTGTGAATATTTTGAGTATACTTTGTGTAACACCCCCTTTCCAAAATAGAAAGAGAGGTTACTTAAAACACAACAAAACTAAGGAAGATCACATGGCTCTAAACCACAAAAGAATAATCTCTTAATAATTCAATGTCATAAGATAAACCATAATAAATGCCACACTGGCTTAATCCACAATCTAAAATAATTATTACAACTTTAAATAAATCAATGTATCGAAACCTAACAAAATATATCAAAACTATTGGATTAAAGGAAGCTCTCGTCACACTTGCCCTTGGTCCCCCTGATTACCTGCCGGAAGAAAAACACAGCATGAGCCAAATGCCCAGTACGGATATAGAATACAATTAATGAACCGAAATAACTAACTCAATTTAAATGAAATGAGATGAAATGAACTGAAACGAAACGAACAAAACTAACACAACGAAATAATAGGCTGAATCAAATGGTTGGGTGTTATTTCATACCGAGCTCAAAACAAATAGTAATATACCTTGCCACGCAGGCAAGTCAAATAATGCCACACAGGCAAGTCAAATAATGCCACACATGCAATCAAAATAATGCCACACATGCAATCAAACATCGGACTGCGCAATCCAGATGCGTGCAAATCAGAAGGTGTGTTTGGCACAAACATCACCAATCCGCAGAACAGAACAGAACAGAAAACTAGGGTCGCCCCATACGCCTCCCACAACAAAACACCAAATGGCCAACTCCCACCGGAGCACAAAACGGAGACGCCGTGGACTGATCACACCGCCGACTGATCACACCGCCACGGAAGGTGTCATGCCTCGGTGCCAAGAGGACATGCCTGTGGTACCCCCACAGGTGGTTATAGCTCAGGTATACCATACGGTATTCTAACAAAATATAATGTCACAACACATGCGACAAAATATCAACACAAAGGGGTTCTAACATTTACATGTTAAATCGAACGAATCGTCAACACAAGTCTCTAAAATATACTAACATGTACATCACTATAAATATAAAAATAAAATTTATACATGACACACTAGTCTAAAGTGTACAATGTGAGTTCTAATACAACGCCAAAATAAATTTATCACAATAAATTGACAAGGAATAATTATGAGAGATAATACTAAATTTTGAAATGAATAACGAAACGAACGAATTAAAAACAAAAGAGTCTTGCTGAAATAGTACGAAATCCGTACCTGGATTAAGCAATGTAATACCCAAAATTTAAATTTCTATTTGTCTCGTTAAATTCCTTCCGTCCGATCTAATAAAATAAAATAAAATTTTATTACAAATTTAACCATTACTAACATAATATTATTTAATTTGTATATAAAATTTTTAATTTAATTTAAAAACATAACATCCGTTAGCTAAAATAATATAAACAATATAATATATATATATATATATATATATATATATATATATATATATATATATATATATATATATATATATATATATAACTGAACCATATATATATGTATTTAGCAACTGACATGAAGTTATATAATATATACGAATATATATAAACTACACCATCATCATTACTTAAAAAAATCATCAAGTATTTGTATGACTACAAGGCTTAGTCCACTGAAATAAGATATTATACATATACAATGATAGCCAGTAAATTCTCTAGTTACTATATATATACATACTCAAATATCTATCAGGCAACCTTTACAAATCAATCACCGCCAGTACAAGAGGTACAGGATTTACGAAAATTAAGAAAAGAAAATTCATTCACAGATATCATCACTTAGAATTGTAAAAGACCCACATATATATCAACAACTTACAATTCAATCTCTCCTTTTTCTTCTCTCTGCAGCGGCGACTTCTTCTTTTTCCCAATTACGTATTAGGTATAATGCTCAAGTAAATTAGATCTAGCTATTTGTTTAATTAAAAAAAATCTTATTAATTCTCATAATTATAATTGGATTTATTATTACCCACATTTAATTAAATTAAGCCCAATTAATATTAAAAGCCCAAATTGTACTAAATTAATTTTTTCAACGCTTATTAACTTATTAGCCCAAAATAAATGACTAGTTTGACCCAAACACAAGACAAGGTCCAATTAGAATATGTTGTTAAAATAAATAATTATTTTATTATCTAATTTTTTTTTTGGGTATTACATCACCTACCCCTTAAAAAGGATTCCGTCCCCGGAATCAAAAGAATGGAACGTACCTAATTTTCAAAGAGATGCGGATACTCCGCTCGAATAGACTCCTCAATCTCCCGTGTAGCTTCTCGCTCCGAATGATTTCTCCACAAAACCTTAACAAACGGAATAGTCTTCCTTCTCATAACCCGCTCTTGACGATCCAAAATCGCCTCGGCTTGTTCCTCACAAGTAAGATCCTCCCGAACCTTATCGAACGAATATTGCACCACATGCAACCTATGATAGTTGTAACTTCTCAACACCGACACATGGAACACATTGTGCACATGAGCTAGTTGCGGAGGCAAGGCTAACCGATACGCAACCTCACCAACCCTCTCCAGAATCTTAAATGGGCCAATGTAACGCGGACTAAGCTTCCCTTTCAACCCAAATCGCTGAATACCTTTCCAAGGAGAAACTTTTAGAAACACATGCTCCCCGGGCTCAAACTCTAAAGTCCTCCTATGCTTATCAGCATAACACTTCTGTCGTGATCGAGCCGCCTTCAATTTCTCTTTAGCCACCGCTACCTTCTCCGTAGTGATTTGAACTAACTCAGGCCCTTCTATGGCCCTTTCGCCAACCTCATCCCAACAAGTTGGTGCCCGACACTTTCTACCGTACAGTGCCTCAAAAGGAGCCATTCCAATACTTGCATGCCAGCTGTTGTTATAAGCAAACTCAACTAGGCTCAAGTAATCATCCCAATTACCCGACCACTCAAGTGCACAACACCTCAACATGTCCTCTAATGTCTGAATAGTCCGCTCGGATTGGCCATCAGTTTGCGGATGGAAAGAAGTACTGAAGTTGAGCCGAGTGCCCCAAGCTCGTTGAAACCCTTTCCAAAACCTTGAAGTAAACCGTGGGTCCCTATCTGAAACAATAGACACTGGAGTACCATGAAGTCTAACAACCTCCCGCTGAAAGATATGTGCCAATCTATCCACCGAGTAACCCTCATGGATAGCCAAAAAGTGTGCCGATTTGGTCAACCGGTCCACCACCACCCATATGGCATCATTCTTCCTGAAAGTCTTCGGCAAACCAGTCACAAAATCCATCGTGATATCCTCCCACTTCCACACCGAAATGTCTAACTGTTGCAGCAAACCACTAGCTCGTTGATGTTCTATCTTCACTTGTTGATAAGTGAGGCACTTCCCAACATACTCAGCCACGTCTCGTTTCATCCCATTCCACCAAAAATTCTTCTTCAAATCCCTATACATCTTCGTAGAACCTGGATGAATTGAAAATGGCGAACTATGAGCCTCAGCCAGCACAGCCTCCCAAATGATTGGATCTGACGGTACACACAATCGCTCACCCAACCAAATTACGCCATGGTCATCAATACGAAACTCGGACTGCTTGCCCTCCTCTAGATTCTACGCCATACTCCACAATTCCCCATCTTCCTTTTGAGCTTCTTTGACCCGCGAGATAAAAGAGGGCTCCACTCTCATACCCGCCAAATGCCCATCTGAACCTCGTACATACAACTCCAACTCGATCCGCTCCATATCTGAAATAAGCTGAGGTTGCGTAATAAGGGCAGCTACACTCCCTGAATTGTTTCGGCTAAGAGCATCTGCAAGCACATTTGCCTTCCCCGGGTGATACTGAATTCTAGCATCATAATCCTTTAGAAGTTCCAACCAACGCCTCTGCCTCATATTGAGCTCCTTCTGAGTGAAAATATATTTAAGACTTTTGTGATCAGTGAAGATATCACAAGTCTCTCCATACAAATAATGCCTCCAAATCTTTAAGGCAAAGATCACCGCTGCCAACTCCAAATCATGTGTGGGGTAGTTCACCTCATAAGGTTTAAGCTGCCTAGAAGCATAAGCAATCACCTTACCATGTTGCATCAAAACACACCCCAAGCCCTTCTTAGAAGCATCGTTATAAATCTGGTAACCTCCAGTCCCCGACGACAATGCAAGTATAGGAGCTGACACAAGTCGTTTCTTCAACTCCTCAAAACTCTTCTCACGCTCCTCATTCCACACAAACTTTGTCCCCTTTCTCATCAACTGGATCAATGGTAAGGCAAACAAAGAAAATCCTTCCACAAATCGCCTATAGTACCCTGCCAAACCCAAGAAACTTCTAATCTCTGTCACTGTAGTAGGTCTTGGCCATTTAGTGATAGCCTCAACCTTCGCAGGATCCACCTTAATGCCTTCAGTAGAAACAACATGTCCCAAAAATGCAACCTGCTCCAACCAAAACTCGCATTTAGAGAATTTAGCATACAACTTCTCTTTCTGCAAAATTCCTAACACTGTGTGAAGATGCTCCTCATGTTCTTCCTTAGACTTAGAGTAAACCAAAATGTCATCAATAAAGACAATGACAAATTGGTCCAGGTACTCCCTGAACACCCGATTCATCAAATCTATAAACACCACCGGAGCGTTAGTCACACCGAATGGCATCACTAGAAACTCGTAATGCCCATATCGGGTACGAAAAGCCGTCTTAGGGATATCCTCATCCCTCACCCTCAACTGATGATATCCCGACCTCAAGTCTATCTTCGAAAAATACTTCGCCCCCTGAAGTTGGTCAAACAAGTCATCAATCCTTGGCAATGGATACCGATTCCTGATGGTGATCTTGTTCAATTCTCTGTAGTCTATACACAATCTCATAGACCCATCCTTCTTCTTCACAAATAAGACTGGAGCACCCCGCGGCGAAACACTCGGCCGAATCACACCACGATCCAACAGTTCCTGCAACTGCTCCTTCAACTCCTGCAACTCCAACGGTGCCATCCGATACGACGCCTTAGAGATAGGCTCCGCACCAGGAACAAGCTCAATAGCAAATTCCACTTCCCACTGTGGTGGCAACCCTGACAACTCCTCAGGAAACACATCGGAAAAGTCACGGATAATTGGAACATCCTCAATACGAGACTCACCCTTAGAGGTATCTTTCACAAACGCCAAATACCCATCACAACCCTTTGCCACCAACTTTTCAGCCTTCAAAGCTGAAATTAACTTCACCACTCTACTCGGCTGAGAACCCTGATACACAAATTCTGGAGACTTCACATTTCCAAATATAACCTTCTTCGTCTGACAATCAATAGTGGCCTGGTGCTTATCCAACCAGTCCATCCCAAGAATGACATCAAAATCGTACATACACATCGGAAGAAGATTAGCCCTACGAATCTTATCCCCAAAACTGATTGGACACCCTCGATACAAATCAAAAATAACAACAGAAGTCCCCATCGGGGTAGCAATAGACATAACAAAATCCAAAGAATGAGATGGCACACCCAGGTGCCGAACAAAAGACTGAGCAACAACAGAATGAGTAGAACCCGTATCAAACAAAATAGACGCCTCACGATTTCCAACTAAAAGAGTACCAGAAATAGTACCTGGTGCACCTGCCGCCTGATTATACGTCAGGGCAAACACTCGACCACCCTGACGCTGACCTCCATTGCCACCATTATCGCCACCTCCACCATTTCCACGTGGCCCAGCACAATCCCTAGCAATGTGACCCATCTGTCCACACAAGAAGCATGCACCGGTGAGTCTGTGGCACTGCCTCCCCGGATGATTAGCCACACAAGTAACACATGGAGCTATCGGAATGAGATTCGGGTTACCCCCACCAGCTGGTCCTGGGTAACGACCCTAATTTTGCCCCTGCAGACAATTCTGTCCCTACTGACGATTTTGTCCATACCAAGGTAACTGAAGCTGACGATTCTGCCCTTGCTGAGGCATATGCTGATAACTCCTGTTCTGATTCTGACCACGCCACTGCCCCTGCTGAACACTACGATTTCTGTTCCACTGACCACCTTGATTTCTCCCATGCTGACCCGAAGCTTGACCCTGCTGGTCATCTCTGTCCCTCTTTCGACTCCCTTCCGGTTTGGAAGTCCGAAAGTCCTGCCACTCCATCTCAATGTTCTTGGCCGCATTAGCCACCGCCGATACATCTGCAAACTTGGTGTTAATGAGATGTTAGCGATACCTATAATGAATCTGCCACTTAAACTTTTCCGCCTGTTCCGGTGCAGTCCCTGCAGAAGTTCCCGTAAATCCTGCCAACTTGGTGAACCTGGTCATGAAATCGGTAATGGACTCATCATCCTTCTGCCGAATGGATAGATACTCTCTAGCATAGGCCTCTTTATCAGCAGCTGGAAAGTACTGCTGATAAAAGACCTCACAAAACTCTGCCCAATGAAGTGTCCCCACGTAGCCATCACCCTTTGTTGTCTTCAGTGCTTTCCACCACCTCTGTGCATCACCCTCTAGCTTGTAAGCAGCAAGCAACACTCTTTGATTATCTGAGCATCCCAACACATCAAAAATCTTCTCTAGGTGAGTAATCCAATTTTCCGCATCAATTGGAGTTGGAGCAGAACTGAAAGACTGTGGCTTCTGCTTCTGAAACCTCTTCAACCACACATACATTGGGACCACCTGCTAATCAAGGCCATCCACATTTCCTTCCTCTTCGTTTGTTTGTGGACCATTATTTCCCGAGTGCCCCTGCTCAGGAATTTCTGGCGGCTGTTGCATTGCCTGTACAACCTGTGCCACCAACTGCGATAAAGCCTGATTAACCGCCTGATTCACCAAGTTAACCAGTTGAGCATTTATCTGATCATTAGGTTGCTCATTGGGCTGAACATCACCCCTTCCCCTATTGTTACCTCTCCTCCCAGCAACTCTAGCAGATCGACGAGCCATCTAAGAAAGAGATCAATGAATATAAACAGAACAGATTAAAACAGATTTGAATATAGCTGAACAAAAAAATCAAACTGAACAAAAACCTAACCCAGAAGTCTACCCATAACTCACAGGTCAAACCTAAATAGGTTTTCTACAAGAAAGAACCTGGCTCTGATACCAACTCTGTAACACCCCCTTTCCAAAATAGAAAGAGAGGTTACTTAAAACACAACAAAACTAAGGAAGATCACAGGGATCTAAACCACAAAAGAATAATCTCATAATAATTCAATGTCATAAGACAAACCATAATAAATGCCACACTGGCTCAATCCACAATCTAAAATAATTATTACAACTTTAAATAAATCAATGTATCGAAACCTAACAAAATATATCAAAACTATTGGATTAAAGGAAGCTCTCGTCACACTTGCCCTTGGTCCCCCTGATTACCTGCCGGAAGAAAAACACAGCATGAGCCAAATGCCCAATACGGATATAGAATACAATTAATGAACCGAAATAACTAACTCAATTTAAATGAAATGAGATGAAATGAACTGAAACGAAACGAAAAAAACTAACACAACGAAATAATAGGCTGAATCAAATGGTTGGGTGTTATTTCATACCGAGCTCAAAACAAATAGTAATATGTCTTGCCACGCAGGCAAGTCAAATAATGCCACACAGGCAAGTCAAATAATGCCACATAGGCAATCAAAATAATGTCACACAGGCAATCACACATCGGACTGCGCAATCCAGATGCGTGCAAATAGGAAGGTGTGTTTGGAACAAACATCACCAATCCGCAGAAAAGAACAGAACAGAAAACTAGGGTCGACCCATACGCCTCCCACAACAAAACACCAAATGGCCAACTCCCACCGGAGCACAAAACAAAGACGCCGTGGACTGATCACACCGCCACGGAAGGTGTCATGCCTCGGTGCCAAGAGGACATGCCTGTGGTACCCCCACAGGTGGTTATAGCTCAGGTATGCCCTACGGTATTCTAACAAAATATAATGTCACAACACATGCGACAAAATATCAACACAAAAGGGTTCTAACATGTACATGTTAAATCAAACGAATCGTCAACACAAGTCTCTAAAATATACTAACATGTACATCACTATA
Organism: Panax japonicus; assembly: GCA_020205505.1. Taxonomy (NCBI): domain Eukaryota; kingdom Viridiplantae; phylum Streptophyta; class Magnoliopsida; order Apiales; family Araliaceae; genus Panax; species Panax japonicus. Next base: position 44,636,291 of record CM035110.1, on the reverse strand, counting down.
AATATAAAAATAAAATTTAGACATGACACACTAGTCTAAAGAGTACAATGTGAGTTCTAATACAACGCCAAAAAAATTTATCACAATAAATTGACTAGGAATAATTATGAGAGACAATACTAAATTTTGAAATGATTAACAAAACGAACGAATTAAAAACAAAAGAGTCTTGCTGAAAGAGTACGGAATCCGTACCTGGATTAAGCAATGTAATACCCAAAATTTAAATTTCTATTTGTCTCGTTAAATTCCTTCCGTCCGATCTAATAAAATAAAATAAAATTTTATTACAAATTTAACCATTACTAACATAATATTATTTAATTTGTATATAAAATTTTTAATTTAATTTAAAAACATAACATCCGTTAGCTAAAATAATATAAACAATATAATATATATATATATATATATATATATATATATAACTGAACCATATATATATGTATTTAGCAACTGACATGAAGTTATATAATATATACGAATATATATAAACTACACCATCATCATTACTTAAAAAAAATCATCAAGTATTTGTATGACTACAAGGCTTAGTCCACTGAAATCAGATATTATACATATACAATGATAGCCAGTAAATTCTCTAGTTACTATATATATACATACTCAAATATCTATCAGGCAACCTTTACAAATCAATCACCGCCAATACAAGAGGTACAGGATTTACGAAAATTAAGAAAAGAAAATTCATTCACAGATATAATCACTTAGAATTGTAATAGACCCACATATATATCAACAACTTACAATTCAATCTCTCCTTTTTCTTCTCTCTGCAGCGGCGACTTTTTCTTTTTCCCAATTACGTATTAGGTATAATGCTCAAGTAAATTAGGTCTAGCTATTTGTTTAATTAAAAAAATCTTATTAATTCTCCTAATTATAATTGGATTTATTATTACCCACATTTAATTAAATTAAGCCCAATTAATATTAAAAGCCCAAATTGTACTAAGTTAATTTATTCAACGCTTATTAACTTATTAGCCCAAAATAAATGACTAGTTTGACCCAAACATAAGACAAGGTCCAATTAGAATATGTTGTTAAAATAAATAATTGTTTTATTATCTAATTTTTTTTTTGGGTATTACACTTTGAGTATTGCTATACGGTGAAAGTTCAAGTTATAGCCTATATCCAGTATTCCAGTTAGAAGTACTGTCTTTCCGAGGTAAGGGATATTTTTTTTATAATGATATTATTTCTTCAATATCATTATGCTGAAATATTGATCTGAAGTTTTTATCAAATTTGGAACTTTTGATGTCGGAGTTACTATTTACGTATACGGCACTATTCACATATACGGTACTATTCACGAATACGGCACTATTCATCGAAAAATGAAAATTTTCCTTTTCGTCCAAAATATCTATTTTGGATACTAGCTTTGATTGTATCCATGTTTTGATCATTCTTGAATTTTACACCACTATGATTATTTTTGAGATATTTTTTTTTTGCTAAGTTTGTTTGTATATAAGAATGACCAAATACAATGGCTAAGGGGCATACCCCAGAATATAGTAGCGTCATCTAAATTATATAGATGATGATACGATACATAGAAGAGAACCCAACATAACAAGTTAAAACTAACAACCAAATACAGTATTGATTACAGAATGTGGCTTTAATGAAAATACAGTTGATAGCACACCTCATGCTCACAGCTCAAAACCATGCTCGCCCGAAGGCCACCACCACCTCGCCCGAAATCATGCACGCCCGAATCATTCTCGTCCACCTCATGGTCTCTCTCGTCCGAGGCCTCATGCTCACAGCCCGAAGCCCATTGTCGCTCGAAGTCATGCTCGCCCGAAGTCATGCTCGCATACATTCCCGAAGCCTCTTGCTCGTCCACAGGTGCTTATAGCAAATCCCCACCTCACACGCCCCCCATTGGAGTTACCAACCAATTACAGAAAAATTGACTATTTGTAGCTTTGATGAAGGAGGTACATGTAGATAGCCTAGACTTAATGATATTAATGACATCCTTTGCAAGACTAGTCATAGGAGGAAGAGTGTCAGAGTGTAGCTTTTTATTTCTAGCCTCCCAGACTTTGTAGAAACAAACAGCCACTGTTAGGCTAAGTATATTCCTTGAAAGTTTGGAGCCTTGGAAATTTGTCAGGAAACCCAAAATGGCATCCCAGGAAGTTGGGAAAGAAGTCCAATTACCAAGGTTTGTCGCCGTAAGAAGAATATTTTCAGAGTAAGCACATTTAAAAAATAAATGGTCAAATGTCTCCGGGTGAAGGTTGCAAAGAGGGCAGTTCCATGTAAGCCCCGAATAACTCGAAGTCCGGTCGTTGGTGGGTAGCCTCTTTAGAATGCCAAGCCAAAGGATAAAAGAGAATCGAGGTACATGAAATTTGTTCCACACTATTGGGCACCAAGTGATAGCCTGCTGCCTTGATCGGATTGTCTCCCAGATTTGATTAGTTTTGATTTGTTTAGTATCACAAGTTCCCCAGAAAATCCTATCTCTATGCAGCGAAGGAGGAGGGAGACTTTCCAGTTTCCTGCGTAACACGATTGTGTCATGATGGTTGCCCGGAGGAAGAAACCAAGTGTTACCTCTAATAATTTGACTTACAGTAGCTAAGAGAGGGATCCCAGTATTTGACAAAAGATAACTGGAAGGGTTTATGGCAGTATCATTAAGCCAAGGGTCGAACCAAAGGTTTGTGTCACGACCATTTCCAATTCGGTAGTGCAGGTGCTGTAGAGCAAGTGGCCTCAGTTTTAGAACTTGCTTCCATATCCATGAACTTGCATCATTGATACCAATCTGCCAGAAAGATTTCTTTTTTAAAGTTGTGGCTTTGATCCAATTAGCCCAAAGAGAAGATGATTTAGGTTGAATAATGGCAATGAGATGCTGAAGAATGAGAGCTTTGTTCCATTCCGTTAAGTTTTTAATGCCCAGACCACCTTCATGAAGAGGAAGAGAAATATTGGCCCAAGCAACTTTGGCACCATATTTCCCAAGTGATGGCCCTTTCCAAAGAAATCGAGATAAGATGGATTGGATTTCTTTTAGAACCACTTTCGGAAGAATGAAATGTGAGCTCCAGAAAACTTGTACAGCAAAGAGAGTAGTTTTAATAAGCTGAAGCCTGCCAGAGTAGGAAAGAACCTTTGAAGTCCAAGAGGTTATACGGTTGGTTATCCTATGCAAGAGAGGAATGCAATCGGCCTTTGAAAGTTTTTTTGACAAAAGGGGAACTCCCAAAAACTTTGAGGGAAGTGTTCCAATCTAGAAGCCTAGAAGAGAAGAGATTTCCCTAATTTTGAGAGGAAAAAATGGCTTTTGTGAGAGTTTGGAATAAGTCCAGAGAATAAGGAAAAGGAAAGAATGCAAGAGTTTATAATGGATACAGATGGCAAGGATGCATGCATGAAAATCATGATGTCATCTGCAAAGAAAAGATGGGTAAGTTTGCATTCTTTGGTTTTCCAGTGATATGAAAATTCCGGAACAGAAGTTGCCTTGTTCAGTTGGAGGGAAAGCATTTCCATAACCAAAACAAATAGAAAAGGGGAAAGTGGGTCACCTTGTCTGAGACCTCTTGAGCTCCCAAAAAACCCTGCAAGAGAGCCATTGACCTTTACAGAAAACATGGCTGAGGTGATACATGCTTTAATCCAACCAATAAAGGGTGTAGGAAATTTGAAGGCTTGTAATGTGTCTAAAAGGAAATCCCATCTCACCGTGTCAAAAGCTTTGGTAAGATCAATTTTAAGGGCACATCTAGGGGGACCTGTGGTACGAAGGTAGCCAGTGAACATTTCTTGAGCTAGAAGAATATTGTCACTAATGCATCTTCCTTTAACAAAGGCAGATTGAGCTTTGTACACCAGAAATGGAAGAACCTCCTTAAGCCGGTTAGAGAGGATTTTTGCAATACATTTGTATATTGTATTGCAGCAGGAGATAGGCCGAAAATCAGACATTGAGGAAGGATTAGAGTTTTTGGGAATCAGAGCAAGAGCAGTCGAGTTGAACCCCTTCGTTAGCCTACTGTTATCAAAGAAGTAGTGTACAGCTTTTAGGAAGTCCACACCCACTATATCCCAACAACTAAGGAAAAAATTGACATTAAAGCCATCCGGCCCCGGACTTTTGTTTCGCTTCATGGATTTAAGGACCTCAAGAATTTCTAAATCAGAGACAGGGCTTCCCAATTTAATGGCTTGTACGTTGCTGACCAGCCTAGAAGGAGTGGAGCCAAAATTTGCAAACCCAGGATATGGCTCCTCTAAAGTGTTGAAGAGATTGTCAAAGTAACCCACAGCTACATCTTCAATGTTCCTTTGGCCATGCACTAGGGAACCTGCCGAATTCATGATGGATAAAATTTTATTAGAGTTCCAACGATTCTTCATTATGTTGGCAAAATAGCTAGAATTGCGATCACCCAAGGCCAGCCAATTAGTTCTAGATTTCTGTTGAAGAAAAGTTTCCTCTCTTTCCAAGGCAATCCAGAGTTGATGGTGACAAGATTTTTCTCTCCCCGGAAGAGCAGAATTCAAGGGGTTGGCATGGAGTAAGGTCTGAACTAAGTGTAGTTCCTCTTTGGCTGAGCAGACCAGAGACACTAAATTCCCAGTGGTGAGGTTAAGGGATACCAGAGCATGTCTAGTGCATTTCAGTTTCTCGGAAAAAACGTGGAATGGATTCCCGGAGATGAAGGTGTTCCAAGCATTACCCACCACATCTTTGAAGCCGTTAAGAAGAAGCATATGGTTGAAGAATTGAAACTGACGCTTAGATTGAGGAAGCTGGATACCAGTCCGGAGAAGGACCAAAGAATGATCAGATAATCCACGAGGGGCGTATGCGACATGAGACATGCTGAAGTTAGTGAACCATTCCGAGTTCCCCATAGCAAGGACCAATTTTTTGTGAACCGGCCGAGCAAGCTGCATGTTAGACCAAGTAAACGTAGGACCCACCCCTCTAATGTCATCGATACCAACAGTATTTATGCAAGATTTGAATTCTTCCATCCCTATGTCCCAAGAAATATTTACATTGTTTGTTTCAGATAGGTCTTTTATAACATTAAAATCGCCCACCATGCACCAACTAATAGTAGGAGAGAAAGAAATTAAGTCATGCCATAAGTCTCTTCTTTCCAAATGAGAATTTAACCCATAAACAAAGGAGAGTAAAAAGGTGGTACTAAACATATCAACCGATTGGACTTTACAGTGAATAACTTGAGAGGAAACAAAAAGAACATCCAAGTTCCAAAGATTTGGATTCCATCCAACCCAGATTCTTCCATTTATATGAGTATCATAGTTGAAAGCCCAATTCCAAGAATGGCAAATGTTTCTTGAAATTTTTGAAGCCTTAGCTTGTTTCACCCGAGTTTCAAGAAGACCCAAAATAGATATCCTATTATCTGCTACAAGTTGCTTTACAAAAGCCTGTTTAGGCATTTTATTTAGACCCCTAATATTATATGAAGCTAACATAAAAACTAAGAGGGAGACGAACCAGCCTTGCCTTTCCCTTTCCTCTTCTTAGCAGCTTGAGGATTATCATTGCTATAGCTCTGCTTGTTCTTTTGATCTTTGCCTTCCTTTTCATCGATCACCTTTAGTTTAGAGACTAGAGGATTTGGCCCAGCAGGGGATTCGAAATCAGAGTTATCCTGATGATCTTCCTCATTTATAGGGGCAAAAGTGTTAGAGGTGCACAAGGTATTGCTAGGAAGTAAGGAACCAGTAGCAGATTTAACTCCACGAGTAACATTCACCCAGTCGGTATTAACAAAAGCAGCTTGATGCTCAGAAGAGGAAATGAAAGGTGCAGGATTAGAGATTTTGAGACCAGATGGCCCGACCATAGGAGATTTTGAACTTTTTGGGATCCACTGATAGTTTGCCTTAGGACATTTAACTGGAGAATGATCAAAAACATTACATGTGGGACATGAGGGAGGTTTACTCTGATATTCAACATCAACATGAACAAAAAAGTTATCCAAGGAGTCATCCGTTTTAACAGCCACACGAATAGAGGGGGAAAAGGTGAAAGAAGCTTTAACTTCAATGCAAACACGAGCATATTGCAGAAAATCATTATGGGAAGTCATTTCATATGTAAATAACGGTTTCCCTATTGCACTTGCAATGTAGCTTATTCCCTCATCAAACCAGTAGGAGAGGGGAATGTTTGTTAGCTTTACCCACACCGGGAAAACTTCACATTCAGATTTGGAAAAACTAACACCCTCCTTCCATTTCTGTAGAACGATGCCTTTTGTAGCAAAATGCCAGGGACCAGAGGCAAGAATATTATCACAGTCAGAAATATTAGCGAATTTGAAGATATAATACCCTTTATTATGGAGATAGACATTTGAAAGGCCCAGATGACCCCATAAACGCCGAGCTATAGGTTCCACAACCTTAAAGGGGAGGGAAGACTGTAAGAAGTACCCAACCAAACTAGAGGCCCAAAGTTGGTTACCTCTGCTAAGCATCTCGTTAGGGGGGCAGACTGTGATAGTCCCATCGTCCATATTGGGGGGGTGTTACGAAAGATTTCGAGAGGATTTTCGAGACTTCGTGCCCACAATATCACTCCAAGTCTTGGTGGGTACTCTGACAGACTCTGTAGGAATTTCACCTTCTTCAAGAAAAGGTGTGGGAGATTTCAAAAGAGAAGCACCTTTTTCCATAATAGCTGGTGTAGACTTTTTAGGAAGAGTTAGAGTAGGCGCGTTTGCACCAGACGACAGCCTGGGGGATTCACCAACACATGAGACTTGAACCAGGGAGCCTCCCAGAAATTTTGCCGGAGAAACTGGGTTAATATGTCTACTAGGACCAGTAGCATCCATTACAGGAGATGTACCAAAGTTAATAGTTTTCCCCTCAGAGAGAAAAGCTTGCACATCGTTAGAAGAAATTCCATGAGCAGATAGAAAGGACATGAGATGGAGATTCTTTTTCCTTTCAAAAAGAGCTTCTTCACGATCTTTCAGAGAAAAGTGCTGAGCAGCAGAGAAAATTTCCTTTGCATTTTCACCCAGGGGATGACCAAGATCCATTTCCGTGACCGGAGAGGAGGAGGCATCAGAGCTAACCCGAGTACCAAGAGCCTCTGATTCACCCATCTCCTCAACAAGAAGGAGAGGAGGGCCGGGTGAAAGAGGGTTAGAAACCCCATAATCAGCAAAAAGGTCGTGGGAGGCACTACTAACAGAGTTTCCGGCAGACAGGTGGTTATGGCTAACCATGATGATGAAAAGAGAAATTGAAAGTTAACAGATGTTAAAGCAGATAAAGAATAGCAGCCAATAAGAAAGAGAACAAGAACAGAGTAAAACGGAGAAAGCTTGAAGAGATCGGAAAAGTTAGGTGGGATGGAGAGGCGGCAAAGATTTAAAATCTATGAGAGAGGGCAGAGAAAAAATTCCTTGAGAGAGAAACATTTTTCCAAACCCAAAATCAACACCTTATGAAATAGGAATTTTTTTTGAGATATTTTTGGACATGGATAAAACAAAGTACGAATCCTTAATCCTTGTCATTTTGTTTCACTGGATTCGTTTCTTTAAAAATATTTTTCATCATCCTCAGTCTTAAATGATGATATTATTGAATATCTTTGGCCTATAGTGCAAAGATGAATGATTTCTGATGAATATCTTTGGCCCGTAGTGCAAAGATAAACAGGTGTTTAGATGAACATGACCAACTGATGAATATCCTTGGCCTGTAGTGCAAGGCATGTATATGATTCCAGATATATATTGATTGATGTTACAGGGATAAAAATATTGATGATGGACTGTTAAATTCATAGATATTAGTAGATTTCATCCTCTACGTAACTCTTCTATGAATTAATATTTTCCGCTGCGAGTATTGATTTAAAACTTGTTGTCTATTGTATTCTATTATTTCCCTGTTGAAGACTAACGATAATTTGTTCTGTATTATCTTAGTCATAATATTCTTTACTGGGCTAGTTAAGCTCACCCTTTTCCTTTTTGTTCCATTTTTCTTCTCAGGAGTCGAGAATGTAGCGAGTACGAGTCGGGGTATGGAATGATGGTTTTAGAGAGTTGTTTAGTAGTCCTCACCATTTTTGTAAAATAATGTATCAATAAATGTGATGAGGATTTATTTGGGTATAAATATTGTCTAGAAGATAATATTTGTATTCAAACTCACAGTTTTACTATTGTAATAATAAAGTTGTAGTTGTTTTTGTACCATGTATTGACAACTCAGAATGGGTGATGTATACCTATTTTGGGGGCGTCACACCGTAACATTGATCCCAAGGGTTGTTTGTATGATCTAAAGGTTCATAATGAAAGTATACATGTCAAGGAACAACTTCGTATCATCAGATCATTCGAATAACAATAAAATCACAAGATAACTCCCGGTCAACCCATGGCAAAAACGGTCCTTCAAATTTTCTGGAAATTCCCAGAAGTCAGAAATCGTGAACGGATGGTCTACTTTGACCATCCATTAAATCCAACATGTTTGTTGTTTAAGAGATCTAAGGGTATAAATATAAGGTCCACACATGAGGCTACAAACTGAATATCATAACATGAACATATCACATAACAACTGTCAGATTTATTGCCTACCAAATCTTGTCAGACGCTGCAAAACACATTCTGGGTTTACCCAGATTTCATCTGGTCATGCCCGGTCAACGGGTTTTGACCGATCATAACTTTTGATCCAGACATACAATGATAGTGAATCCACTTTCAGATTAAAGATCTCATACAAGGCTACAACTTTAAACACTTAAACAACAAAAACAATATACACATAACGATCTACAGCCCCTGACATTTGATGTCAGACAACAGAAAACCATTTTCCCAGATTTTTGAAAAACTCTGATTTCAAGCATTAGATGTTATGGATCTATGTAATACCAACCCAGATCATCACTAGAGACTAAATACAACATATTCTAACAACAAAAACTAACATCTAACACCAAATTTTTGGACAGAAATTAAGGCTAGGGTTTATACCTTGCTATGAAAATTTTTGATGCAATGATTCTGAGTTTGAAGTGGTTGTTCGTGGGGCTGGTCTTGGGAATGGTTTGTCTTATAATTTCGCGGGTTAGATAGTGGAGAGAAAATGGTTGAGTGCTTGCACAAAAATGGCTAACAAAGGTTCATTTTTCTCTCTCCTTCAATCTATATATAGGCCACATGGTTCATGAATTTGGATGCTAGGGGCTTGATTTGCTGGCCTTGTGAGTCACCAAGAGTGGGTTGGAGTTGTTGAACAACTCAAAATATGGAAGGATTTGCAAGCAAGCTATCAAAGATTGCTAAAAGGGTAATTTGGTCATTTGATAATTCATTTAAATGACAAATTTGAAACTTGACAAATCCTTAGGGTTTGACCGTTAGGGTTTAGCACATAGCAAAAATAAAATTTAGCAACTAGGGTTTGTAAAATTATAAACTAATTTTAGTTTCCAAAATTTGAAAAATTACAATTATTAATTAGATTAAATTAATAATTTTATTATACAGGAATATTAGGGTATTATAATATAATTAACTTTGATGTTTTAACAATTAATGTTTAAAATTAGCAATTAGGGTTCCAAGAAATATCGTTTAGGGTTTTGATTTCACAATTAGGGTATCGCGACAACAATTAGGGTTTTAATTTACTAATTAGGGTTATCGTAATTAGTAATTAAAGTATATCACACGTGTTATAAATCACAGTAACACAATTCTTGACAGATCAAACCTCTGGTTTAAGTTTCTGGATTAGGGTTTCTAATATTGGAAATTAGGGTTTTCATTCATAGTTAGAGTTTTCTAATAATTTAGGGTTTCTAGAACTTTAATTAGGGTTTACCTAATTAATCAATTCATTATATAATACACAACATAAAACATATAACACAGTTAAATAACAGTCTAAAACCCACAATTGATTTTCAAATTAGGGTTTTCCTCAGTAAAATTAGGGTTTAACCAATTAATATTAGTGTTTTGAAATTAAACACCATAATTAACCAATCATCATCAACACGTACATACAACACATATTTATAACATTGAAAAATCAAAATATAATTAATAGTATATTATTATTCTCATACCTTGACAATAATCCAAAATTAGGGTTTGGATTCCATATCTGATTTATTCTCCGATCCCTGCCAAGAATACCGACCAATACATAGCATTTGTACACTCCACTAGCTGAAATGAGTAAGACATGGCTATATCATGGGTAAAACAATACCCTTGTCGTCAGAAGGTGCCAATCGGTCTTAGGTGTGACATGAACCAAACATACAACATGACCGAGCTGCCTATGAATACCCCTAGATGATAGGTGCAGCAATAAGTGGTGGATCTTAATGTCTCTGTCACAATCATCGGCACAATGGTATGACCCTCCCTGAGAGCTCTCATTGACATGATAACACCGATGTCCAACTCATCCATATATCGCGGCATGTACACATAAGCCACTAGGCACATCATGAGTACATCTACTCTGGCCACACGCCACTGATCCTCCGACGTGGTGAAATCCACGGAGTGCCGTGCATACCTGTTTACTGAGCCAAATCTGTCTATCAAAAAATGCTGGGACACCACATGGCCGGATGTAATCTCATCCTGCACTACTCTATGCCTCAACCCAGTGAGGGTCATGAACCGTCGGCTCATATCACCGATAGCCATCCGAGCGCAAGGTCTGTCTAGGGACAAATCTGTCAACCGCTCATACTCCTCTAAAGTCAGAGTCAACTCCTGAGTCACAAACCGAAAAACCTGCCTCTCCGGTACCCAATGCTCCAGCATACCCTTTACAAAGCCCCCAGGAACCTGGAACATCAGAAGGGTCATGGAATGCTGTAATAACTGATCTACTGTCACGCTGTCTAGAGGTGACAAACTATCATGCCATGACCTCAGACGGGAGGCTACTAACACTGGTGGGGTGTGATCAATACGACTAATTGTCAAAGAAGACATCTGTGTGGGCCATATCATAAGACCATTCAGGGGTCAATGTTGAATATCTCTGGACATACATACATATGCATAACATGATACATGCATGATAAATAATAGATGGCAATATGATGTACTCAGTATATACATTCCTAAATATATCATCATCTAATACATCTCTGTGTATAGCTAAAAATACAGGGAAATAGGGCACAGACGCCCAACAACTATCAGAGGCCAATCAAAAGATATAACTAAAATATACATCAGAAGAAGATAATGGTCTCAATGTCTACATTATCGATCATTTAACTCCTCCTGAGTCACTGGATCTCCATCAACGAGGATGTCAGGCCTATACAAAGGAGGATCTGTATCAGGAAAGCCATATGGGCCACCTGAGGGACCAGCGCCTAATGTGACGCCCCCAAAACAGGTATACATCACCCATCTTGAGTCGCCAAATACATGGTACAAAATTTAAATACAACTTAATTATACAACAGTCGTGTAAAATATGACAAAACATAATCTAAGAGTTTTAGTAATAATATTGTCATCTAGACAATATCCACACTCAATGGAGTCCTCATTACATTTATTGTCACACTATTTAACAGAATAGTGAGGACTACTAATGCTATCATCTAGACCGTCACTCTGTTCCCCGACTAGTCCCGGCTACATTATCATTTCCTGTAGAGAACAGTGAAAGAAAGGGTGAGTTCAACTAGCCCAGTAAGAAATATTATGACTAAGATAATGCAGAATAAATTATCATTAGCCTTCAACAATGTTAAACTGCAGCGGAACAAGCAAACCATTAGAAGAGTCAAGTAGAGCATAAAATCTATTATCTTCTATGATTTAAAAAGTTTTTCATCAACTTTATCGCTGGGACTCAGCTTAATAAATAAAATCGAATCATCCATGCATCACGGCCAAGGATATTCATGCAATCATCAATGGTCATGACTATACCGAATAATCCCTGGTTATAATCACACCAACAACTATCCATCAATGAACTACAGGCCAATGAGGACTTTTACCACATCATTTGTCACATTACGGTCATGATTATACCGAATAATTCCTGGTCAAAATCATACCAAGTCCATCTATGCATGTAAGCCAAAGATGACTTTCATCATAATATAAGCACGAGGATGATGACAATGACATAATAATTCAATAAAACAAGTTCAAGGATAAATTTTAAAGATTTATAATTTTAAAATATCCAGAAATCAATAACGTCCAAATTGTCAACATGATACTTCTTTGTGGAGTAAAATTCAAGAATTCTCAGAAGAATATTTCCATAAAAAGATACTAGATGAAGCGCAAATATCCAGGATATTCCCCTAATTTCATGGAGTATAGATGCTAAAACTTTAACCAACTGAGTATAATAGAATATATGAAACCGCAAATGGATTTTGCCTGCCATGTGGTAATCCACGTAGACAGATCATTTCCACAATTTAATAAGGAATGAATACGAAGGATCATTCACCATGCATGCGGTAATCCACATAGACAGGTTATTCCATCAGAATAATAAAGAATGGAATAATAAAAGAATTCACCAGGCGTGTGTATTACTACACAGACAGGTTTTTCCAACATAATAATAAAGAATGGAACCAGGTCATGCGTAATCCACACAGATAAGATATTCCAACAGAATAATAAAGAATGGAACCAGGTCACGCGTAATCCGCACAGACAGTATATTCCAACAGAATAATAAAGAATGGAATAACAACAGAATTCACCAGGCATGCGATAGACCGCACAGACAGGTTATTTCAACAGAATAATAAAGAATGGAATAATAGAAGAATTTCACCATGTATGTGGTACTTCGCATGCACATGTTATTCCAACATAATAATAAAGAATGGAATAACAACCCTTACGAGTATTGAAAGAAAATAACTCTCTTCATGAATACGAAAGAATAATACCCCTTACCTTAGAAGAAGACTGGATACTGGAATAGTGAGGTAGCAGACTTCTCTTTATTTTTCTCTTTATAATTTCTCTCTATAATAATTGCTCTATAGTTTAGTGAATTGGTGAGAAATAAAGGAATAATGAGCTTCTATTTATAGGAAAATATAGTTTCGATAATTACACGTTTTGGGGTTCAAAATATTACAGTATAATACCTTCTTCTTTTTCTTCATTTTTAATTTAGTCCTGCAAGTATTATCAAACTTGCACCACCTCCTCTAATAGTAAATAATGTGAATCAATAGTTCAATCATGTGAACCAATAGTTATAATCATGTGAAAATATGAATTACAGTATAGTACCTTCAACTATACCTCCATTTTAACTTAGTCATGCAAGTATTATCAATCTTGCACCACCTCCCCTAATAGTACAAGAATGTGAATCAATAGTACACACATGTGAACAAATAGTTATAATCATGTGAATTAATAGCAACTAATTGCTCATTTATCCGGTTATTTACCTGATTCGTCAATATAACCTCCAAACATCAATTATTATCGAAATAAATGTCGATTTTCACTAACACTAACAATTCTAACACAATGGAACTATCCAAATCATCTTTAATCAACACGAACTTATTCATCATTAATATTATAATTCATAATATTTAACAACCTGGTTGTTTCCAGGAAAGAGGGGGCTTTTCGATAAGGATTTCTCCTTATTAGTGCACAATTAGGTGACCAAATCTCTCCTTTACAGAACTTCTAGACATTGTCAATATTGCAAATAATAATATGAATAACTTTGCCGTCTCAATTATTGATTTAATAATATATATTATGCAGATGATACTATGACAATAATTGAATCAATAATATGAGAGATATGATGCAGTAATTACTGTAGCAATAATTGAGTATAACTGAGTGACTTCTCACGTAAACATCAATAATCAATACCGTGTGCTACTATGAAACCACGCGTATTACTGTACTTTTATTACCTGGTAGTTCAACAATTTTAACGGTAACACTTTTGCCGTTATTTTTATAAAAAGATAATTCTGTCGTTTTCTAACTACGACAATACTTCCGTTGTGGGGTCCACCAATGATTGTGCCGTCATACGAATATTCCCCGACCAATCGAATATTATATAACGACTTGCTTACTTTGAAAAATTTGTAAATATTACCCACAACTATAACCTTATATCAAATCCACACCATAATATTCAAAAATATATTTCGAGAAAATTATTCTTTATTCATAAAAGTTAGGGTCTTACAACCTCCCCTTCTTATGAAATTTCATCCTTGAAATTAGGGTACGTACCTGGTATATCGAAGAGGTGAGGATATCATGACTTCTTCTCAGATTCTAACTCCCAGGTCTTTTCTTCCACATCGTGGTTTCTCCATAAAACTTTGACTTGAGGTATAACCTTGGAGCGTAGAATATGATCCTTCTTATCCAAGATTTTAGCAGGTAGCTCTTCATACATTAAATCTTCCTCTATCTCGTCTGGTTCTAATTCAATAATGTGGTTTGGGTCTTTCACATATTTACGTAACATAGATATGTGAAAAATGTTATGAACACGAGACATACTTGGCGGTAAGGCGAGTCTATAGGCCACAGTTTCTACTCGATCGAGGATTAAAAATGGGCCAATGAATCGAGGATTGAGCTTTCCTCTCTTTCCAAATCTCGTAACTCCTTTCCATGGAGCAACACGTTATTACACATGATCTCCAATATTGAATTCCACGTCCTTTCGATGAAGATCAGCATAACTCTTTTGTCGATCTTGTGAGGTTTTTATACGTTGTCGGATCGTTTGAATCTTTTTCGTAGTCATATATACCAAATTCGGTCCCAACAACGTTGTTTCACCCACCTCATCCCAGCATACTGGAGAACGACACTTTCTTCCATACAACGCCTCAAATAGAGCCATGCCAATACTTGCTTGATAACTATTATTGTAGGAAAACTCCACCAATAATAAGAACTTGTCCCAACTTCCCTTGAAGTCAAGGACACGTAGTCTTAATAAATCTTTAAGAGTTTGAATAGTCCTTTCTGAATGCTCATCCGTTTGAGGATGATATATCAAACTAAATCGTAAATTCGTGCCCATAACTTTTTGCAAACTAACCCAAAATCTTGAAGTGAATCTTGGGTCTCGATCAGAAACTATGGATACTGGCATACCATGCAATCTTATAATCTCGTTTATATACATACTAGCAAGACGTTCAAGTGTATAAGTTTCTCGTATTGGTAAGAAATGAGCAGACTTGGTCAATCTATCAACAATGACCCAAATCACATCTATACCTTGAGAAACCTTGGGAAGACTAGTAACGAAATCCATGGTAATGTGCTCCAACTTCCATTCTGGAATTTCAAGTGGTTGCAATAGACCTTTTGGCACTTAATGCTCCGCCTTGACTCGTTGACAAGTTAGACACCTTGAGATAAACCCCGCTATCTCTCTCTTCATACTGCTCCACCAAAATGTATGTCGAAGATCACGATACATTTTGGTACTCCTAGGATGGATTACAAATGGTGTGTTCTGCGCCTCCATCATGATTTTATACTTCAAGTCAGAATCGTTAGGAACACAAAGTTTGGAGTTGACTCGAAGTATTCCTTCTTCATCGATTCTTGCTTCTAAAATAGCACCTTCTTGCACTTTCTTCCTCATACGTATCAACTCCAGGTCTGTAGCTTGAGCAACTTTAACTTTATCGATTAAAGTCGGTTCCACTCGTATATTCACCATCATCACATGGGTCCTTGGAGTCTTTAACTCTATTTCCATCCTTTCCAAGTCATACAAAATGGGCCTTTACGTTGACAATATTGCACTCGTGTCTGCATATGATCTTCTACTCAATACGTCAGCTACTACGTTCGCTTTTCCAGGATGGTATTGGATGGTATGATTATAATCTTTCAACAACTCAAGCCATTGTCGTTGTTGCATGTTGAGTTCCTTTTGAGTGAAGAAATATTTGAGGCTTTTATGATCCGTATAGATCTCCACCTTCTCTCCATACAGGTAATGCCTCGAAATCTTAAGAGCAAAAACTACTGCTGCCAACTCTAGATCATGAGTAGAATAATTTCTCTCATATTCTTTGAGTTATCGCGAGGCATAGGCTATCACTTTCCCATGTTGAATGTGAACACATCCTAACCCTTTGCCTAAAGCATAACTGTAGATGACAAATCCCTCCGAGCCAGATGGTATTGTCAGAAACAGGTGCTGAAATGAGTCTCCTCTTGAGTTCTTGAAAATTCATTTCACATTCCTCGCTCCAACCAAATTTTGTATCTTTTCGAGTCAGCTGAGTTAATAGAGTAGCAATTCGAGAAAACCCTTCTACGAATCTCTGATAATAACCAGCTAAGCCGAGAAAGCTACGTACTTCGCTCACTGACTTAGGTTGCTCCCAGCTTTGAATTGCTTCAATCTTTGCCGGGCAACAGATATTCCATGATTTGATATTACGTGCCCAATGAATGTAACTTCCTCAAGCCAGAACTCGCACTTCTTCAACTTGAAATATAACTTGTTTTTACGAAGCTTTTGGAGTATCAGCCTTAAGTGCTCATGGTCTTCATGGGTTTTAGAGTATATGAGGATGTCATTAATAAAGACGACCACAAAGTGATCCAAATATTCCCTGAATTCTCAGTTCATGATGTCCATGAAGGCAGCAAGAGCATTAGTCAATCCAAAAGACATGACTAGGAATTCATAATGCCCGTACCGAGTTCTGAAAGCTGTCTTTGGAATGTCATCAGTTTTAATCTTCAACTGATGATATCTGGAACGAAGATCAATCTTTGAAAAGAATTTGGCTCATTGCAACTGGTCAAACAAGTCATCAATGCAAGGCAACGGGTACTTATTTTTGATGGTGACATGATTCAACTCCCGATAATCAATACAAAGTCGCATACTTCCATCTTTCTTCTTCACGAATAGAACAGGAGCACCCCAAGGAGACGTACAAGAAAACGATGTCTAACAATTCTATGTAGTCAGGTTTTTAAGTCCTAAAGTTCAATATGAGCCATTCGATATGGGGCTTTGGAAATGGGTTTTGTACCGGATTCAAGGTCGATACAAAAATCAATTTCACGCTCTGGGGATAGGACATGAAGTTCTTCAGGGAATACGTCAAGAAATTTATTAACAATAAAAATATCATTCAAATCTGATGTATTTTTATTTAAATCCGTGACATGAGCTAAGAAAGCTTGACATCCATTTTTCAATAAGCGAATAGCTTTATGACTTGATATGACAGTGATTGAGTTTAGTGGTTTGGTTACTTGAATTCGCATAATAGATTGGTTAGGAATATGAAAGCTAACAACACTTGGCGCAGCGGTAAGTTTCCACCTGGGGTGAACCGTAAACTTGGGCATCCTGGGATCGATCCCCGCCTGTAACAAGTGTGAGGGCCAATTAAAACTGGTCCGTGTGGCCACGGATCGCACATTTCTGGGCGGAGCCATGTCTTAGGCCGAGCCTGTGCGCAAAGCCTGGTCCGGGGTGGGGAGACTTAGTCCGACTGCGGTTGGGAAACTCCACATTATCAAAAAAAAAAAAAAAAAAAAAAAAAAAAAAAAAGCTAACAACCTTACAAAAATAATTGATTTTAGCATGATGAGTAGTTAACTAATCAATCCCTAAAATCACATCAAATGCAAGTATTTTCAAGAAAATAAGATCAAAAAGTAACGTGCAGTTACCGATTTGAATCAAACAATACTTATAAACAGTGGATGTAATGAAGGTTTCTCCCAATAGAGTTTCAACAGATAAGTCAAAGTCTAATTTTTCTGGAGTCAAATTTAAACGTTGAGCACAAGTAGGAGAAATGAAAGAATGGGTAGAACCGGTATCAAATAAAGTACAAACTTCACTAGAGTTTATGATCAGCTAACCCGTGATCACCTTATTCGGATTCCTCGCTTTTTAGGAGGTTACGACAAACGCTCTCCCTTGAACTATCGATTTTGTCTTGTCAGGGACTCCCTTTGATGCCTCCATCCCAGCTGGACTTGTCTTTGGTGCATGAAAAAATCGGGCTAGGTGACCTTCTTTTCCACAATTGTAACACGCTTTGGACTGCATCGCGCAGTTTGGAGTGTTGTGTCCTTCCCCTCCACATGGCGGTCGTTCTCATTGCTTAACAACAGGTGCTGGTGCTGACGTCTTTCCATTATTGTTGAATATCCTCTTCTTGAAATGTCCACTCTTATTATCATGGAAATGATTACCACCTAAGTGATTACCATTTCTGGCATGTTCATTCCCTCTACGCTTATTCTCACCGCTTCGATGACTACTACCGCTGGTGTTATCGACTTGTCAACTGCTCTCTCTTGGTTGGGTTGACTCATTATCGCGCTCCAATAACTGATCCCTATTCACAACATCTGAATACAAACACAGTTTGTGAGAAATTACGTATTGACGTATCTCGGGTTTCAAACCGCTTAGAAACATCTGCGTCATTCTCTCCTCATTATCAACCAAGTGGGATGCAAACCAAGATAACTCAGCAAACTTAGCTTCTTACTGTGCCACGGTTATATTATTTTGTTCAAGCTTGATGAACTCTACCTCCTTCATGTGACGAATACTTTCAGGAAAGTACTTGTCGTTGAACAGCTCTTGGAACTTCTCCCAAGACATTTTGAGTGCGGCAGGTTGAGTACGCTTTACAGATTCCACCAATAATCTGCCTCTGCTCGCAACATGAAGGTGGCAAAGGGAACCTTTTTCTTCTCGGAGAATCCTAAGACATCAAATATCTTGTTGATTTGCTTTATCCACGTCTTCGCCCTTAGTGGTTTTGGCTCTCCATAAAACTCTGGTGGTCCCAGCTCCTTGAACCGCTTAGCGGTGATCGTCCGAGAGTTGTCAGTGTTTCCATCTGCATTTTAGACAGGAGCCGCCCTCACTAGATTTTTCATGAATTGCATAAAACCTCTGAACATCCCATCATTCATCATTTGATTGTTGTTGTTTACTTGAGGATTATTGTCCTCCTGTTGCACATTATCCTGGGTATTAATCTGTGGTGACTCAACGGTCTCATGTGCTTCATTGCTTATCTCAATATTTTTGGATGCCATTTTCAAATACTGCCACAAAACAAGGGTTAATTAACATATCACATATTACCCTATACTCTTACCGAACAATTAAATACCAAATAAACTTAGGTAGGTCATACTAGCGAAGGAATTCCCCGTCTCTCCCCTCCTAGTTCTTGTCTCACATCTCAGCCAGAGATCATATCCCGAAGCTTTGATACCAACTGTGATGCCCCCAAAACAAGCATACATCACCCATCTTGAGTCGCCAAATACATGGTACAAAATTCAAATACAACTTAATTATACAACAGTCGTGTAAAATACGAAAAAACATAATCTAAGAGTTTTAATAAGAATATTATCATCTAGACAATATCCACACTCAATGGAGTCCTCGTTATATTTATTGTCACAATATTTAACAGAATAGTGATGACTACTAATGCTATCATCTGGATCGTCACTCCGTTCCCCGCCTAGTCCCGGGTACGTTCTCATTTCCTGAAGAGAACAGTGAAAGAAAGGATGAGCTCAACTAGCCCAGTAAGAAATATTATGACTAAGATAATGCAGAATAAATTATCATTAGCCTTCAACAATGTTAAACTGATAGAATATAATAGACAACAAGTTTAACTACAGCGGAACAAGCAATCCATTAGAAGAGTCAAGCAGAGCATAAAATCTACTATCTTCTATGATTTAAAAAGTTTTTCATCAACTTTATCGCTGAGACTCAGCTTAATAAATAAAATAGAATCATCCCTGCATCACGGCCAAGGATATTCATACAATCATCAATGGTCATGACTATACTGAATAATCACTGGTCATAATCACACCAACAATTGTCCATCAATGAACTACAGGCCAATGAGCACTTTTACCACATCATTTGTCACATTACGGTCATGATTATACCGAATAATCCCTGGTCATAATCATACCAAGTCCATCTATGCATGTAAGCCAAAGATGACTTTCATCACAATATAAGCACGAGGATGATGAGAATGACATAATAATTCAATAAAACAAGTTCAAGGATAAATTTTAAAGATTTATAATTTTAATTTATCCAGAAATCAATAACGTCCAATTTGTCAACATGATACTTCTTTGTGGAGTAAAATTCAAGAATGCTCAGAAGAATATTTCCATGAAAGATACTGGATGAAGCGCAAATATCAAGAATATTCCACAAATTTCATGGAGTATAGAAGCCAAAACTTTAACCAACTGAGTATAATAGAATATATGAAACCGTAAATGGATTTTTGCCCGCCATGCTGTAATCCACGTAGACAGATCATTTCCATAATTTAATAAGGAATGAATACGAAGGATCATTCACCATGCATGAGATAATTCACATAAACAGGTTATTCCATCAGAATAATAAATAATGGAATAACAGAAGAATTCACCAGGTGTGCGTAATCTACACAGACAGGTTATTCCAACAGAATAATAAAGAATGGAACCAGGTCATGCGTAATCCGCACAGACATGGTATTCCAATAGAATAATAAAGAACGGAACCAGGTCATGCATAATTCATACAAACAGGATATTCCAACAGAATAATAAAGAATGGAATAACAAAAGAATTCATCAGGCATGCGATAGACCGCACAAACATGTTATTCCAACAGAATAATAAAGAATAGAATAGCAGAAGAATTTCACCATGTATGCGGTACTCAGCGTGGACAGGTTATTCCAACATAATAATAAAGAATGGAATAACAACCCTTACGAGTATTGAAAGAAAATAACTCTCTTCATGAATACGAAAGAATAATACCCCTTACCTTAGAAGAAGATTGGATACTGGAATAGTGAGGTAGCAGACTTCTCTTTATCTTTCTCTCTGTAATTTCTCTCTATAATAATTGCTCTATAGCTTTGGTGAATTGGTGAGAAATGAAGGAAGAATGAGCTTCTATTTATATGAAAATATAGTTTCAATAATTGCACGTTTTTGGGCTCAAAATATTACAGTATAATACATTTCCCTTTTTCTTCATTTTTAATTTAGTCCTGCAATTATTATCAAACTTGCACCACCTCCCCTAATAGTAAATAATGAGAATCAATAGTTCAATCATATGAACCAATAGTTATAATCATGTGAAAATACGAATTACAGTATAGTACCTTCAACTATACCTCCATTTTAACTTAGTCATGCAAGTATTAACAATCTTGCACCACCTCCCCTAATAGTACAAGAATGTGAATCAATAGTACACACATGTGAACAAATAGATAAAATCATGTGAATTAATAGCAATTAATTGCTCATTTATCCGGTTAATTACCCGATTCGTCAATATAACCTCCAAACATCAATTATTATCGAAATAAATGTCGATTTTCACTAACACTAACAATTCTAACACAATGGAACTATCCAAATCATCTTTAATCAACACGAACTTATTCATCATTAATATTATAATTCATAATATTTAACAACCTGGTTGTTTTCAGGAAAGAGGGGGCTTTCCAATAAGGATTTCTCCTTATTGGCGCCCAATTAGGTGACCAAACCTCTCCTTGACAGAACTTCTAGACATTGTCAATATTGCAAATAATAATATGAATAACTTTGTTGTCTCAATTATTGATTTAATAATATATATTATGCAGATGATACTGTGACAATAATTTATCAATAATATGAGAGATATGATGCAGCAATTACTGTAGCAATAATTGAGTATAATTGATTGACTTCTCACGTAAGCATCAATAATCAATACCGTGTACTACTATGCAGCCACGTGTATTACTGTACTTTTACTACCGGGTAGTTCAACAATTTTAACGGTAACACTTTTGCCGTTATTTTTATAAAAAGATAATTCTGTCGTTTTCTAACTACGATAATACTTCCGTTGTGGGGTCCACCAATGATTGTGCCGTCATACGAATATTCCCTGTTAAAACGAATATTCCCCGACCAATCGAATATTATATAACCACTTGCATACTTTGCAAAATTTGTAAATATTACCCACAACTATAACATTATATCAAATCCACACCATAATATTCATAAATATATTTCGTCAAAATTATTCTTTATTTATAAAAGTTGGGGACTTACAACGGGTTTGTGCTCACTTAACATCCTGCTCATAGTATCTACGCTTAAATAACCTTTTCAAACTGTCCTGCCCTTAAGCGCCTCTGCTGGGACTCCTAGAAAGGATCTAATGGTAGTCGGGGTAATATTCGCCGTACAAGGCACTAGTACCCCTCTAAACTTTATACTTGTGATAAACCGCCAATCCATCGGCGTCATCATCACCTCATAGTCTAACAAATAGAGAGACCGAGTCTGGTGAAACCAGCGCTCAGACAATGCCCTGAGATAACCCTAGGGACAACGACGGGGGAGAATGGAAAAGAACACCTCAAACCCCCAACCATGCACAATCTCTCGATAATCTGGATGCAAAGCCTGATATAGAGAGTGTATGTTGAACCAATTCCCTCGAGGCTATGTAAAGCCGGGAACCTGAATCACAAAAGTAGATCAACCTCAGAATCTTTACTCCTCATCAACAGGAAAGAAGGAAGATCAAACCTAGCTTTTACCTCATTTTTTTTTTGCTAAATTGTGAGTATTAAATAAAAAATAAAAGGGAACACATCTAGGGGCATACCCCGCGAAAGAGCTAAACAGCTACATCAGAGACAAGCCAATGATGTACTTGCTATAACCAAGAGCTATATCTGCCAACATCTAAGGTTAGGATATTTTAGCGTATAAGAACCAAAATTTTTAACTGAATACAATTTGCATTTAACAATCCTAACACAGTCTTGAACAAGAGCAGTAGCAATACTAGGGGGTTCACCATGGGCTCGCCTATTGCGTTCATTCCATACTTTATAAATAACAGTAGCCAAGCAAAGCTTTATAATCCGAGATGACACGTGGTCCATTGGAGAATGCTGAATGTGGTGAATAAGCGGGTCCCAATCAAAAGGCACACCAAACCAGCCATGAAAAGCAAGCAGTGATCCAAGCAGCTGCCGAGAGAAGGCACAGGCAAAGAAAAGGTGCGAGAATGATTCGGGGGCGTGAGAACAAAGACAGCAGGAGTCCAGCGGCCAAGTGACCAGCCTCTTATGAAGCGCCAGCCAGAAGAAGAAAGAATAGCGGGGTACCTGAAGGTTGTGCCAAATAAGTTTGAACCAAGGGACAGGGGTACCCTCACATCGAATTGATGTCCATATATGAGAAGCTTTGACCGAAGAGGCACCTGCCCAGCACACCTGATCCGGACCAAGAGAAGGCAACGGTAGGTGAAGTAATTTCTCCTTCATTTGCATAAGGCTACGATAATTTGATCTAGGAGGCTGCCATGAGCAGTGCATGATGATATCGCTGACTTTGGCGTTAAAAGGCAAACCAGAATTTGAGACAATAGGGTCTGTGCGGTGGCAAGCAAGAGGACGATTGTCTAGCCAAGGATCTTGCCATAGACTAATGTTCTGGCCGTTTCCTACTTTATATGAAACAAAGTTTATAGCTAAGCTCCTAAGGTTCAGAACTTTGCGCCAAATCCAGGAAGCATTAGAAGGAATAGGAGTAGTCCAAAAGTTGTGTTTTAAGAGAAGAGTTTTGTTAACCCATTGAGCCCAGAAAGAGGAACTTTTGAAACTGATAACCTGCCAAAGGTGTAGCATAATCTGTGCTTTGTTCCATTCAACAACTTTTTTAATACCTAAACCACCTTCTGATATGGGCAAGGTGACACGGGCCCACGAGACTTTCGCACCATATTTATCAAGAGAGGAGCCCTTCCAAAGAAATCTAGAAAGAAGCTGTTCAATTTGCTTAATTACCGATTTGGGGAGAACAAAGTAGGCAGACCAATAAGATTGAATAGCAAATAGAATGGATTTAATGAGTTGCAGCCTACCCGCATAAGAGAGGAAATTGTTACCTCATTTGCATGCAAGTAAACTGAGGGGTGGTGACTCAAATCACCCAGAAGCTCTAAAATAGCCACCTGAATACCTGGGAAATCCCTAAGGGGAACATGAGCAGTAGGAGCAGGGTCCGCAACTGATACATCCTCCTCCTCATCCTCAACGTCCGGTACATCAACCCAGATAGGACGTATCACTGTCTCCGCTAAACGACGAGGCTGTCTAACTGAACGGGGTCGAGGCACATCAGAAGCCCTCCTCCACACACCTGAAGTGGTCCTGCGGGAACTACTTGGCTGATCCAGATCCATATATCTGGACACAAGTCTCCAAATCACCTTAAAATTGGTGTGGTAAATTCTAACTCGAAGCTTTTCAAATGCATTTTATGACTACATGCATGCATGCATGCATTACTTTAACATACAACTACAGTATAGTTAAAAATGTATGTCTACCCAATGCCTAGACTTTTGGAAAATTTTGTCAGAGTTTCCTTTGCACATGGGACTATCCACATGCACATAGGTATGACTAGGTGGCCATTCAGTAGCACACCTACTCAAAGTCATAAACATCCTATATGCATTAAAACATCAAAGTCAAAATCCGTAAGGGTAGCCTAATTACCAGGATTACTTTGTTTTACCACCTATGCTCATTTGTCCTCAAATAGGATAAGAAATAGCAGAAAAAAGGTGTCAATTTGACTGTTTCAAAAGTTTAATTTTTTCACAGCATTATGTTCATCATGCTTAAATACTAACATTTACTATGTTGAATATTTTTTATCAAGTCATATGAGCATGCATATTCAATACTATGTGTTTAAACGCATTTTATGTGATAATTCATTTTCGAACGGATAAAAATTGGAAAAGAAGACATGCATACGTCACCAGGGCAGTGTAGAACACTTGTACGGTGATAGATTTTGTAGATAGACGCCCAAACTGAGCAGATCTAAAGACGAGCTCTCAGGACTATGCGGCGCAACTTAAAAATGACTTGTGAAAGCCACATGTGCCTTAAAGCCACCCACGGCTAGCCACAGGTGTACCTACGGCTCCCCTGGGTGGGACCCACCCCTCTGGTTCGCTCTAGTTCAAGTTACAAAGGAGATCTCACAAGCTAAAAAGGTTAAATCAGGGAAAAGAATGCTACGCGATTGAGCGGAAGAGCCTGAAATCCTGGTTTTCACAGACCAAACTATGGGTCTACACGTCACTCATTGGTATTCGCCCAGACATAAACTTACTATACCGATGATCACAACTGTTGCAAACTACACTCGATAATACCTCACGAGGATCTGATGCCTTCAGTTTGGGGTCATAACTTCGAGACGTTTCTCCCCAGCGGGAACTTCATACAATTCATCCGTTGATGTACACGTTAACGAAGGTCAAGTAACTTTAACGACAATCAACCGATGGCAAGTAAATCCATTAAAGCATCAGAAACTATCAGTTTATCTTAGCCATTGATGCACACGTCAACGAAGGTCAAGCAGCCTTGACCTTATCCTCAGCAGGGATTTCATCCGTTGATGTACATTTCAGTGAGGGTAAGGCAACCCTAACAAACACAGATTGTTGGCAGTAAATCCGACAGAACACTGGAAAGACCTAGCGATACAAACTAGGGAAGAACATCCTCATCGGGGAGGACTGATGATGGAATATGTTATACACATCTCCAACAAACATAACTATATCCCCCAGAGTCTCTTGTACATGAGAGATACCTCCTCAGTGGAAAGTTTACAACAAGGATTAAGGACTTTGGAGATAACTCCATCATCAACATCCTTGAAATTCCTGAGAATTTTGGATCACACGTCCAAGCAGTTCATCAGGGTCATCAGTGATAACTCTAGTCCCCCTCAGAAGTCATGGAAATAAACATTCATCACATCCCGTTGGAAAACAGTCTAACAAACCATATACATCATGCATTTACATCATGTTGTAGTACATTACATCATGTTTATCTTTTCATATTTCAAGGGTCTAGTATTCTTTATCTTATCCATGCCATTGCATTGCATAAATATGATAAAGAGGGGCATCTGTAGACACTCAAAATTTCGCATTCCTGTTATTAACATTGCAGGAGGGTAGACTCGACTTCCAGAGATAACCCTGGAAGTCAAATCAATTCAAATTCTGGAAACAACCCCGGAATCCTCAATTTTCATTTCATAGACAACCCCGAAATACGTAGCTCAATCCCGAAGACAACCCCGGGAGCTTCATTTCTAACCTCGGAGATAACCCCGAGGGATGCAGTTTAAGTTTCAGAAATAACACCGGAGAAGGCAGTTCCATCTCGGAGACAACCCCGAGATACTCAGTCCAGTCGCGGAAACAACACCGAGAGTTTCAGTTTCAACCTCGGAGACAACCCTAAGGAGTGAAATCGCAGTTTCGGAGGTAACACCGAAAATGTTTGTTTCAACCCCCAGCAATCAGCTTCAACCTCGGAGATAGCCCCGAGGCACTAAGTCCCAAAATTGGAGATAACCCCGGGAGGTCAGGCACACCTCCATACTTGCAGCAACCTAATCTCAGAGATAACCCTGAGCAACGACTGCTAAATTAGCCCATGCCGGAGATAACCCCGTTGAGGGCCAAAATAGTCATTTTACCACCTCGATCCCACATTATACCGTCTCAACAACAGTCCACCAGCACAATATTCCGGCTGAGAAGGAAATAATATTGTGGGGCATTATCACTGGGAAGTACATAGATGTGGGCAACCTTGTGACGCCCCCAAAATAGGTATACACAGCCCATTTTGAGTTGCCAAATACATGGTACAAAATTCAAATACAAACATAATTATACAACTGTCGTGTAAAATACAACAATACATAAGCTGAGAGTTTAAACACGAATATTGTCTCGTAGACAATATCCAAACCCAAATGGAGTCCTCATTACAATTATTATCACACTATTTTATATAATAGTGAGGACTACTATACCCACCATCTCGGACCATCACTCCGTTCCCTGACTAGTCCCAACTATATTCTCATTTCCTGAGCAGAATAATGAAAGCAAAGGGTGAGCTCAACTAGATCAATAAAGAATATTATGACTAAGATAATGCAAAATAAATTATGGTTAGCCTTCAACAGTATTAAACTGATAGAATACAATAAACAACAAGTTTAACTGCAGCGGAACAAGCAATCCATTAGAAGAGTCAAGTAGAGCATGATATCTACTATCTTCTATGATTTAAAATGTTTACCAGCAATTTTATTACTGAGACTCAGCTCAATAAATAATCCACATCACTGAATTATCCATGCACTACGGGCCAAGGATATTCATTAGTATCACATCCACGAATTATCCATACACTATGGGCCAATGATATTCGTGTTATCACCAATGGTCATGATCATGCCAACAACTATCCACCAATGCACTACGGGCCAATGAGGACTTTTACCACATCATTTGTAACATTACATGTTATAATTATACCGAGTAATCCCTGGTCATAATCATAATAATTAACAGTCCATTTATGCACTAAGGGCCAAAGAACTTTCATCACAATATAAGCATGAGGATGAGGATAATGATATAAGAATTCAATTAAATGAAAGCAAGGATAAATTTTAAAGATTTATAATTTAATTTATCCAGAATTCAATAAGGTCCAAATTGTCAACATGATACTATTTTGTGGAGTAAAATTCAAGAATAATATTGTATCAAAAATAATTTGGACCGAAAAAGAAATAAATTTTTGTCATGAATAGTATCCTAGGTGAATAGTATCTGAGTGAATAGTACCCCGACATAAAAAATTAAGAATTATAAAGAATGCTTAGAATAATATTTTTATGAAAAGATACTATATGAAATGCAAATTTCAAGGATATTCTACTAATTTCACGGAGTATAAAAGCAATACTTTAAAAAAATGAGTCTAGAATTCGGAATCTAAAATAAAATAATATTACTTACATACTACATAGTATGGAAGAAAATATTATTTCATACAAATAATGAATAAAAATAATATCCCTTACCTTAAAAAGAGAATACTTCTGATTGGTAGGGCGAGGATATTCTTGAAGAAAACTTATACTATTTTCAACGCTCAAAGCTTCCTTAAACTCTAAAGAAATACACTCAATATTATAGAAGAAGAATTAGCTGATTCTGGCGTGCTTTTCAATTCTAAACTAAGCATCCTATTTATAAGAGAATGGAAGGATACTATTTATATGATGATCTTAATGTGGTTTCTCCTTAACAACATGTGGTTGTGTTAGTGGGATTGTTGGTTGTTTTAATGGGGCCCACAGGCTTTCAAATTTC
Organism: Panax japonicus; assembly: GCA_020205505.1. Taxonomy (NCBI): domain Eukaryota; kingdom Viridiplantae; phylum Streptophyta; class Magnoliopsida; order Apiales; family Araliaceae; genus Panax; species Panax japonicus. Next base: position 44,607,844 of record CM035110.1, on the reverse strand, counting down.
TAATGCTGAATTTTGTTTATTTGGATAGCTTATCCGTGGGGTTGCCTTATATAACTAGTTAATTTTAGTTATTTTCAATTGCCTAGCCTCAAACTGAAGGAAACATGTATTTAGGTTAGGCTTTTGGTTTCCTAGTTCTTTCTAGGTGTTTTAGTCCTCTCGGGAGAAAAGGACTATGCGGTGATCTTTATTGTAATATCTTTAGTTTTTTTGCAATTTATACACAAACAAATTTAGCAAAAAAAAAAGGATACTATTTAGAAATAATCAGGGACGTACAGTGCAGAAATTCGGACGAATTCACGGCCGCCGAATCTGAATTCACATGATTTACAATGTAAAAACTATGCAGACACTATGCAAATACTATGCATAATAAAATATAATATATTCTATTTTTCATAAAAAAACAAAACTTATTATAATATATATATATATATATATATATATATATATATATATATATATATATATATATATAATGGATCAGGTCCGGACCTCCCGGACGGGAGAAAATCCGGACCCGAATTTTTTTTTTTTTTTTTTTTGTAGAACAACTAAAAAAAAAAATTTATGGAACTGAAATTTTTCAATAATACAGTCTGCCCAGACTGTACAGACATGTTTTGTTAAAGGCATCCAAATCACACCCAAAATACTGTATAATGTAAAAATTCCAATTCCATAATTTTTTTTTAGTTGTTTCAAAAAAAAAAAGCAAAAAAAAAAAGGTCCGGATTTTAACAAAATCCGGGAGTCCGGACCTGATCCGGACTCTATATATATATATATATATATATATATATATATATATATATATATATATATATATATATATATATATAAAATCCAATTTTCTCCCATCCATGTTTTCTTCCCGCTCCCCCCCATTCCAAATCATTCAATGTATATAAAACAAAACTGGGATAACTTCTTCCAACAATTTGAAAAATGGATAAGTAGGAGGGGTCCAAATAATTAACCAAATTTACAATAAATACTTCATAAAAATCCCCTAAATATTTGTAACAACATTTATTCATCAATAATATAACTTATAATATTAACAACCAGATTATTCTCAGGAGAGAGTGGACTTTCCGATAAGGATTTCTCCCTATTGGCGCGCAATTAGGTGACCAAACCCCTTTCCTCGACAGAACTTTCTAGGCATTATCAATAATGCAAATAATAATATGAATAACTTGTCATCTCAATTATTGATTTAATAATATAAAATATTGTGACAATAATTGAATCAATAACGTGAGATATTATGCAGCAATTACTGTGGCAATAATTGAATAAAACTGAGTGACTTCTCACGTAAGCATCAATAATCAATACCGTGCGCTAATATGCAACCACGCATATTATTGTACTTTTATCGCTGGATATTTCAATAGTTAACGGTAAAACTTTTGTCGTTATTTTTATAAAAAATATATTTATGTCATTTTTTAACTCTGACAATAATTCTGTTGTGGGGTCCACCAATGATTATGTCGTCGTACGAATATTCCCTATTAAAATGAATATTCCCCGACCAATCGAATATTTTATGACAACTTGCATACTTTGCAAAATTTATAAATATTACACAAAATTATAACATTATATCAAATCCACACCATAATATTAAAAAATATATTTTGAGAAAAAATAATCTTTATTCATAAAAGTTTGGGTCTTACACACTTCATCCACCAGAATATGCTATGTTACATGAGGGGGAGCACCATGGGCAGTATCCCTCATGCATCAATCGTAGCCGACTTGTGTGCCAAAGCCTGAGTAGATTGGGAGGATGAACAAGTTCAAGTGCCTAGCCAGGATATCACACATGCCACTATTCAGAAGTTTGATGATTGGGCTGATGGAGCAGCACATCCTCGGGGTGAAGGTTTTATTCTATCAGCTCCAGAGCCAGTGCCATCTCCTCAGCGAGCTTCCACCCCTCTTGCCACTTCAGAGACTAATGATTGCATGATGAGGCGATTAGAGAGAAAAGTGGATGCACTAAATGATAACTTCTTAGCATTCATGAATAGAATGTCCCGAGCTTTGGCCGAAGCATTTGCTCAGCTAGGGACACTAGCGGAGTGGCCTGTCTTTGGCTCTGTCGTGCCATACCCGCCATCAGATTCTCCACCCGAGGAGGGTGGCTATGCCGACTGATAGAGGAGTTTCCTTAGCCTTTACCTTCATTGAGGACAATGAATATTCTAAGTTTGGGGGTATCGGGTCTAGTCAATAGTTTATTGGATGTAGTGTAGTTGCATAATATAGAGTAATTTTATGTTGCATATAGTTAATAACATGTTAGTATATTAGTTAATACATATAATTGCATCATATAGAGTAATTTCATGTTGCATATAGTTAATTGCATGTTAGTATATTAGTTAATTTTGTAGTTAAATTTTTCTTTTTGTTTGCTTATTATCTATTTAGTTGTATAACATTGCATAATCCCAGGTTTTTAGTTTGTTGAATTCTAATTTGGCCAATGATGACATAGAAATTTGATAGATTTTTGAACCGGGTTAATATCTTAAGCTTAGTTATAATTTTATACATGATATAATTCATGCATGTTTTTTAGATGTTATCGGGTAGCACGACAGTGTTCCTATTTGCTTGTTGGTTTAGATTAGCAAGCTTGTCTGCTGAGAGGACAAAAATATATTTTTAATGATAGAGTCGTGTAGGAAATGAGTAATGACTACTAAACACTAAAACTCAAGTTTTGGGAACGCATTGGGTATACTTGCTATGTATATAAAAAAAAGAAAAAAAGAAGTGAATAAAAACCGTGGCTAGTCTTGTTTTGGGGACTTAGTTACTTGAGTAAGTATGCCCGAGGGGATTGTCTCTACATCTAGCGCCCTAAAGCATGAATGGTTTGGGAGTCATTGGTTGAAAGCTCGCTAAGGGGTAGCACTGTTAGCCTAATGGAATGAGACATTGCATAGCCATGGGAAATATAAAAAATTAATAAACACAGCGAAAAAGTGCAAAATTCGCCCTCGTGAGTAAAAATAAAGCAGAATAAACCCTTTGTTGAACCTTATCTTGTACTGATGTGTTGGAGTAGTTGTTGCTTCATTTATATGCATAGTTCTTGATTTGAAATATCAGTTCTCTTTCTTAAGTAGTATAACATATGGTATCTTCACCATCGTCAAGCTTATCTTTGAACACAACACACACACATAACATCTTTATAGCAAGTTGGGATTATTTGATTGTATGTTATTATGCCTTTAGCTTAGTGTAATGCTTTGTTCCTAGATTTTGATATTTCTCTAAGGCATATCTTATTGGAATTCTTAACATGGCTGGAAATCTTGGGATTCATTTGCAGGATAGTGTAATTGCATAGCATATAGTTTGCATTTCTTAGTTCGTATTTGTGCTTATTGCTTGAGGGCAAACAATAGTTCAAGTTTGGGGGTATTTGATAAGTAGGTTTTAGACCTACTTATTGGCTATCAACTTTCTAGAATTATGCTTAAACTTAAGTATTTTTAATATTGTTTGAGTTCTTTTGTGTTTGTTTTTGTAGGTTGCATCAAGGAAACTCCAAAGACATGGCATTGGCATGGCAATGGATTGGAAGTGGAAAATCATGATGAGCTTATGCTAGGATGAGGAATGAGCTAAGAAAACGCATGTGAGGAAGGCATCTGTGAAGTCAAGTGAGGAATGAAGAGGTCAAGTGGAGTCATATGAAGAAGAAAGCAACAACACCATGTAGCAGCAAAGTACCAGCAGTAGTACAGCAGAATGCAGAAATCAGCAGTCGCGCGGCCGTGCCGGCATAATAAATGAAAGCAGCGCGCCCACGCCAGGAGCAATCAAGAAATTCAACATGGCGCGCCCGCGCCCCTCAAGGCTGCTAAAATATCTGACTTTTCATTTAAGATTGTTATAGCAAGATTACCATAAAAGGGTGTATTTTCTTGTTACTAGACATAATTACTTTCAGTTTTATTTAGCTATTTTAGGGTTCCATAGAGCTAGAAAGATTCCATAGCATTCTACTACAATTATGGCTTCTCTCTCTAGATCTAATAGCTTGTGAACATTAAAGTTTACTTTGGTTTAGATTATGGATCTGAACTGAGTTCGAAGCACATTGTTGAGCAAAGTTTAATCAGATTTTCAATCTCTATTCTCTTTACCCTCTTTGTTCTCATTTTTTCTTCCCATGCTTGGCTTAAATCCCATAATGGTTGTTGATTTAGAGATGAACTAACCACCATTATGGGATTCTAATGAAGCTTATTATGTAGTTCAGATTTGTATGTCTTATTGTGATGCTTGTATGATTATAGTTGGATTGCCTAATTTGGTTGTGCTTATTGCTTGGATGTTTGATCACCATCTATCCTAATAACTTGTATGGAATTGAAAAGGGAAGTATAAGTTCATATCTGACCTTGCTAGAAATATGTTCATGAGATTTACATGTGTTAGACATATATCGGTTTGCCATGTGTAGTCGTTTAGAGAGCTTGCACTTTAATTGATATTACTTGTAATTCACATAGACATATAGTGGGTTAGGTAATATTGATGTTCACATGATTTCTATTTGTTTTGCGGATTTTGTGTGATATGGACATGGTGTATTGAAAAATAGTCATGTTTTACTTTTATGCTCTCGACTAGCAATCCATAGTAATTAATCAAGTAAAACAAGAGGTGTATAATCTGGATAAAGCATTAAGTGACATTAGGATCCCATATCATTCCAATTTGAATCTCTTCACTTGTTAATTAGTTATTTTGTGTTGCTAATTACTTTAGCTTTTAATTCACCTTTCATCTGATCGTTTAAGCAGCCAGAAATAGCTATAGAGTTTGTTGCATGATAGATTAGAATTAATTATCTTTCTCTGTGGGAATGATACTTAACTTACTCTATATTACTTGTTGATCGTGTATACTTGCACGAGTGTGATTGTTTTGTTAAACCCGAAAGAAGCCAATAAGTTTTTAGCGCTATTGCCGGGGATAGATTTTTATTTTTATTACTGTCGTCATCAACTTAAGTTAAATTTGTCTGACTTAAATAACTCTTACCTTATCTCATTTCTATTTTCTTTTATTTGCATTTCAAATACTTATGGATAGTGTATGGGCACTCGATCTTCAAATTCAGAGTTGATACCTAGGTAAGACAATATTAATGGGAAAGCTTGGAGAATGAGTGCACGTAATTCTACCACACAAGAGAACACTAAAACTTCAACAAAAATAGCAGAAGAGCTTAAAGAAGAACACAGAGCTTTAAGAGACTATTCTATGCCAAAAATAAATGAGCTACAGTCTAGAAATGTCAGGCTAGCAATAGCAGCAAACACCTTCGAGATTAAGCCGGGAACAATACAGATGGTACATAATTCGGTTCAGTTTGATTATTTTCATAAGGTTGTTAGCTTTCATATTCCTAACCAACCTATTATGTGAATTCAAGTAACCAAACCACTAAAGTCAATCACTGTCATATCAAGCCATAACGCCATTCGTTTATTAAAAAATGGATGTCAAGCTTTCTTAGCCCATGTCACGGATTTAAACAAAAATACTTCAGATTTGAATAATATTTCTATTGTTAATAAATTTCCTAACTTATTCCTTGAAGAACTTCATGGCCTACCCCCAAAGCCTCATATCGAATGGCTCCTATTGAACTTCAGGAGTTAAAAACACAACTGCAGGAGTTGTTAGACATCGGTTTCATTCGTCCTAGTACGTCTTCTTGGGGTGCTCTTATTCTATTCGTAAAGAAGAAAAATGGGAGTATGTGACTTTGTATTGATTATCGGGAGTTGAATCGTGTCACCATAAAAAATAGGTACCCGTTGCCTTGCATTGATGATCTGTTTGCCCATTTACAAGGTGGCAAAATCTTTTCAAAGATCAATCTTCATTCCGGATATCATCAGTTAAAGATTAAAACTGATGACATTCCAAAGACTGTTTTCAGAACTTGGTACGAGCATTACGAATTCCTAGTCATGTCTTTTGGATTGACTAATGCTCCTGCTGCCTTCATGGATATGATGAACCAAGTATTTAAGGAATATTTGGATCATTTTGTAGTTGTCTTTATTGATGACATCCTCATATACTCCAAAAGCGAAGATCATGAGCAACACTTGAGGTTGATACTCCAAAAGCTTCGTGAAAACAAAATATATGCCAATTTGAAGAAAAGTGATTTCAGGCTTGAGAAAGTAACATTCCTTGGGCACATGATATCAAATCACGGAATATCATTTGACCCAGTGAAGATTAAAGCAATACAATGCTGGGAGAAACCTAAGTCAGTGACCGAAGTACGTAGCTTTGTAGGCTTAGTTGGTTATTATCGGAGATTCATGGAAGGATTTTCTCGAATCGCCACTCTATTAACTCAGCTAACTTGAAAAGATACAAAATTCGGTTAGAGCGAGGAATGTGAGAAGAGTTTTTAAGAACTCAAGAGGAGACTCTTTTCAGCACCTATTCTGATAATACCATATGGATCAAAGGGATTTGTTATCTACAACGATGCTTCAGACAGAGGGTTAGGATGTGTTCTCATGCAACATGGGAAAGTCATAGTCTATGCCTCACGACAACTCAAAGAATATGAGAGAAATTATTATACTCATGATCTAGAGTTGGCAGCAGTCGTTTTTGCGCTTAAAATCTGGAGGCATTACCTGTATGGGGAGAAAGTGGAGATATATACAGATTATAAAAGCCTCAAATATTTCTTCACCCAAAAGGAACTCAATATGCGACAACGACGTTGGCTCGAGTTATTGAAAGATTACGATCATACCATTCAATACCATCCTAGAAAAGCGAACGTGGTAGTTGACGGGTTGAGTAGAAGATCATATACGGGTACGAGTGCGATAATGTCAATGCAAAGGCCCATTTTGTATGGCATACAAATGATAGAGATAGAGCTCAAAAGACTCCAGGGACCCATGTGATGATGTCAAATATACAAGTAGAACCAACTTTAATCTATAAAGTTAAAGCTACTCAAGCTATAGACCAGAAGTTGATGTGTATGAAGAAGAAAGTACAAGAAGGTACTATTTCAAAAGCAAGAATCGATGAATAAGAAATACTTCGAGTCAACTCCAGACTTTGTGTTCCTAACGACCCTGATTTAAAGTATAAAATCATGATGGAGGCACACAAAACAGCGTTTGCAATCCATCTTGAAAGTACCAAAATGTATCGTGATCTTCGACATATATTTTGGTGGAGCAATATGAAAAGAGAGATTGCGGAGTTTATCTCAAGGTGTCTAACTTGTCAACATGTCAAGGCGGAGCATCAAGTGCCAAAAGGTCCAGTACAACCACTTGAAATTTCAGAATGAAAGTGGGAGCACATTACCATGGATCTCGTTACTTGTCTTCCTAAGGTTTCTCAAGGCATATATGCAATTTGGGTCATTGTCGATAGATTAACCAAGTCTGCTCACTTCTTACCTATACGAGAAACTTATTCACTTGAACGTATTGCTCATATATACATAAATAAGATTGTAAAACTGCATGGTATGCCAGTATCCATAGTTTTTGATCGAGACCCAAGATTCACTTCACGATTTTGGGTTAGTTTGCAAAAAGCTATGGGCATGGATTTACGATTCAGTTTGGCATATCATCCTCAAACGGACGAGCAGTCGAAGAGGATTATTCAAACTCTTAAAGATCTATTATGACTTTGTGTCCTAGACTTCAAAGGAATTTGGGACAATTTCTTGCCATTAGTGAAATTCTCCTACAACAACAGTTATCAAGCATGTATAGGCATGGCTCCATTCGAGGCATTGTATGAACACAAGTGTCGTTCACCAGTATGTTGGGATGAGGTAGGTGAAGCAACGTTGTTAGGGCCGGAATTGGTACGCATGACTACGAAAAAGATTTAATTGATCCGATAATGTATAAAAACCTCACAAGATCGACAAAAGAGTTACGCTGATCTTCATCGAAGGAATTATGAGGAATTCAATGTTGGAGATCATGTGTTGTTACGGGTTGCTCCAAAGAAAGGAGTTATGAGATTTGGAAAGAGAGGAAAGCTCAATCCTCGATTCATTGGTCCATCTGAAATCCTCAATTGAGTAAGAACTGTGGCCTATAGACTCGCCTTACCGCCAAGTATGTCTCGTATTTATAACGTTATTCACATATCTATGTTACGTAAATATGTGGAAGACCTGAACCATATTATTGATTTAGAACCGGACGAGATAGCGAAAGATTTAACGTATGAAGAGGTACCTGTTAAAATTTTGGATAAGAATGAGCATATTCTACGCTCTGAGGTTATACCTCAAGTTAAAGTTTTGTGGAGAAACCACGATCTTGAGAAAATGACCTAGGAGTTAGAATCTGAAATGAAATCAAGATATCCTCACCTCTTCGACATACCAGGTATGTACCCGATTTCGAGGATGAAAATTCATAAGAAGGGGAGGTTGTAATACTCCAACTTTTATGAATAAAGATTTAATTTTCTTGAAATATCTTTTTGAATAATAAGGTGTGGATTTGATATAATGTTATAGTTGTGGGTAATATTTACAAATTTTGCTAAGTAAGCAAGTTGTTATAAAATATTCGTTTGGTCGAGGAATATTCATTTTATCAGGGAATATTCGTACGACGGCACAATCATTGGTGGACCCCACAACGGAATTACTGTTGGAGTTAGAAAACGACAGAAATAATTTTTTATAAAAATAACGACAAAAGTTTTATCGTTAACTGTTGAAATACCCGATGATAAAAGTACAGTAATACATGTGGTTGCATAGTAGCACACTGTATTGTATAGTGTCTTGATTATTGGTGCTTACGTGAGAAGCCACTTAATTTTATTCAATTATTGTCATTGTAATTGCTGCATAGTATCTCACGTTATTGATTCAATTATTGTCGCAATATTTTATATTACTAAATCAATAATTGAGATGACAAAGTTATTCATATTATTATTTGTATTATGGACAATGTCTAGAAAGTTTTGTCGAGGAAAGGGGTTTGGTCAACTAATTGTGTGCCAATAAGGAGAAATCCTTATTAGATAGTTATGATATTAATGATGAATAAATGTTGTTAAAAATATGTTTTGTGAAGCCAAGTGAGTTGAGATAAATAGATGGGTTTTTATTGAAGTATTTGTTGTAAATTTTGCTTATTATATGGACCCCCAATTACTCATTTTTTCAAAATAATTGGTAGAAATTTTTTCAGTATTTATATATATATATATATATAGAATATATTATATTTTATTTGATTGCATAGTACTGCATAGTGCAGAAGAGTGCTGCATAGTAAAAATCATGTGAAATTTTAAAATTTTGCCTGTGAAAATTTTCGTCCGTGATTCTTTACTGTGCACCCATGATTTTTCTTAAATAGTATCTTGTCATTCTCCTATAAATATGTTGCTTAGTTTAAAAATGAAAATCACACCAGAATCAGAGAATTCTTCTTCTATAATATTGACCGTATTTCTTTAGAGTTTAAGAAAGCTTTGAGTGTAGAAAATAGTGTAAGTTTTCTTCAAGAATATCCCTGTCATACCAATCAGAAATACTCTCCTTTTAAGGTAAGGGATATTATTTTTGTTCAATATTCGTAAGAAATAATATTTTCTTCCATACTCTGTAGTATGTAAGTAATATTATTTCGTTTCAGATTCCAAATTCTACACTCATTTTGTTAAAGTATTGATTCTATACTCCTTAAAATTAGTAGAATATCCTTGAAATTTGTATTTCATCTAGTATCTTTTCACAAGAATATTTTTTTGAACATTCTTGTTAAGTTTTAACAATTTCATGTCGGAGTACTATTCACGGGATACTATTCTTGAAGTACTATTCATGGGGTACTATTCACTCGGGGTACTATTCATGACAAAAATTGATGTCTCTTCTCTCCAAATTATTTTTTATATAATATTATTCTTGAATTTTATTTCATAAAGCAGTATTATGTTGACAATTTGGACATTATTGAATTTTGGATAAATTAAGTTATAAATCTTTAAAATTTATCCTTGCTCTCATTTAATTGAATTCTTATATCATTGTCATCATCCTCATGCTTATATTATGATTAAAGTCATCTTTGGCCCGTAGTGCATAGATGGACTATTGATTGGTATGATTAAGAGTATATATCGGTATAATCATGACCTGTAATGCTATAAATGATGTGATAAAAATCCTCATTGCCCCGTAGTGCATTGATGGACAGTTGTTGGTATGATCATGACCATTGGTGATAATAACGAATATCCTTAGCCCGTAGTGCATGGATAATTCGTGGATGTGATTCTATGGCCCGTAGTGCATGAATAATTTGATGATGTGGATTATTGAGTTGTGTTACGACGATAAAATATTGATGATAAACTTTTAAAACGTAGAAGATAGTAGATATCATACTTAACTCTTCTAATGGATTGTTTGCTCTGTTGTAGTTAAACTTCTTGTTTATTGTATTCTACTACATCCGTTCCTAAAAGATTGTCGTTTAAGGTTTTGACACATGGATTAAGAAAGTATCATTTACCAAGTAAAATTTGTTTGAAATTTCATCACTACCCCTTTATGGGAAGTTTAAAACTATTAATACAAGGGAGAGAATTTCTTCGGACAATGAGAGAAGGTAGGGGTAATATAGGAAAGTAAATACTTTATTCCCCTTGAAAGTTGTAAACGACAAACTTTTTGGAACAATTTTTTTTTTCTAAAACGACAATCTTTTAGGAACGGAGGGAGTATAAGTTTTTATACTGTTGAAAGCTAAGGTTAATTTATTCTGCATTATCTTAGTCATAATATTCTTTACTGGGCTAGTTGAGCTCACCCTTTGCTTTCATTGTTCTCTTTAGGAAATTAGAACGTAGCCGGGACTAGTTAAGAAATGGAGTGATGGTACGAGATGGTGGTTGTAGTAGTCTTCACTATTTTATAAATCACGATAATAATTATAATGAGGACTCCATTTGAGTTTGGATATTATCTATAAGACAATATTCGTGTTAAAACTCTCAGCTACGTTTTGTCGTATTGTATAAATTAATTTTGTATTTAATTTCTGGACCATGTATTTGGCAACTCAGAATGGGTTGTGTATACGTATTTTGGTGGCGTCACAGTACTTTTATCACCGGGTATTTCAATTGTTAACGGTAAAACTTTTGTCGTTATTTTTATAAAAAGTTATTTAATGTGTTTATCTCTAAAAAAGGGAAGGAAGTGTAAGGACTATTGCATCCCTCAAAATATAGGTATGTTGTTCACACGTGTGGCAATTTGGTTAAAAAATTTAGGATTCCGTCAAATTTAGATGGAAAGTTTAAGGATTTGAGCTAATAATGAGAGAGAAGCTCTCCCTTCTCTCTATCTTCTCCTTTCGGTTTTCAGATCTGAACTTTGTTTTGCTGGATCTATTTCTAATCTTTGATTAGTGATTTTCTGATCTTTGCATTCTTCAGTTAATGAATATAATGTCCTTGTAGGGATTTCTTTCCATGTTCTACTCTGAACTCCTTTGATTCTCATAGCTGATTTGGGTTTTGAGCGGGTCATTCCAGGGGTAAGCAAATGAAGAGTTCGAAATCTAAAATCGGCTTCTAAGAAACCTCGGCCAAAGCTGGTGCACGACTCTTTTGGGAATGCTAGTGTGGATGATAAATCCTTTGGCTCCTCAAGAACTTGTTTCAAATCAGCCATATCAAGTTTAAAAGATAACGATTTTGATCTTCCTGATCAACTCAGCTCCTCCGATGACGAAGGTGATGAGGTGCTGAGTCCTTTTATTCCAACTAATCCTTTGAAGTTGACGAGTGTTTCTCACTCTGTTGCACCTGAAAATCTGTTGTATATGTTGAGTGAATCTCACTCTCTTGAATCTGCAAGTGTGCCTCATGGCCTTGGGTCCAGCACCCTCAAGGAGCATACGGACAGAAATTCAAGTCTTCAGGTGGGTGAGATTGGTGTTGACCGTGGGTCCCCTGTTTTAGACCAACTCTCTAGTTGCTTTTTGAATTCAAAATTTGGTAATGTCTCTCCAGCTAGTGGGAGTTGCTCACGTGGGGCTGGTGGGGTCCCAACCCTCTCTTCACCAATTCAATTTGGTGACCTTGAATTAGGGACAGATTCTCGCCCTTTTTCTTTACCTCCCAAATCTGCTCCTAATAAATATAAACAACCTCATGATATTTCCAACCTCTTAAATCATAATGTCAATCTTCTAAATAATCATGATATTGTTGCTATACCTCCTGAAATCTCACAACCCGGGATCACTTCTTGGTCTCTCTCTCTTGTGGGCTATTTTATTGGAGGGAAAAAGTCTATCCACTATGCTACCTTTTGGCCAAAACAGGTTTGGGGTGACAAGGTAGCAAAGGTGTTTTTTAAAGGAAATGGCCTTTGTTTCTTCTGTTTCAGGACGGAGGATGACCTCATTCCAATTGCTGCTCGTGGGCATTCTTACTTTGGTAAATCTCTTTTGATCCTCCAAAGATGGCAAGCGGGTATGGATTTTCTTAAACGTGATCCTACAATTGTTCCTATCTGGGTCAATTTTCATAATGTCCCACTCCCACTTTGGCACGATGATGGGTTTGCCTATCTTGCTAGTCATTTTGGCAAACCTCTGTTTATTGATGATGCTACTAAATTTGGCAATAAACTCTCTTTTGCTAGAGTTTGTATTGATATAGCAGTCACAACTCAGTTACCTAAGTCTTTTAAAGTTCAAATTGAGAATTGTGCTCCCCATGAAATTCATATTGATATTCCTTGGCAGCCCCGAAAATGTATGCTTTGCAAAACCTATGGTCATTTCGATTCCACTTGCTCCCTACAGCCTCGTGAGGGGAAAAAGGAGGAAATGAAATCTAAGCCCATGTTTGATTGGAGGGAATTGCCAAAAAGGAAGGATTGCCCATCTTATGCTCTTTGCTATTCGGAGAATACTCCACCTGTTACGGGGAAAGGAAAGGAAAAGGTCTCGAAATTTTCTAGTACTTTGGTTGTTAAGAGTTCTACCCCTGACTCAAGTGCTACGAAAAAAGTTCGTTTTGATAAGACCGAGCTCTTGCTTACAAAGGTTCAACATACTCAAAAAGCTGCCTTGTCTACTATTCCTGCTCTTAAGTCGTGCTTAAAAGTAACTACTCCTAGACCAACATTGAGGATTATGGAACCAAAGCCACCTGACATTTAGATTTTTGGTTGCTCTTGGGAGCTCAAGTTCGCCAAAAGCTCCGAGCTGGGTTTTGGTTTTTCGCCAGCTGCTTTGCTGCTCATAGTTTTCATGGGCTGTTGTTCTGATGGTTGCCATGATTTTTGTAGTTGCCTTTTCAGTCCGTATGGACTTGTTCGATTGATTGTCGAGGTTGCTTTCGGGTGGTGCTGATCTCTCTGACTTGTAGTTTGCTGCCTGCGTGGAATATGTTTTATACTGCATATGCATTTTTCTCACGTGGGATGGGCTGCTCAACTGGTGGACTCTCTTGGTTCACCTGCTCGGGCTATTTTCCCGGATGGCTGTTGGGCATATTCCGTGGTGTTTGTTTCTTATTGTAAAATGTTCCCTAGGCTCTCTAGGTGTTTTAGTTCTCTCGGGAGAAGAGGACTATGCTATGATCTTCATTGTAATATTTAAAAGTTTTTGCATTTTATATACAAACAAAATTTAGCAAAAAAAAAATTAGATGGAATTTACTTAGATTAAAAGAATTAAAAAGTTAGGGGACCAAACGTGCAGAAAAAAATATTTGGAAACCAAACGTGAAATTGACAATAATTTCAGGGACGACTGAAGGGGTTATTCTTTTATTTAAAAATTAACTCATGCTTCACACGAGTCACTTAGCTAATTTAATTTCAGGGTCGGCCCTGAGTTTTGAAGGGCCTAAAGCGGACAACAACAAAATGGGCCTTTTGCAAATTGCTATTAAGACAGACATAAAAAAAAGAAGAACTTTTCCTGAATAAAAGAGCATCAATATGAAATAATATCAAATATAATAACCGACTATTTCAATATTTCCAAAGCATCATTTAGATATCACATTATCACTAAGTCAAAAAAGTAATTACCAAATAGGGCCTCCTTTTTTAAGAGTCTAATACTACTTCCAAACAATTAAAAAAAACCCAAAAAATTGAATTTGATGATGAACCCCCAGGTACATAATAATTAAATTATTTTATACAAATTATATGCTTTAAATATGTAGAAAATTACAATAATCAGTATATGTAGAATATTACAGATTGATTATTTGCTTTAATATTTAAGTATTCTACTTAAGTAATAAACGGAAGAGAATATTTAAGGGGGCCCTAAAAATATTTGGGCCTAAAGCCCGGGCACCTTGGGCTTTAGCCCAGGGCCGGTACTGTTTAATTTATTTAATTACATAAGAGTAAAAGTTTTAGTTTTATGCAATTGAGTTAGTAATGGTAGTGTTGTGTCTAATAATATGTTACAGGGAGAACACATGATTTATTCTTAGTGGGGAATTTGGAACAATATATATATAATAAAATAAAAAAAATATAAATTTAATATAATATATTGATAATTATATAAATTAATATTGTATGTCAAATATAGTGACATTAAATTACAAAAAGAGTTGATGAATTCTTAGGGGCTGTTTGATAAAAACTGAATGAATCTGAATCTGAATGAGCTGAATCTGAATGAAAAAAGTTATTTGATAATTGATATGTCTGAAATATCTGAATAACAGTATTTTACTATTTTACCCCTTTATACTATTCTGAACAAATATATAATTTTTTCAGGACATATTTAAAAAAATTAATAAAAGCTTATGGGACAATTTAATAAAATATGATAAATAAGAAATTTAGTCTGAAAAAAGAGGCAAACCCGCCTCACTAGTATCACATCACATTTGTCTTCTTCCCTTTGCTACACCAAACACAGGTATTGCAATTCGCAAACCCACCTATCTCCGTCACCAACTTCACGCTCTCGCCATCGTTTATTTGGATCGCTGCTTAAATATTAATCAATCAATTATTGTTCAACATTCAAATTCCTACCAGATGTGATGCCCCCAAAATAAGTATACATCACCCATCTTGGGTTTCCAAATACATGGTACTGAATACAAATACAAACTTAATTATACAACATGAACTGTGAGTTTTAATACAAATATTGTCTTCTAGACAGTATTCAAACTCAAAATAAGTTCTCATTTATTATCACACTATTTCACAAGATAGTGAGGACTACTAATGCAAACATCTAGACTGTCACTCCGTTCCCCGACTAGTCCCGGCTATGTTCTCATTTCCTGAAGAGAACAATGAAAACAAAAGGGTGAGCTCAACTAGCCCAGTAAGAAATATTATGACTAAGATAATGCAGAATAAATTATCATTAGCCTTCAACAGTGTTAAACTGATAAAATATAATAAACATCAAGTTTAACTGCAGTGGAACATGCAATCCAGTAGAAGAGTCAAGTAGAGCATGATATCTATTATCTTCTATGATTTAAAAAGTTTTTCATCAACTTTATCGCTGAGACTCAGCTTAATAATTAAACCACATCATTGAATCATCCCTACACCACGGCCAAGGATATTCATGTAATCATCAATGGTCATGACTATACCGAATAATCCCTGATCATAATCATACCAACAATTGTCCATCAATGAACTACATGCCAATGACAACTTTTACCACATCATTTATAATATTACGGGTCATGATTATACCGAATGATCATTGGTCATAATCATACCAATCAACAGTTCATCTATGCACGTAAGCCAAAGATGACTTTCATCACAATATAAGCATGAGGATGATGACAATGATATAAGAATTCAATAAAACAAGTTCACGGATAAATTTTAAAGACTTTAATAATTTAATTTATCCAGAATTCAGTAATGTTCAAATTGTCAACATGATACTGCTTTGTGGAAATTCAAGAATGATATTGTATCAAAAATGATTTGGACCGAAAAGAAATTAATTTTTGTCATAAATAGTACTCAGGGTGAATAGTACCCGGGTGAATAGTACTTCGGGAATAGTACCCCATAAATAGTACTTTGTAAATAGTACTCGTGAATAGTATTTTGTGAATAGTAATTTATGAATAGTACTTTGTGAATATTACCCATGAATAGTACTATTGTGAATAGTACCGTATAAATGAATAGTACTCATGGACAGTACTCCGACATGAAAAGCTTAAAATTTAACAAGAATGTGTATAAAATATCCTTGTGAAACGATACTAGATGAAGTGCAAATTTCAAGGATATTCTACTAATTTCACGGAGTATAGAAGCAATACTTTAATAGAATGAGGGTATAATCAGGAATACGAGACTTACTCACATACTAAAGAGTATGGAAGAAAATATGATTCCTTATGAATACTGAACAAGAATAATATCCCTTACAATTGTTGAACGAAAATAATATTTCAACGGATATTTAATGAAGATAATATTCCTACAAATATTGAACGAAGATAATATTCTTTATGAATATTGAACGAAAATAATATTTATACAAATATGAAAAATAATATCTCTTCAGAATATGAAATAAATAATACCCCTTATCTCAGAAGAAGACTTGATACTGGAGTAGTGAAGTAGCAGACTACTCTTCTTCTATCTCTCTATAGCTTCTCTCTCTATAATTGCTTTTATGAGACTTAGTGAATTGCTGAGAATGAAGGAAGAATGAGCTTCTATTTATAGGAAAATATAGTTTCGATAATTGCACGTTTTGGGGCTTGAAATATTACATTATAATACCTTCATCTTTTTCTTCATTTTTAATTTAGTCCTGCAAGTATTATCAAACTTGCACCACATCCCCTAATAGTACATCATGTCAATCAATAGTTCAATCATGTGAATTAATAGTTCTATACATGTGAAAATATGAATTACAGTATAGTACCTTCATCTATACCTCCATTTTTGACTTAGTAATGCAAGTATTATCCATCTTGCACCACCTCCCCTAATAGTACATGAATGCGAATAAATAGTTATAATCATGTGAATTAATAGCAATTAATTGCTCATTTATCTGATTAATTACCGGATTGGTCAATATAACTTCCAGACATCAATTATTATCGAAATAAATGTCGATTTTCACTAACACTAATAATCCCAACACAATAGAACTATCAATTTCATCTTTAATCAACATGAACTTATTCATCATTAATATTATAACTCACAATATTTAACAACTAGGTCGTTCCTAGGAAAGAGGGGGCTTTCCGATAAGGATTTCTCTTTATTGGCGCCCAATTAGGTGACCAAATCTCTCCTTGACAGAACTTCTAGACATTGTTAATATTGCAAATAATAATATGAATAACTTTGTCGTCTCAATTATTGATGTAATAATATAACATAATGTAGACACTCAAAATTTTCTAAATGCCTGTTACTAACATTGCAGGAGGGCAGATTCGTCTTTCGGAGATAATCCTGGAAGACAGCTTACATCCATTTCGGATACTACCGAAAGTTCAGTTCCAACCCGAAATACAAACCGGGAATTTCATCTCAAACTTGGAACACACACCGGGAATGTCATTTCCAATCTCGGAGATAACCCCGAATTACGCAGATCAAAAGACCGGCAACAACACCGGAGAGGAAAGTTCTATCTCGGCGATAACACCGCGACGCTCAGTTCCAGTCCCAAAAACAACACTGGGAGTATCGACTCCATCCTTGGTAATAGCACCAAGGGATGTCATTGCAGTTCCGACGATAACTCCAGAAATGCTTGTTTCAAATACATGCGATCAGCTTCAAGCTCAGACCTCCTGTCGAGGCACTCATACCTCAAACCCGGAGCTAACAACGGGCAGACAGGCACACCCACAGATGATAGTGAGGCATACAAACAAGCAGTCCAATCTCAGATATAACCCTGAGCAACGTCTACTTTCAGCTCAAACCGGCGATGACCCCGGTGAAGAGTCGAAACTTCATCTTACCGCCTCAACGTTTTCTCTCACAAGATGATATCGTGACATACAAACAAATAGTCCAATCTTAGATGTAACCCTGAGCAACGTCTACTTTTAACTCAAACCGGCGATAACCCCGGCGACGAGTCAAACGTCATCTTGCCCCTTCAACACTTGTGCGTCATCTCAACACTTCATACATACATACATCCAACGATGTCCCACAAGAACTAAGGAGTAACAATCTTGAGTGACTATTACGTATAACAGTACTTTAGATAGAATTTGAAGCTTGGAGACCATGGGCATGGACCCCTCTTCCTGACTTCGTACAACCTCTAATCCATGTCATTGCATAACTCTCGACACAAGCGGTCCGAAGAAGGTCAGATATACCTCGTTCGGATGCTCGGATTGAAGTTCTGCAAGTTAGAGCAGACATTATAGTGCACGAGTGCACGTACTTTGAGACGATGGGACCCGTGAGGCTCGGATGCACCACGACTAGCCACAGGTGTACATGCGGCCATCAGTCTATAAATATAAGCCTTGGGGTCAGCTATTTAAGAAAGAGAAGGAGAGAAAAAGGCGAGGAAGCCCTGTCCATTTTACTCTGTATACACCCATATTGAGTGTTTCCTCTTCTATAAACATCTGTTAGCTCACATATAGCTATCTTTTTATCCAGCGGGAGCTGAGTGTGTATCCATATAAAGGTATAGAAGTCTACTTTGGCAGCCCGCTGTAAGCCTTCTCACATTTTATAAAGTCTTCTTCTCATATTAGCACACACTGTTATACACATTGAGAGTCATGTTGTGTGAGTTTTCCCGGACTTCGGTCCGTGATTTTCATTTCTGTCTGTATATATATACTTATATATGTATATATTTCCGTTAGGCTTGGAGTTTCCTCCGTGGCCTTTTATAGCTTTATTTACATTTCGTCCTGCCTGGAGTTTACTTCGTGACAGTTGATCGCTTTTACAGCTTTATTTACATTTTGTCTTGCTTGGAGATTACTTCGTAGCAGTTGATTGCTTTTACAGCTTTATTTACATTTCGTCCCACCTGGAGTTTACTTCGTGGTGGTTGATTATGTTCATATATATATATACATTGGACAGACTGTATATACATTGGTTGGTGTAGGTATTAAAAACACACCCAAAACACTGTATTATGGAAAAATTTCAGTTCCATAATTATTTTTTTTTAGCTGTTCTACAAAAAAAATAAAAAATAAAATTTTGGGTCCGGATTTGATCAGGTCCGGGAGTCCGGACCTGATCAATTCTGTATATATATATATATATATATATATATATATATATATATATATATATATATATATATATATATATATTTACATTTCCGATCCCCCATGGAGTTGCTTCGTGGTGGTTGCTCAAGTCAGTATATATATATTTACAGCTTTTATATATATAATTGCTTACTGCTTTCCATACAAACTGCAGTATCATGTGAGCCTAGGAATCATGTGATCACAGATCCAGTCTACTAAATCTAGATTCGGTTCCCATGATGGACATTTTTCAGCTGTGAGCAACTTGTACATTACTTTTCAGTGTCTGAATTTCCTAGGATGGCTGTCATGCCCGTGTGGAGTTTGACACTACTGTATATTATTTTCTCGAGAATGCCTCGCATCTCGAAAATAAAAGCAAACAAGCTGAACATTTAATAATAAAATGGAAATATCAAAGGCCTCAATTACTATTGAGCACAGGGTTTGAAAAACCTCTTTTTATAAAACTTCATTGCTATATCTTGTTTAAAACTGACTTTTTCTATAAATTCAAACCCTATGTATATAGGTGCGAACGAGGTATAACACAACTTCCAAATAATTGCACATTGATCCACACACATTCATATAACAGTTTCTTTAAAAAGTGGCGGTTACTGTGGTAACACGGATGTCGGGGGGTGAAACAACCCGGGTCAAATCCCGAGTCCGGAACAAATCTCGGGTCAAATCCCAAGTCCGAATCGAATCAAATCCATCCAAATAAGGCCTCAAACCACTGGCCCAATAGTATCTTCTTGGGTCATCTAGCCCACCACAAGCTCCCAAAAGGTCATGACTTTTAGTTACTTAATTCCTTATATGCAGACAAATTTTCCCCCTATCTTTCGATGTGGGAACTGGGGTGTTACAAACTCCCCCACTTAAATTTCTGACGTCCCCGTCAGAATTCGATCACACACACGGCCCAAAGATCTCTGCCTCTCTAGCCATTGTGGGATAATACTGGCTGGCTTTGTGTCCCCACCTCCGGACCTTCATCTCTCCATTGTGGGATAATACCACCAGCCTTCGTGTCCCCACCTCCGGCAACTCGATCGGATGACCCGACCCGAGCTTTCGAGAGTCGACTCTGATACCATATGAAACAACCCGGGTCAAATCCCGAGTCCGGAACAAATCTCGGGTCAAATCCCAAGTCCGAATCGAATCAAATCCATCCAAATAAGGCCTCAAACCACTGGCCCAATAGTATCTTCTTGGGTCATCTAGCCCACCACAGGCTCCCAAAAGGTCATGACTTGAAGGTACTATTGGTAGTTACTTAATTCCTTATATGCAGACAAATTTTTCCCCTATCTTTCGATGTGGGACTGGGGTGTTACAAACCCCCCCACTTAAATTTCTGACGTTCCCGTCAGAACCGATCCCGATCACACACACGGCCCAAAAATCTTTGCCTCTCTAGCCATTGTGGGATAATACCGGCTGGCTTCGTGTCCCCACCTCCGGACCTCCATCTCTCCATTGTGGGATAATACCACCAGCCTTCGTGTCCCCACCTCCGGCAACCCGATCGGATGACCCGACCCGAGCTTTCGAGAGTCGGCTCTGATACCATATGAAACAACCCGGGTCAAATCCCGAGTCCGGAACAAATCTCGGGTCAAATCCCAAGTCCGAATCGAATCAAATCCATCCAAGTAAGGCCTCAAACCACTGGCCCAATAGTATCTTCTTGGGTCATCTAGCCCACCACAGGCTCCCAAAAGGTCATGACTTGAAGGTACTATTGGTAGTTACTTAATTCCTTATATGCAGACAAATTTTCCCCCTATCTTTCGATGTGGGAACTGGGGTGTTACAGGGGGTGCCTAACACCTTCCCTCCGCATAATCAAGCCCTCGGACCCAAAATGAATCTCAGTTTCACAGACCCGTTTAGCAGTGTCAAATCACTAGGTCAATGTGCAAACCTTTTTCGGTTGCGTTGGTGCAACCAATTAAATACACCAACTGCCGACTCTTAAAGTCAAATCATCGACATTATACTTGTCGGACCTTTTTCACTTGTTTTTTTAAACAAATCTCACATTAACATGAGAACACCAAAGAAGAAGTAACGAAAAGGAACACTCAAAAATCCCGACGTCGACAGGTGGAGACTCTGCTGGGGACTCCAGTAAGACGAATTAAGCCGCTATTACAATCTTTTTAAAACTATTATATGCTTGTGTGTGAATGTTGCATTTACATTTCTGATGAATGTGTACGAATACATTTTTATTTACTACATTATACTATATCTATCTGTGATATTAGTGCTTCGCACATATCATCATTATCATAAATGGTGAGACACGTTGTATGGTTCCTCCATCAGGAGGCTATCCTGTCGGTGTTTGATTACTGGACTCGAATGAAGAATAATTCCAGCGAGGCTTAGGAAAGGCACCACCCAGATTCGCTCCAGCTGAAAGACCGTATTAACTTCCCATCAAGTAAATTGCAATGATCTGGGAACCTTCATGCCAAAAAGCCGCGAGAGTAACCCTAAGATAGGTCAACCTTTGATAAACCGAATGCGGTGGGAAGTCTCTTCATACTTTCCATTTTCAATTACTTGTAAAAGTATTTACTTGTAATTTTATTCCATGTTCATCCATATGTAATGGAAAATATGAAGAATATATGTGCATGCATGACATGTTATCAATTAACACCCGGTTTTGCAGGACAAAATTCCTAAAACGGACATGTTATGATAACATTTACATTACCCTAAGACTAAACTACGTAAGTATTTTGTAGGGAAGCAATTGGGCCTGTTACCCGCTCCAAATCCAAAAAGGCCACGAGCCTACAGCCACTCATGTCTTCTTCTGACCAGTCTAATGTTGTTTCTCGAGAAGAATTTGACGGATTGAGTAAACAAATTACATACTTGGTTGATCTACTGAAAGAATTGCACCAGTCCACTCAGGGTACGAAGATACCTTCACATACAGAATCCTCTACACAAGGAGGAGTTCAAGGTCTTGAAAAAACATTTCCAGAACCTCAGTTGGATACGACCAACAAAGACCCTGAAGACACCCATCTCGGAGGAGATCCAGACACCAGTGATATCAGGAAGAAGGTTTTTCAAAAAAAGGAAACTATCCGTGTTCTCAAAGGGATTGGAACACATGGCAGTGTTTCATAAGCAGACCTTTGCATATTTCCTGGTTTTAATTATCCAGAGATATACAAAACCCCTGATTTTGAAAAGTATAACGGATTAGGGGATCCTTATACACATTTAAAAGTGTTCATTGGAGAACTTGGATCTTATGCGAAAAATGAAAAGCTCAGAATGTAGCTGTTTCAGAAAAGTCTGACTGGAGAAGCCTGTTCATGGTATACCAGATTAGACAATTCAAAGATCCATAGCTGGGAAGAGCTGGCTCACGCCTTCCTCACTCAATACAGTTTTTAATCTCAAATGGCTCCTGATCGGTATCAAATTACCAAGGTCAAGAAACAATCTAATGAGTCATTTAGAGAGTACGCTCAAAGGTGGAGGCGCCTTGCTGCTCAAGTTATTCCTTCCATGACAGAATCAGAAATGGTCATGACATTCATAAATGTACAGGAAGCTCCTTTCTATGAAAGAGTCTTAGCTGGTATTGGCAAACCATTCTCGAAAATGATTAAGCACAGAGAAATGGCTGAAATGGGATTGAAGTCCAGTAAAATTCAAGACCTAGCCGCTCTTAAAGCTGTTGCTGAGCACATCCAGTCCAGATCTTATGGAAACAACCCCCGGAGGGTCCATAAAAAGAAAGAGGAGGATGTTTCCTTGATACTACAAGGTCAAAAAGGCAATCAAAGCATGCCTATGCAGAGGAGAAACTACTCCCCTATTCAATCACAAGCTTCAAATCCTCCATTACCTAAAGGTGGAGATGCAAACCATCCTCGAACGTTCACACCCTTAGGGGACTCGATCGAGAATATTCTTGCTCTTCTGACTACTTAGAAGAAAATTACATATCTTCTTCCACCAGCCAACCCTAATGGGAGGGGTTTTAATGCTACTCAAAAGTGTGCTTATCATGCCGAAGCACCTGGACATGATACTCAAGATTGTTGGGCCTTGAAACACAAGATCCAAGATTTAATAGACAACGATGAGATCATGGTCACCAAACAAGATCAACTTCACGTGCAAGACAACCCTCTTCCTCAACACAAAGAAGAAGAGGTCAACATGATCAGTTGGAGCACTGGACAAGGTTCCAATTCTAATGACGAGTCATCCCAAACCATCAAAGATTGTGTTGACAGATGGGATTATGCAAAGTTCCAATTTATAATAGAACGAAAGATGAAAGCTCTTTGCAAACAAATTGAGCAACTGGCAGAACTGGTGACCCGCCATCATCAAGTCACACGCCAATTAATCAGGCAGGAGCATGCTTATCTCCTTCCTTTTGTTATGAATGCCTCTTCACCACCTTCAGAAAGCAAAGCTATGGAGGATAAGGTTGCAAAGAGAGCCAATGCTAAAGCTCATCGGGATTTTGCTAATCAAAGGGAATTTACCTATCTTAGCCAATCTATGGAGGAGATACTGTAGATGTTGATAAACAAAAGAAGAATTACTTTCCTTCTCCCTCCAATCAATCCCCGCTCAAGACGTTTCAATTCTGATGAAGTGTGTATTCACATTCTCGCGGTCACAGCACATACGAATGCTGGGCACTCCGCCATCTCATTCAGAATCTTATTAATAGCGGTGTCCTGCAAATAATAGATGATCACACTGTGCAACTTAAGGGTGGGAATGCATGTCCTACCAAATGGAAAGGATCAGTAGCAATTATATCCGAAGTGGATGATGAGACTGTCAAAGTATTTCCCATACAACCAATTCAACTCAAAGGAGCTGACAATCCTTTGAAAGTGATCGCGCCAAAGCCAATTTCTTTACCTTTCAGACCACAATATCCTGTTGTCAGCTTACACAAAGTTCCATGGAATTATGGAGAAGCTGAAGGATCCACGTCTCATATTATTGCTAATGTGTCGAAGGAAAATCCATTATATCTTCCTCAACGGGTTATGAAACCTACTTACAAAGAAAATGGGAATATTCCCATGGAGAAGATTGAAAAATTCCTCCGCACCAGATATCTATACGGGACTTGGTTTTCTCTTCCTAGGATCATCGAAAGATCTTACTGAAGGTTTTGAAAGAAGCCTACTTGCCAAAATCAGTGGATGTGGAAAAATTTCAACATTTGGTTGATAACATTTTCAACAACAATGTGATATCCTTCACTGATGACGACATACCGCCCGAAGAGACCCGTCATTGCAAGCCATTTCACATTGTAGTTTTGTCTTTCGGGTACATGCTAGTTGGAGTTTTGATAGATGGAGGCTCATCTCTAAATATTTGTCCTTATGCCACCTTGGTAAAGATGAATGTCAATCTCAAGCGGATCCAAAGCAGCCATACGGTTATCAGAGCTTTTGATGGATCCCGAGGAAATGCTGTCGGAAAGATTGAGTTGCCAATTGAGATTGGTCCAAATACATTCAATGTATCCTTCCACGTCCTCAAGATAGATTCAGGATACAACCTGGTAATAGGGAGACCATGGATACACATGGCTGGAGCCGTTCCCTCCACGCTACATCAACAGCTCAAATACATTATCAACAACAGTCTAGTCACTATCAAAGCTGAGCCGGAATGTCCTGAACAAGGAGATCTGCTAAGCATCAGTTTCAACTCTGAAGTTGAGCCGACCAGTTTTTATAATCTGGAAGTGAGTACCACGCAATACCATTCTATTGGAGCGCCACTTCCCATACCCAGGATTTCTGCCGAGGTTATGTCGGCCACTCAAGATATGATGTCATTGGATTATCAACCTGGACAAGGGCTTGGTAAAGATAAGCAAGGTATTAAGCACCCTATCCAAGTGTTCAGCCAAATTGGAATAGTCGGACTAGGCTAGTCTTCCAGTTCCAGTCACAGGAATCCTCATAAGCACAAGCAGGTTCCTCAAGCTTCCGCTGCACGGCGATTTTCTATACCTTTACCTCATTAGTTGATACAGTCTCCAGTAAAGGTGCCAGCCCATGTTGTGGCCATATTGCTTCCTAAACCAGTACCTATCAAAGCTAAAGAGGTGCTGATTCCTGATCCCAAAATTAAAGAAATGGAACAGAAACGTAAACATGACATTGCCTTGATGATGACAGGCATACGCGTCATTGTTCATGATGAACATACAAACAGATACACCCCAGATGATGATTGCCTAGATGTCATGGTTATCATTCGGAAAAAGGAGGACAATGACGATCCTTCCATCACTGCAGTGCATCAGGACTTTGCCCTCGACAATTAGAGCAGCACTCAATGCATTGGTCGACGAGGGTAAAATGGGCAGAAAAATCCCTTTGCCCTGTAGATAACTTTAATTGCTTGCTTTCGTTTAGAGTACTAGAAGTTATTTTATCAAGTACATGCTAACACTTTTGTATGATCGAACAGTTGTATATATTAAGTGAAAGCATATTCTGTTTCAGGACTCTGAATTTAGATGTGCATGTACTTGCTGATGCGGTGCCTTCTCTCCACAAGGGTTGTAACTTTGATGCAAAGTTGGATTCAGACTTGATGGACATCCAAGAGGACATTGAGACACCTCAAGAGATTAAGGAATGGGTCGCAGACAAACCTAAACCCAATCTTGATAAAACCACTTCTTTAAATCTTGGAACCTTAGACAACCCTAAGCTAATCCAGATTGGTTCAGACCTTACCACAAATCAGTGGAATGATATGGATGCACTATTAACCCAATTCTAGGATGTGTTTGCATGGTTTTATGAAGACATGGTGGGTATGTCCACTGACATTATTCTTCATCGCCTTCCCATCAAAGAAGGATTCAAGCCAGTTAGGCAAAAACTCAGGCGATTGAAACCTGAATAGAGTTTAAAAGTTAAAGAAGAAATTGTGAAACAATTTCAAGCTGGAATCATCATGGTGTCTACATATCCGAAGTGGATATCCAACATTGTTCCCGTGCCTAAACCAGGAGGAAAGGTGCGAGTCTACGTGGATTACCTAGATTTGAACAAAGCTTTCCTTAAAGATAGCTTTCCCATGCCATTTATCCGCATTCTTATTGACAATACTGCTCAATACGGCATGTACTCCTTTGCTGATTGCTTTGCGAGGTACCATCAAATTATGGTCGCTGAGGAAGATCGTGAGAAAAATGCTTTCATCACGCCTTGGGGAACCTTTTGCTACAGATGGTTGTCATTCGGCCTCATCAATGCCGGGGCAACCTATCAGCGAGCTATGATGGCTCTTTTCCATGATTTAATGCACAAAGAGATAGAGATCTACGTGGATGACATCATCGTCAAATTTCGGATGGAGGATGACCACTTAGACCATCTCAGAAAACTTTTCAACAAGTTACGTAAGTACAACTTGAAGTTGAATCCAGTGCGCCTTTGGTGTTAAGTCAGGCAAGTCGATAGGTTTCCTAGTCAGCCACAAAGGGATTGAACTGGATCTTACCAAAATCCAGGCCATCAAGGAAATGCCCATTCCTCAGACAGAGAAGGAAATACGGGGATTTTTGGGAAGAATCAACTTCATTAGCAGGTTCATTTCTCAACTCACAGCAACCTGTGAGCCTATCTTCAAGCTGTTAAGGAAGAACTCCTCCATGAAATGGAACGATGAGTGCCAGAAAGCCTTCCTTACCATTAAAGAGCAACTGATTAACGCTCCTATTTTGGTACCTCCCAGGGATGATGTTCCCCTGTTCATGTACCTGTCCATAAATGACAATGCCATTGGCTGTATGCTGGGGCAAAAAGATGATAGAGGCCAAGAACGAGCTATTTATTACCTCAGCAAAAGATTCAGCATCAATGAGCACAAGTACACTCTGATTGAGAAGACTTGTTGTGCTTTAGCATGGGCTTCCATGAGGTTACAACATTACCTCCATGGTCATACAACCCATCTCATATCCCGCGTGGATCCTCTCAAGTTTGTGTTCAGTAAGCCCATACTGAATTGCCGACTATCCAGATGGCAGTTGATCCTACAGCAGTTTGATATCGTCTACGTGACACAAAAGCCTGTCAAAGGTCAAGGAATTACGGATCAACTGGCTGCCGCACCCACAGGGGACTACAAACCCTTGGAAACATACTTCCCCAATGAGTGGGTAATGACAGTTCAGCTGCAACATCAGTATGATACATGTCGTACGTGGAAAATGTATTTTGATAGAGTTGTTAACGCAGAAGGCTCTGGAGCTGAGCAGTTCTAATATCCAGTACGGGGGAAGCAGTATCTCGTCGCCGTCAAATTGCAGTTTGTCAGCACCAACAACACAGCTGAGTACGAAGGCTGTATCATGGGGCTAAAACTTACCAGTTCAATGGGTGTCAGGCGGTTAACTGTCTTTGGGGATTCCGAATTGGTAATCAGATAATCCACAGGAATCTATCAAACCAATGAATTACATTTGCTGCCTTACCATCGGCATGTTTTACAGATGGCTTTGGAGTTCGAAGAAATCTCATTTCTACACATTCCTCGTAATAGGCATGATTTTACAGATGCATTAGCAATGTTGGCCTCCTTGGTTTACATACCTGACAAGGAAAACATGCCAAACATCACGTTTACTCTGAAAAAGCCCCAGTCTATGGGAATTATGTTGGAGAAGTGTCGGATGAACTACTTCCCATTCATAACCCTTGGTATCAATGCATCAAGGAGTATCTACGAGATGGATCTACACCCGCTGAGGAAAGCCTAACTGAGGAGAGGCGGATTCATCGAGTTGCTATGAAATTCTACCTGAGCGGAGATGCACTCTACAAAAGAGATGCTGGATTAGGTCTCCTCAAATGTTTAGATAAAGGCCAAGCTCAGATACTCATGGACGAGATCCATGGTGGAGTATGTGGCCCTCACATGAGCGGACCCCTACTTGTCAAGAAGATCCTCAAGACAGGGCATTATTGGCTTACACTCAAGGCTAACTGTTATGATCACGTCAAGAAGTGCTATTAATTCCAGATTCATGGTAATGCTATCCACGCCCCTCCAAGGGAACTCCACAAAATGAGTTCGTCATGGCCCTTCTCAATGTGGGGAATGGACGTGATCGGGCCCATCAAGCCCAAAGCCAGTAATGGATATCGATTCATATTCACCATGATCGATTACTTCACCAAATGGGTAGAAGCAGCCTCCTTCCCCATGGTTACTAAAGAAGTTATCATTGTTTTCATCAGAAACAATGTCATCTGTCGATATGGACAACCAAAGATCATTGTGTTAGACAATGCTAAGAACCTCAACAACAAAATGATGGAGGAGTTATGCAGAAAATTCCACATCAAACACCTCAACTTCGTCATCTACCGTCCAAAAATGAATGGTGCTGTTGAAGCGGCTAATAAAAACATCAAAAAGATCATGCAGAAAATGTCCGCCAATCACAAAGGATGACCTGACCTCTTGCCTCTGACTTTATTAGCCTACAGAACTTCCATGCGAACTTCCACTGGGGCAACTCCCTACTCATTAGCCTATGGGATGGAAGCAGTGCTCCCCATAGAGGTGGAAATGGAATCCCTTAGAGTATTGATGGATGCTCAATTGAGTGAAGACCAATGGGTACAAGACAGGTATCACCAGTTGTCTATAATAGACAAAAGACGAACCACGACGATCTTCCATGGTCAGTTATATCAGTAAAGGAACACACGATCCTACAACAGAAAAGTCTGACTGCGGAAGTTCAAACAACATGACTTGGTTTTAAAGAAGATTATTGACAAGCAAGATAAATCTAAGGGAAAATTCGCTCCTAACTGGGAAGGCCCATTTGTTGTCAAGGAAGTATTGACAGGAGGTGCTCTCAGATTGCAGGAAATGAATGGCGATGAATTTCCACAACTTATCAACTCGAACACCGTGAAACGATACTATGTCTGAAGTTACCATCAAACAAACATCTTTGTTTTTATTATCAAATCACCAGTCATTCCGGTTTTGAACCCTCTCTTTTTTATACTCTTCTCTGCCCCTCAAGGAAACATACACTTCAAGCCACCAGCCTGGTTTTACCCCAGTTCAAACCTTTCACAATTTCAGTTATCCTGAATACGGGATTGAACCTTTCACATCTTCAGTTTATCCTGAAGACGGGATTAAACTTTTTCACCTGCAGTCTATCCTGAAGACGAGATCAAACTTTTCTATGCTTGCAGTTTGTCCTGAAGATGGGATCAAACTTTTTACACACCTGCAGTTTGTCCCCATTGTGGGATCAAACTTTCTTCTCCCCGCAGTATAGTCTGCACATGGGATTCACGCTTCTCTTCATCTGCGATTCGTCCTGAGGGGCGAACTACGTCGACCTGATCTCCTCTTCAATAGGAGTACATAGGCAACCATATACTATATGGCCCGGTCGCAATAAACAACAAAAATAACAAAAATATTTCTACCCTTTCTCCACAAAAACAACAAAAATACTTCTACACCCTTCTTCACCAATAAAGCTTCTGCCTTTCACATTCAGCGTTGAACCACTTACACCAGGTTTGAACTACGCAGACTTGATCTCCTCTTCAATAGGAGTACGTAGGCAGCCATTCATGGTTCAGTCTAACCCCTATCAGAACAAAAATTCTTGTCACACGGTACTGGGATCAACCTTCAATTCACCACATTTCATCGATTTTAGATCAAAGGGATGGAATTACCCAACCTCTTCATTCAAATAGAAGATTCGGTGACCATCTAAGCTGTGATCGCGCCTCAAAGAGCAATACCAACCCATAAACGATGGAATTAACTAGGCTTCTCACTAATAGAAGTACTGGCGACCATCTGTGGTGGGGTCAATCTCAGAGAGGAAGAAACCACCCTCCTCTCCACTTTTCCATACAGATGCTAGTCCTAAGACACCAAAAATGGTAGGGATATACAGAAATCAATGATCCATTCTGAGAGATCTTGCCATGTCTCAATGTCCATCTATCAAGGATAAGTTTAGAATGTATCAAGATCACAAGGCCCTAATGAAATAGGTAAATATCAAGCAAGTATCAAGGCATAACTAAAAGGGAAGTGAATCAAAATATATTTCCCTGCCATAGATAATACTGTTTGATATATACATATGTACAGTACATGATAAAATGGCTAAGCTAGTCTGTGCAGGAAAATACAAAGCTATCTACAGAACTGTGTGTATGCGGACTATCAGATCTAACATAGCATCCCTCTCTGAAGATGGAGGTAGCTCTGCAAGCTCCTGCCCAAGGGTATCTACATGAGCTAGCAGATCAGAGGCTAACTGCATGGTGGCATAATGCCCATCAATGTAAGCACTCATATTGGCAAGACTGACAGTCATCTGGGATCTAACTGAAGTACTATCTGCAATGGCCATATCCCTAGCAGATAAGGCGGCATCCCGCTCCGCAATCAATGCATCCCTGGCTTATCTAGCCTCATCCCTCTCTAACAGAGCGACGTCTCTCCCATCAAGAGCTGTCAACATCGCGGCCTTAGCCTGATCTCTCTCATAGGTCATTAGATGTAAACTCTGCTCCAAATATTGTGCCAAATACTGAGTAACAGTGGCACTCGAGGTGGGAGAATCCATCACAAATGCTGGCAGTCCTAGCAGTCAAGTCATCGATGGGAATGTCAGCCTCCTCTATAGGCTCCTCGTCATCAGAATCAGTCCCCTGCACTGTAGATACTATCACAACCAATGCAGTCTCTGTCTCCATCCATGCAGAATAATCTACAGAACAACCCGGATGACTGACAGAAAACTTAGCCAACTCTCGCTGATCCCAACAGGCATACAACCTGGATTTGTCCTTCACTGATAAACGGTGTGAAGCGAAGCGTTGACTCACTGCCCCTTCATAAGGATGAAAATCCTGAAACTGGTCAAATTGACACATCACGGCCAGTGGGTGGTAAGTAATCATGCCCCTCAATCTAGCCAGAGGGAGATAATCCATGCCCGGAGCATGAGTAATGAAGTTGTAGGGTGTGCTAAGCCCTGAACACGGCAATATAGCAAACGGGTCTCTAATCCCTGCCAAAAAAGTTGACCACGATGCAGCATCTGTAAACTTCGCAGGCTGAAAGGAGTACGCCATGGCTATATCATGGGTGAAACAAAACCCCTGCCGTCTAAATGTGCCAATCGGTCTCAAGTGTGACATAAACCACACATACAGCATGATCGAGCTACCTGTGAACACTCCTGCCGGATAAGTGCAGCAGTATGTAGCTGACCTCAGAGTCTCTGTAATGATCATCGGTACAATGGTATGACCCTCCCTGAGAGCTCTCAAGGCCATAATGACGCCAATATCCAGCTCATCCATGTACCGTGGCATGAAGACGTATGATAATACGCACAAAAGAAGTACATCCACTCTGGCTGAACGCCAATGGTCCTCCGGTGTGGTGAAATCCCAAGAATGTCGTGCATAACTATCCTTAGAGCCAAATCTGTTAAACAAAAAATGCTGGGATATCACGTGGTCGGATGTAATCTCGTCCTGGACCACTCTACGCCTCAATCAGATGAGGATCATGAACTGTCTGCTCATGTTTTCGATAGCCATATGCACGCAAGGTCTGTCCAGCCGTAGCATCGTCAACCGTGCATACTCCTCTAAAGTAAGAGTCAACTCATGGGTCCCGAATCGGAATACCTGTCTATCCGGCACCCAATGCTCTAGCATACCCTCTACAAATCCTGTGGGAACCTAAAACATCAACAGGGTCATAGTACACTGCAGCAAGTTATCTACGATCACCATATCAGATGGTGATATACTATCATACCATGAGCATATACCAGATACCACCAAAAATGGTGGGGTATGATCAATACAGCTAACTGTCGAAGAAGACATCTGTACGGGCTGTGTCATAAGACCATCTAGGGGTCAATGTTGAATATCTCTGGACATACATACATATGCATAACATAATAACATGCATGATACAATAGATGGCAATATGATATAGGGAACGGAAAACTGTACATATATTCCTAAGTATATCATCATCTAATATATCTCTATATAGCTAAAATATAGGGAAATGGGGCGAAGCTACCCAACATCTAATAAAGGCTTATCAAAAGATATAGCAAGAATGGGGTGAAGCTACCCAGCAGCTAGCAGAGGCCTATCAAAAGAGATAACGAGAAATACATCAGAAAAAGTCAATGTTGTCGATGTTCACATCATCGATATTGTCCACCTGATGTAACTCCTCCTGAGTCACTGGATCTCTATCTACAGGGATGTCCGGCCGATACAAGGGAGGATCTGCACCGGCAAAGCCATATGGGTCACCTGAGGGGCCAGCGCCAGAGCATGAAGGATCAAAAGTATCTACCTCTGAAGGATCTCTACCCAAATGCCGAATGAAAAGATGTGTCCGTTCCAGCTGCCGGGTCAATCTGTCAATCTATGTCCCATGAACTGTATGGCGCGGGTCTAAGCTCCAATAGTACGAGGGATCCACCAATGCTGGAACATCTCCTGAGACTAGGGGCCCTCTGGCAATGTAAAACCGTCAATCCCCAACAATGGAATGTTAATGACGGGTGACTGTAAAACAGGCCAATAACGCCTAGCAGGAGGCAAGATCGGCATACGGATCTCTCCTGTAGTGCTCTTGATAGCACGCTTTCCTAAATAGAGCTCACATCCTCCATCTGTAAAGAGAGGAATCCCGCGGGTTGAAATGACGTACTCTACTCCAGTCGGGTACCCATCCTCAAATCCAACTCCCAAATGCTCTCCAGAGTAGGGAACTCATGTGATGACATCGGCTATCAACAACTCCAGTTGTAGGCAACAATGAGTAAAACCCTCAACAACAGGGACCTCCGCCAGTATGGAATGATGCCATCTCCGTCCTCGTGGATAGGTATCTAAACCTAACACTCTCATAGGACGCAAACATGGAAGCCTCTCATAGGCCCAAAACTGCCAACACAAAGGCAACATCTACTGGCAGTCAACACTGTTAACCTATACATGGGACAAGATAAGAGGAACACTCGCCAGCAGAAACGGGTAGAATCCTAACCACGCCTCGGTCAAGCCCTGTGATTGCATGCGCATTCCCCTGAGAAAGTAGGCAAAGGTGTAGGAACCCCAATCATACTCTCCTATACGGTCCACATGTCGAGTTGCGCTGATCAAAGCGAAGGATACCGTAGAGGAATTATCTGCTATGAAGCAGCCCCTAATGATCATCAAGAACAATCGTCGAAGAATGCGATCCCTGACTCTCACATCATCGGGTATGAGCTCACTCAACAGCCCGCTCATAGCATCTACGCTCAGAAGACCCATACGAACAGTCCTGCCCTGAGTGCCTCCGTCGAAACTCCCAACAAGGATCTTACGGCAGTAGGGGTGATATCCGCTGTGCAAGGCACCGACGCCCCTCTAAACTCTATACCTGTGATAAACCGCCAATCCATCGGCGTCATCATCACCTCACAGTCCAGCAAATGGAGTGACTGAGTCTGGTGAAACAACCGCTCAGACAATGCCCTGAGGTAAGCCCAGGGACAGCGACGGGGTAGAATGGAGAAGAAACATCCCAAATCCCCAGCCATGGACAATCGCTCTTTAGTCATCATGCAAAGCCTGATACATAGAGTGGATGCTAAACCAGTTCCCTCGAGGCTATGTGAAGCCGGGAACCTAAATCAAATGTAGATCGACATCAGAATCCTTGACTCCTCATCAATGGGAAATAAGGAATATTAAAGATCTAACTTCATACCTCGTTTGAGTGCTGGTATACTGAAGGATGCCTACTCAAGTCACGCAGAAAATCTGGGTTCGCCACTTGAATACCTGGAAATTCCCTACGGGGAACACGTATAGTAGGAGCAGGAACCTTGATGGGTACATCCTCCTCCTTGTCCTCAACATTCAGCACTTCAACCCGAATAGGACGTATCACCGCCTCCACTAAATGACGAGGCTGTCTGAAAGAATGGAGTTGAGGCTCTTCAGAAGCTCTCCTCCGTACACCAAAAGTGGTCCTGCGGGAACTGCTCGACTGATCCAGATCCGTAATATCTAGACAACAAGTCTCCAAATCACCTCAAAAAGGGTGTGGGGTAAATTCTTACCTGGAGCTTTTCAAAATGAATTGTTTTAACATACATCCACAGTAAAGTTAAAAATGTATGACGTAGCCCAATAACTACATTTTGGGAAAATTTTGCCATTTGTAAATGGGACTATCCACATGCACATAGGCATGACTAGGTGGCCATTCAGTAGCACACCTATATACAGTCATATACATCCTACATGCATTAATCACATCATAGTAAAAAAATCCATAAGTGTAGTCTAATTACAAGGATTATTTTGGTTTTCTACCTTTACTCATTTGTCCTCAGATAGGATAAGAAATGACAGTAAAAGGTGCCAATTTGATTATTTCAAAAGTTAAATT
The DNA here is from genome assembly GCA_020205505.1 of Panax japonicus. NCBI lineage: Eukaryota > Viridiplantae > Streptophyta > Magnoliopsida > Apiales > Araliaceae > Panax > Panax japonicus. Next base: position 44,572,915 of record CM035110.1, on the reverse strand, counting down.
TTTTCACATCATTATGTTCAGCATGGTTTAATACTAACATTTGTTATGTTGAATATTTTTTATCAAGTCATATCTGCATGCATATTCACTACTATGTGTCTAAATACATTTCATGTGATAAGTCATTTTCCAACGGATAGAAACTGGAAAAAATACATGCATACGTTACCAGGACAGTGAAGAACGCTTGTACTGTGGCAGAATATGTAGAAAGTTTCCCGAACTCAGCAGATCTAAAGAAGAGCTCTCAGATTTCCTTCACTGCATAACTTGAAAATGACTTATGAAAGCAACCATTCTCCTATACATAGGCACAATTGGCCGCAGGCTCACCTGCGGCTCCTGCAGGTGTACCTGCGACACTTCTACATGGGTCCCACACCTCCGGCTTGTTCCAGTTAGAGTTGCAAAGGAGGTCTCACAAGCTGAAAAGGCCAAATCAGGAATAAAAGTGCTACGCGATTGAGCGGAATAGCCGGAAATCTTGGTTTCTTGTCGGTCAGAGTTAAACTCCTGTCGTCTCAATGGTATTCGCCTGAATATAGGTTATACTATACCAATGAGCTCAGCTTTCACAAATCATTCTCGGCAATACCCAACAAAGGTCTGATGCCATTATTTACAGGGTCACAACCCTAAACATCCCCGGCGGGGGTTATAATGCAAAACCGCGAAATATCAAACCTCCCCGACTGGGGTTACAATGCCAAAGTTATCAACTGATGAAATATCCTCGGCGGGGGTCACAACCCTCATCTTTCAAGTATCCACGTATCCCCGGCGGGGGTTACAACGCAATGCAACCATTGATACACAGATCAATGAAGGTCAAGCAATCTTGACGTCATGTCAACCGATGGCAAGTAAACCCATCGAAGCAACTCATCCACGTATCCCCAGCGGGGGTTACAACGTAATGCGACCATTGACACATACATCAATGAAGGTCAAGCAACCTTGACAATGCACCCAGCAGGGATCTATTCTGTGATACACACATCAACGAAGGTCGGGCAACCCTGACTTCAACAAAACTGTTCGCAGTAACTCTAACAAAATGAGGGAATATGTTATACACATCCTCAAACAGACAAAGCTTTATCCACATAGAACTCTTAAACACAAGAGGTACATCTATGGAATATAAGCCAATGTCTAGGATTCAAGACTTTGGTGATAGCTCCAACGTCAACATCCTTGATGACTTGGATCGCATGTCCTAGCCATCACTGATTGTCATCCCAACAGGATTACCTGGAAATCATGCTACATACATTTGCATCATGTTGCTGCATATAGCATCATGTTTATCTTGCTTGCATTTCAAGTGTCTAGGATTCTTTATCCTATCCATGCCTTGCATTGCATGAATATGATAAAGAGGGGCATCTGTAGACACTCAAAATTTTCTACACGCCTGTTACTAACATTGCGAGAGGGCAGATTCATCGTTCAGAGATAACCCTGGAAGACAGCTTACATCCATTCCGGATACTACTGGAAGTTCAGTTTCAACCCGGAACATAAATCGGGAATTTCATCTCAAACCCGGAACACACACCGGGAATGTCATTTCCAATCTCGGAGATAACCCCGAGGTACGCAGATCAAAAGAATGGCAACAACACCGGAGAGGACAGTTCTGTCTCAGCGATAACATCGCGACGCTCAGTTCCAGTCCCAAAAATAATACTGGGAGTAGTGACTCCATCCTTGGTGATAGCCCCAAGGGATTCCATTGATGTTCCGACGATAACTCCGGAAATGCTTGTTTCAAATATATGCGATCAGCTTCAAGCTCAGACCTCCTGCCGAGGAGCTCATACCTCAGACCTGGAGCTATCAACAGGCAGACAGGCACACCCACAGATGATAGTGAGGCATAAAAATAAGTAGTCCAATCTCATATATAACCCTGAGCAACGTCTACTTTCAGCTCAAACTGGCGATGACCCCGGTGAAGAGTCGAAACGTTATCTTACCGCCTCAATGTTTTCTCTAACAAGATGATATCACAGCATACAAACAAGTAGTCCAATCTTAAATGTAACCCTGAGCAACGTCCACTTTCAACTCAAACCGGCGATAACCCCGACGATGAGTCAAACGTCATCTTGCCCCTTCAACACTTCATACATACATACATCCTAAGAGATCCGACAAGAACCGAGGAGTAACAATCCCGAGTGACTATTACGCATGACAGTACTTTGGATAGAATTTGAAGCTTGAAGACATGGGCATGTACCCCTCTTCCTGAATTCGTACAACCTCTAATCCATGTCATTGTGTAACTCTCGACACAAGCGGTCCAAAGAAGGTCAGATATACCTCGTTCGAATGCTCGGATTGAAGTTCTACAAGTTTGAACGGATATTACAGTGCACGAGTGTACGTACTTCGAGACAATAGGACCGCGAGGCCCAGATACACCACTACCAGCCGCAGGTACAACTGCGGCTGCCGCAGGTGTACCTGCTACCATCAATCTATTAATATGAGCATGTTTCTCTCTCTAGTTTGGTTTCTCTGCCTTCTCTCTAATTTCAAATTTCCCCCGCCCCTAGGTCTCACCTAACTTGTCCGGCCTCCACCAACCTTTCCCGGCCTATCTTCCCCCCCTCTCTGCGTACACCGACCTTACACCCATCTTCAGTCCCTTCCTTTCCCTTTGTCCACTATTTTGGTCCTTCCTCTGGATCTCTTGTCCCTTGACTACTTCTTCTTCTTCCCTTACTCTCATGTGTTCTCTTTCAGCTATGGTTAGCCACAACCACCTCTCTGCCGGGAACTCAGAGAGTAGTCCTTCCAAAGATCTGTTTGCCGAGTTTGGAGTCTCCCTTCCAAACTCTTCTGAACCCCTACCTCCTCATCTTGGTGTCGAGGAAATGGGGGAGTCGGATCCCATTATGGGTGTTATGGGAACCAATATTAGCTTTGACGACTCTGCTACAAATGAGATGAATCTTGCTCTGGATATCGATCTTGCATTGGGGGACAATGCCAAAGAAATTTTCTCGGCTGCTCACCATTTCTCTCAGAAAGACAGGGAAGAAGCCTTGTTTGAAAGAAAGAAAAAACATGCACCTGATGTCCTTTCTATCAGCCCCTGGAATCACTACCAATGATGTTCAACATTTCTTTTTGGAAGGAAAGAGGGTTAACTTTTCAAATGCAGACATAATATCTATGTCTAGTCCTACACCAGATATCCCCTTGGGTTACACCAGGTAATATGTGTTGGAGAAGATTCTAAGCCGGGAGGAACAGCCCCTAAGGTTCCTCCAGCGACTGAGGTGCGTTTAGGCTCTAAACCGGTGAATCCGGTCCGGTCTCCCACCAAATCATGTCTTATCAAACCTGGACTGTTAGAGTCAGCTTTTTCAAAAGGTAACACCTCCTCCCTCGAAAGAAGGGGAAATTCCAGCTGCTAGCCTGAAAGGAGCCACTAAAACGTGGTGTGATGTTGTAGGCAAATCCAATGTCCGAACTTCTAGGCTCCTATCGTACCACCCTCCTACTTCTGGCGAAGGGGTCCTGTCAGTCATACCTCCAGACGATATGTTACTTAGAGGAAATCAAAGATGGGCTTCCAGCATTGTGGGATACTTCCTTCATTCCTCCCTTCCCTTTAAAGTTGTTGAGCCTATTGCTAGAAGACTTTGGGGTCATCTTGGGCTTACTGATGTATTCCTTCATAACAAAGGATACTTCATTTTCAAATTTGCATCTTCTTCGGAATGTGACAATGTGCTAGCGTCTGGTCCTTGGCACTTCACCTCTAAAATCATGGTCCTTCAAAAATGGAAAGAAGGAATAGAGTTCTCTAAAACGGAATGCAGCTCCTTTCCAATTTGGGTTAAACTCCACAATATCCCTCTCTCCAATTGGTCGGACGAAGGAATTAGCTATATTGCTAGTGCCATTGGGAAACCTCTGTTCACGGATGATATGACCACTAAGAACGATTTCCTGAATTTTGCTAGAGTTTGCATTGAAGTCAAAGCTTCTTCCTCATTTCCTCCTTCTATTCGGGTAGCCACTAAACAAGAGGACGCTTCTGAGTATTCCTTTACTTCGGTTGAAGTGGAATATCAAAGTAAACCACCCAACTGCCCCAAATGCCTTGTGTTTGGGCATTCTCCCCTCAAATGTCCTAAAGCAATGATAAGACGCGGTGGTATTTTTGTAAATACGCGGTGGCATGGTATTTACAAAAATACCACCGCGTCCCTCCAAAACTACGTCGTTTTGATAAAATTATGCTATTTAAGGCGTTATGATATTTAAGAATTATGCTCTTGATCCTTTCCGTATATATATATATATATATATATATATATATATATATATATATATATATATATATATATATATAACATAATCCTTAAATAGCATAACGCCTTAAATAGCATAATTTTATCAAAACGATGTAGTTTTGATAAGACGCGGTGGTATTTTTGTAAATACGCGGTGGCATGGTATTTATAAAAATGCCACCGCGTCCCTCCAAAACTACGTCGTTTTGATAAAATTATGCTATTTAAGGCGTTATGCTATTTAAGAATTATGCTCTTGATCCTTTCCGTATGTATATATATATATATATATATATATATATATATATATATATATATATATATATATAATGGATCAGGTCCGGACCTCCCGGACGGGAGAAAATCCGGACCCGATTTTTTTTTTTTTTTTTGTAGAACAACTAAAAAAAAAAATTTATGGAACTAAAATTTTTCAATAATACAGTGTTTTGGGTGTGTTTTTAATACCTACACCAACCAATGTATGTACAGTCTGCCCAGACTGTACAGACATGTTTTGTTATAGGCATCCAAATCACACCCAAAATACTGTATAATGTAAAAATTCCAATTCCATAAATTTTTTTTTTTTGTTGTTTCAAAAAAAAAAGCAAAAAAAAAAAAAAAGGTCCGGATTTTAACAAAATCCGGGAGTCCGGACCTGATCCGGACTCTATATATATATATATATATATATATATATATATATATATATATATATTAATTTCCCCCGAACTATGGGACTATTAATCAGATTTCGAATTTTTTTAGTCAACTGATTAGCTACGTTTATAGATAAATTACAAATTATAATATTATATATTCAAAACCTTATATTGTGGTTCTGATCATCTTCCTTAGAGATAACTGAGAGGAGCCACTCAAAGAAAGAAAATGAATTAAGTTATTCTCATTTACAAAAATTTGATACCAAGGTATGATTAAGTCAGTAAAACAAATGAGTGCAATATTAATTAATTAATCATCAAACTTATTTAACATTATTTTATCTTGTAGTAATATTGTTAATTTATTATAGGTGGAGACACATGAGAAAGCAAATGAATTAATACCATCTAATAACAAAATTCAAGTTTAACTAATATTAACATGCTTCAGATTCCAGGGTTGGGGGGGTCATATGACCCCCCTTCGCCCCCCAGTTCCGCCAATGAGTATGCACCTCTTTTATTTAGTTATAAATTGTAAGAATATATAGCATACACGCATCGAATATAAACAAAAAAATTACATTTTTTAGTTATCTCTTGAAGCATATGCCCATAAACATGAACGGCTAGAATCACGAACTCAACGAACAATTATGTCAACGATAATTTAGGCTACATTATCACGAGCACCAAATATGTTTTCCACAGTTCAAGTAACTTTGAACTTTCTAACTTTTTTTTTTCCGCTAAGTTTGTTTGTATATAAGAAAGGAAAAGAGATAACACAATTGCTAAGGGCATACCCCAGAAGCTTTGGAAAAACCACACGGGACAACCCCCATCGTGGACAACAAAGGCAAGGGCAAACAGCCAAGCCAAGGAGCAGTACTAAGCAAGACAATAGAAAAAATAATAGAAAAACAAGCATGGGAACATAAGCAACATTAGAACCAGGTAGCCAAAAGAATGTGGCCGAAGACCGAGCTGAACTGGAGCAGTAGCAGAAGAGGAAGCTGAGGCATAGGGGACCCAGCCCCGAAGCCGGAAACAGCATCCCCAGCTTCCCGAAGACAAGAGGTTGAACCCCGAAGGGCCGAATCATAATAACCGTCCCCAGAAGCCGAAACCAGCATCCTCAGCGTCCCGAAGAAACAGGAGCAATAACTGAACCAAACCGCTAGGGAACCCGAACTGCCGAACTGCCATGAAAGCCGAACTGCCGAACTGCCAAGGAAACTAAGCTTTCGAAGACAGGAGGCTGGACCCCGAAAGGCCGACCCATATAAACCAAACCCCGAAGCCAAAACCAACCGAACCCCGAAGCCAAAACCAACATTCCCAGCGTCCCGAGGACAAGGTGCCGAGCCCCGAACGGAACCAGGATGCTAAGCCCAGGTGACATCCTAGACCTTTATTTGCAAACAGCCGAACCCGATGGCGGACTGAAAAACAAGGCAGCAACACAGCAACAGCCAACACAGCATACCCAAGTCCGTTAAGCCAAACCAGTCAAACCAGTCATGACATCTGATGCGCATTAGATCGTTGTCCTAAGCCAATTACAGTAGTATTGGCAATAGTTGGTAGCTTTGAGGAAGGATGAATTAGTAGATAATCTAGATTTAATGATACTAATTACATCAGTAGCAAGACATCTTGGAGGAATGAGTGTCCCATTGTGAAGCTTTTTGTTTCTAGCTTCCCATATTTTATAGAAAGAAACAGCTAGAGAGAGGCTGAGGATATGTTTTGATAATTTCCTTCCTTGGAAAGATGAGATAAAGTCAGTGAGTCCAATGCAGTCCAGGGGTAATGAGAGCCATCCACCCAGTTGGAGTGTCGCCTTTATAATGACAGTAGAGTATTCACAGATGAAGAAAAGATGTGAAAAGGTTTCAGGGTGCTTGTTGCAAAGCTGACAGTTGAAGGTCCTTCCTGTATAGGCTCGAGTGATGTCATTTGTTTGGAGCTTTCCATGAAATCCAAGCCAGAGCATGAAAGAGTATCTCGGCACATGAAGTTTATGCCATAGAATTGTGTGCCACTGAACAGCCTGTTTCTTGTTCCTGATGCTTCCCCAAATATGTCTTGCTTTAATGCAGTTGATATCCATTGAGTCCCAAAGGATACAGTCCATGGATGCAGAGGGGAAGGGAACAGATTGTACTAGATGCCGGAGGAGAATTACCTCATGATGGTTGGATAAGGGAAGGTGCCAGGAGGAGGTATTCATAATGTACCTGACTGTGGCAGAGACGGTTAGGCCTGAATTTGAGAGCAAGGCACTGCTCGGGTTGATGGCAGAACCATTGAGCCAGGGATCGTACCATAGATTGAAGGTTTCTCCAGAACCAACAACGTATTCAAGATGCTGAAGAGCAACGGGCCGGAGCTTGAGTAGTTGTCTCCAAATCCATGAACAATCAGTGGGGATTTCTATCTGCCAAACAGATTTCCCAGAAAGAACAGTGGTCTGCACCCACTTAGCCCATAGGGATTTAGTGTTAATCTGCAATACATGGGTGAAATGTAGTAGAAGAAGGGCTTTATTCCAATCTAGGAGACTTTTAATGCCCAGACCCCCTTCCTCAGTAGGGAGTGAGATGTTATGCCATGCAACCTTAGCACCATAGGGAGTAAGGGAGGTTCCCTTCCAGAGGAATCGACAAAGAATAGACTGAATGGCTCTAATGACTGCTTTAGGCAGTAGGAAATGAGTACTCCAATACGACTGTATTGCGAAGAGCACAGATTTTATGAGTTGGACCCTACCAGAATAAGCAAGGGCAGTAGCAGTCCATGAAGAGACTCTTTGTGTGATTGTATGGATAAGAGGAATACAATCCTGGTATGAAAGCTTAGAAGAGATTAGGGGGACACCCAAAAATCTGGTGGGGAAGGTACCATGAGTGAAGCCCAGGAAAGATAGGATGGAAGCTTTTGTTTCAGGGTCTTCGCAGGCTAGAAAACATTGGCTCTTATGAATATTAGGAATGAGACCGGAGAATAGGGAGAAAGAGTGGATACATGAATGTATTATGGAAATGGTTTGAAGGTTGGCATGACAGAAGATTAAGATGTCATCAGCAAAAAGGAGATGAGATATGTCGCTGGTTTTAGTGCGCCAGTGGTGAATATACCCAGATTGTTTTGAACCTCAGTTGAGTTTAAGGGAGAGCATTTCCATTACTAGCACAAACAAGTAGGGGGAAAGGGGGTCACCTTGCCTTAGGCCTCGAGTACTACCAAAGTATCCAGCAAGGGAACCATTGACCTTGATTGAAAACATAGCAGTGGAAATGCAGGGATAGATCCAGTCTAGAAATTGAGAGGGAAAATGGAAGGATTTGAGGGTGCCCATTAGGAAGTCCCAATTTAGCGTGTCAAACGCTTTCCTTAGGTCAATTTTTAAAGCACAGCGTGGAGGACCAGATTTTCGATGGTAGTTTCGGAATAGCTCCTGGGCAAGGAATATGTTGTCGCTTATGCTTCTTCCTTTGATGAAAGCAGACTGGGCCTTATCAATAAGAGAGGGGAGGACCAATTTGAGTCTATCAGCAATAATTTTTGATATGCACTTGTAGATTGTATTGCAACATGATATTGGTCTGAAATCAGACATGAGAGATGGGTTCGAGCACTTTGGGATAAGGGCAATGGCAGTTGAGTTTACACCTCGAGGCATTCGGCAGGAAGAGAAGAAGAATAGAACGGCTTTTGTGAAGTCTTCACCAACAATGTCCCAGCAGTGAGTGAAAAAGTTCACGTTAAAACCATCCGGGCCTGGACTTTTGTTTCGCTTCATACCACTGAGAGCTTTGAATATTTCAGTAGCTGTGATAGGAGCCGAAAGGATGTCAGCTTGAGAGACAGTAATGTGTTTGGTAGGGAGAACTCCATAATCTTCAAAAACAGCTGAAGGAGGTAGTTGCTGGTAATTGAACAAATCCTTGAAATAGTTCATAGCCACAATTTCAACCTCCTCCTGTCCCTGAACCAGATCGCCTGAAGAGCTATAAATAGAAAGGATTTTGTTTGAGTTCCACCTGCTTTTCACCAGATTGGAGAAAAATTTGGTGTTTCTATCCCCTGTAGCAAGCCAGGTAGCTCTAGATTTCTGGTGGATGAGAGTTTCCTCTAGAGCCAAGGAAGTCCAAAGAACCTGAAGGCAGCTCTGCTCCTGGGAAATGAGATCCAGATCAAGTGGCCTGTTGGAGAGCAAGGATTGGACTCTGTGGAGGTTTGAAGTTGCTTCCTTAACAGAAGATGATAGATTTCCAATGGATTTATTGAGGGTAACTAAGGCTCTTTTAGTTCTCTTAAGCTTGGCAGTTAGGATATGAAAGGGGTTACCTAGGTCGGGTTGCATCCAGGCAGAAGACACACATTCGAGAAAGCCATCCAAGAGAATCATGTGGTTGAAGAACTGGAAAGGCTTCCTTGACCTTGAAGCCGGAATGCCAAGGTTAAGTATGACAGGAGAGTGGTCAGACATTCCTCTGGGGGCAAAAGTAGCTTGGGCAAGGGGAAATGAGTTGAGCCAAGATGCATTTCCCAAAGCTCTATCTAGTTTTTTATGGATTGGATTTTCAATTTGGCAGTTCCACCAAGAATAGAAGGGACCAATGCCCCTAATATCAACCATTTCAAGGTTCTGCAAGCACTCTTTGAGATCCTCCATACCAGAGTCCCAATCAGTTTCAGTCCTGTCAGTTTCGCTAAGGTTGCTGATGGCATTAAAGTCACCCAGGACACACCAGTTGAGAGGGGAACTAAGAGAGGATAAATCAGCCCATAAGTTCTTCCTTTCAGATATAGAATTCAAACCATAGATAAAAGAACCCAAAAAAGTACAGTCATTTGCTAAGTGCTTGAAGTTGCAATGAATAACTTGGGAGGATACAAAGAGCATATCCACTTGCCAGATATTGGGGTTCCAACCAACCCAAATTCTGCCATTGTAGTGGTAATCATAGTTATAAAACCAAGTCCAGTTCCTACAAATATTATTGGATATTCTACTTGCTTTATGCTGCTTGACTCTGGTTTCCAACAGACCAATGAGGGAGATACTATTATCTAGGATTAACTGTTTAACATAAGCCTGCTTTGGATTTTTATTAAGACCTCTAATATTATATGTCGCTAACATTAACATAGAAAAATAAGAGGGTAGTGGTTAGCAGGAAGTTTTTCCCCCCTGGCCCTTGCCTTTGTTCCTACGCTTAGCATCTTGAGAAGGGTCCAGCCCAGATCGTTGCTTATGCTTCAGGTCCTTGCCCTCCTTCTCATCAATAGCAATTAGCTTGTTCAATATAGGGCAGTTAATGGGGGGTGAATCCAGGTCAGAGGGAGAGAGAACATCAGAGACAATAGCATTTGCAATGGGGGAGAAGGAGTTAGGCGAGGCCAAGATGGGAAGAGAAGGAGTCGGGTTATTTCCAACTTTGGCACCTCGGGAGACAGTTACCCAGTCATTTGCATGAGTACCAGCATGTGGATTTTTGACAACAGCAGGAGCAGGAGTGGGAAGTAAGGGGCCAGGGGCCGAAGTGCCGTCAGCAGGTTTGGGAGCAGATTCAGGTTGAGCATTTGTTCTGGGCACCCATTTAAAATTGGATTTGGGGCATTTCAAAGGAGAGTGGCCAAAAACTTTGCAGGAAGGGCATGATGGTGGCTTACTCTGGTATTCAACACTAACCGGGACAATAATGTCTTCAGAAGTTTCTTCGTTAAGAACAACAACATTAATAGAGGAAGGAAAAGAGAATGAAGCTTGGACTTCAATGCCGACTCTGGCAAAGTGCATTAAGTCATGCTTAGAAGTCATTTCATCTGTAAACAAAGGCCTACCTATGGCGCTAGCAAGGTAGCTAATACCCTCATCAGACCAGTAAGAAAGAGGGATTTGGCTAAGCTTTACCCAAATGGGAATTTTGAGCTGATCAGATTTTGAAAATTCAACTCCTTCTTTCCAAGGTTGTAGGACAATCACTTTTGAGGCGAAGTGCCAAGGACCCGAGGCAAGGACATTGTCTCTAGCAGAGACAGATTTGAATTTGAAAATATAGTAGCCTTTGCTATGGAGAAAAACACTTGTGAGACCCATGTTGCCCCAGAGGCGTTTGGCAATGGGTTCGACCACCTTGAAGGGGACATTTGAGTGTAAGAAATAACCCACAAGGCTGGAAGACCAGAGCAAATTTCCACGTTTGAGCACATCGATGGGAGGTTTGACTAGAATCGGACCATCTTCGGTTAAGGGAGGGTGGTAGGAAAGAGAACGGGAAGGTTTTCCGGAGTTAGGAGAGACCACCTCACACCAGGATTTAGGTGGGCCAAGGTTTAAAAGAGGGTTTTCGCCTTGCTCAACCGGAGATGCAGCAGGTTTAATAGCAGCTATAGCAGAGGGAATAGGGTCCAGAGATCTGCCAAGGGTAGACTGGCCAGAAACAGAGCAAGGCACCAGCAGACGTGCATCAGAAGTTTTTTGAGTACTTCCAATAGGCATCTTGAGGGCCTGACCAGTAGTTGCTAGTGTCCCATCAGAAACAAAAGCGTTGATATCATTAACAGAGAGTCCATGCGCCAACAAGCATTCCATAAGATCTGCATTTTTCTTTCTTTCAGTAAAAACTTCCTCTCTATCCTTTTGAGAGAAGTGTTGAGCAGCTTTGAAGATCTCAGAAACATTAGATGTAAGAGCTTGACCCAAGTTGCTTCCTATCTCATTTGCAAGTGAGGTAGAGTCTTCAGAGCTTTGATCAGCAGCAACAGGATTTGGGTCTGATTCTAGCATTGCAAATACGTCCACGTTGAGGGATAGGTCAGCGGAGACAGCCATGTCAGCACTGCTGAGCACCAAAGGAGAGGAAAGAGAGGGAGAGTTTGGGTTTGAGACACCAAATTCAGCAAAGAAATCCCTAGAGACAGAGCTCAGGGAGTTTCCAGCAGAGAGATGAGAATGGCTAACCATGGAGAGGGGTGGTAGACGACGGAGGAGAGGAGGCCGGAGGGGAGGGAACGGTAGCAGGAGGATGGAAGAGTAGAAGACCAGAAAAGGTAAACAGGAAATTTTGGTAAGGATGGAGAGGTAGGTGAGGTTGGGCGGGAGAATAAAAATGGAAATAAAATGGAAGTTAACGGTAACGGGGGAGAGAAAGGACGGGAGAGGTCGCCTAAAATCCTAGTGAGAAGGGAGAGCAAAATCTAGAGAGAGAAACTAACCCATTGCTTCCTCAATTCTGGATTGTTCGTGTAACACAATACCCCTTTCTAACTTAACAAGATGACTTCTAATGGCTTAGAGAATATATGTTAATCATGTTGTTGTGTGTCTCTTATGTACTAAGATCAGCACCAATATATATATATATATATATATATATATATATATATATATAGCAAGGATCAAGAGCTTACCCCTTATCTAACTCACCCGAGCTCACCCTCCTTTAGCGACGGACCCGGCGATGGTTCGGTCATACAATCGTCGTCTATACTTTTAGCGACGGACAACATATAGCGTCGCTAAAAGTATAGACGACGGTTTTATGACCGAACCGTCGCCGGGTCCATCGCTAAAAGGAGGGTGAGCTCGGGTGAGTTGGATAAGAGGTATGCTCTTGATCCGGACCGTATATATATATATATATATATATATATATATATATATATATAGAATGGATCCTGTCCGGGAGTCCGGACAGGTCCTAAAATGCGGACCAAATTTTTTTTTTTTGTTTTTTTTTTGAAACAACTAAAAAAAAAAATTTATGGAACTGAAATTTTTCCATAATACAGTGTTTTGGGTGTGTTTTTAATACCTATACCAACTAATGTATGTACAGTCTGCCCAGACTGTACAAAAATGTTTTGGTATAGGCATCCAAATCACGCCCAAAACACTGTATTATGGAAAAATTTCAGTTCCATAAATTTTTTTTTTTTTTTCAGTTGTTTCAAAAAAAAAAAGGTCCGGATTTTGTTAAAATCCGGGAGTCCGGACCTGATCCGGACTCTATATATATATATATAACTTCCATATTTATATATAAGATTTAAACCATATATAAATATATGTAACTCCCATATTTATGTAGAGGTTGTAACCCACATGCTCATTATATCTGGACAATAAACCATGTGGTTATATCCACCGAGTTGAATGCTTAATGGCGGAACCAGGGGTGGTCCGAGGGGTCATATGACCCCCACCCTGGAATCTACGGGAGTTATTTGTTTTCTTTTCCTTTTCTTTCCTTTTTTATGTATTTTATTTTCTCTTTTACTTGTCTCTTGCTTTTGCTTTATCATTAAAGTGGGGCAAAAAAAGATGGTAACAATTTCCTCTATAAACTAATTAAAAATAAAAAATCTAAAGAAATAGAATAAAAGAAAATTTATCCCACTATAGTGACCATAAGTGCACCATAGTTCTATCCTATCAAGATTATTAAATCTTTCATCTTTTATTTTTTGTTGCTGGAATTCTTTCTTTCAAGCTAATTAATTTCTTCAACCACAATATAAGGTTTTGAATATATAATATTATAATTTATAATTTATCTATTAAAGTAGTGTTGGAACTTGTGACTCATAACATAGAAGCTACTGAAAAAGGCTAGTGCGGAGCGGAGTGAAGAGACGCACTAGCCCATCTGGGTTGAATCGAAGGTTGCAAGGGGGGTGCGGGGGGGGGGGGGGGGGAGGGGGCGCGGTACGGTACGAAGTTTCTACATGTATGGTGCGGGGCGCGCCGGTGCAAGACTAGGAGTGGCGTGGGGCTCACCAGGATCAATGCAAGTTTTGCTTGTGTGGCGCGGGGCGCGCCAATGACAGCTTGGAAGCGGCGCGGAGCGCGCTGGTCGACGAACTTAAGTTTAATGGTTTATTTTTTGGAAGGATATTATGAGTATTTGAGCCATAATGTGAAGTAGGGTTGGAATAGGATTAGTGGCTATACATACTATATATTGTAAAGCCCTATATAACTGAAATCAACAATAAAACAACAAGCCGTGTGTGGAGTACCAAAATTAGGGAACCACGTAAATCTCTGCGTGATCCTAATTCTAACAAATTGGTATCAAAGCTAGGTTGGATTGAACATGTTAAGAATGATGACATCAAATTCATCGGTTACAAAGTTTGATGTGATGAAGTTTGATGGGACTGGGAATTTCGGGCTATGGCAACATAGGGTAAAGGATCTGTTGGTGCAGCAGGGATTGGTGAAGGAGTTAAAGAAGAAACCAGAGTCCATGACGATTGATGACTGGGATGAAGTCCAAGCGAAGGCTGTGAGTACAATTTGTTTGTGTCTAGCAGACGAGGTTATGTATCACGTGATTGGTGATGAATCGCCATCAGGTGTATGGAGTAAATTGGAATCTAGGGATATGTCAAAGTCATTGACAAATAAGTTGTTACTGAAACAGATGTTTTTTTGGGTTAAAGATGATTAAATGTTCAGCATATTCATACTTTCAATCAGATAATTAGTAATTTTCTAAGGATTGAAATGAAATTCAAAGATGAAGACTAGTCGCTGATGTTGTTGTGTTCTCTGTCGGGTTCCATGGAGAATCTTGTTACAACCCTCCTATAGGAAAAAAAGACTCTGAAATTAGAAGAAGTCACTTCTGCTCTACTGATGTTTAACCAGCGAAACCAACAATCTAAGGGTATTTCAGGGGAAGGGTTGGTGGTAAAAGGGGGAGAGCAACGTGGTAGAAAATTTAATAGAGGAAAATCAGGATCGCATTGGAAATCTTGAAGTTAAGGGGCATGACTCCAAAGCCAAAAGAGTATAAGTGTTACAGATGTCACGAGATAGGACACTTTACGAAAGATTGTCTATACAATATCAATTGTGAAGGAACAGGGAAGAAAACAGAATCTTCAAAATCTGTAAATGTTATGGAAGAATCATCGGATGATGGGGATATGTTGTCAGTTTCAGCAAACACGGACATGGCAGACTTGTGGATTTTGGATTCATCATGTTCTTTTCACATGACGCCTAACAAGGAGTGGTTCGACACCTACAAGTCTGTGAATTGTGGTGCAGTACTAATGAGTAATGATGCTTTGTGCAATGTCATTAGAATAGACACAGTGAAGATAAAGATGTTTGATGGTGTTGTGAGAACTCTAGTTGAGGTGAGACACATCCATGGTTTAAAGAAGAATCTAATTTCTTTTTTTTTTTGCTAAATTTAGACTGAAATAAAAGAAAGAATAGGTACAAAGTACAGGGTCAAACCCCAAGCAGTATACCATTGGCATCATAGGACATGCCCTATGATGCCAGTAGTAAACCCAAGCTAGTCACTATCAAACTAGGATTCAATATGGAACAAACAACCACAATAAAAACCAATGAACTGGCTTGAAACAGTCAATACAAACTGCATCAAACCAAAGATGAAGAACATATAACCCATACAGGTGCAACAACCAACCCATACAGGTGCATGCAGAAGAAACAGCTCAAACACATAGAAGCACAGCAGAACCAAGCACCACACGTAGCGAGGAGCACGGCAGATGCCATCAGCATTGTACCCAGCGGCCAACAGCAGCTAGCAGCCGGACAAAAAGCAGCTAACAGCTGCATCAAACCACAGCTAGACAAGGAGCAGCCAGCAGCACCAAGAAGGACCAAGACCCAGCAGACAGTAACAGCATGGAGCTGTACCAAGAAGGACCAAGACCCACCAACACAACTGCTGCACATAAACCAGCATACTAGCAGAACACCAAACAGAAGCAGCAAACCAGCATACCAGCAGAGGAACACCAGACATTGGCGAACTTTAGGCGAAGTCAGCAGATGCTCTACCACACCAAATAGGAAACAGCCAGCAGAATCCAACAGCTGCCGAGAAGCCAGCAGCAGGTCAAAACGCAGCCATCAGCAAAAATGCCAGCAACAGATCTCGAAGGACCATAGAATGCAACTAGATAACCACTGACTGCAGAAAATCTGAACAGGCTCCAAACCAATAACCCCAACCAAAAATCAGCACAACAAACATGAATATGAGAGAACCATGTGCAGCACAGACCCATGATCACAGCTACAACAAAGCAGAAGGCCCCACAAAGCCTACCCAAAATTGAACCAGTAGGCCCAACAACAGAACCATATGGCAACACAACAACAGTACAATGAACACAGCTAAACCAGCTAAAACAGCTAAATAACTAAAAGAGCAACTCCCCAGCAGCATCAGCCATTAAAATAACAACATCAGATAATTCATTGTACACATTAGATCAAAGCAACATCAGCCAAGTAAACATGACACTAATCTGGAAATAACAGCAGAACCTGTCAAGAATTGTTTAAAGCAAGCTGCCTAAGACCATATCTTGTCTTAATTTTTTGGAATCTAGCATTTGTATAAAGTTTACATTTGAGCACATGAAGTATGTCGGTAACAAGGTTACGAACTGTACAGGATTTATGACTGAAAATTCGCGCATTCCGCTCATTCCAAATATGGTATACCACAGCTGCGAAACCAAGATGAAGTAAACTGTGGTGGAAAGAAGGATTTGAATAATGAATGAGGTAGCCCGTTATGGAGCTCCAAGCCCGACTAGAACCCCTCCACCCACAGTGCCGAAGAACAGAAAGCAGGACCCTAAAAGAGTAGTCACAGTGGAAGAATAAGTGGTCAAAGGTTTCCGGTTTGGAAGAGCAAAGAACACATGAGGGATTGACAGACATTCCAATCTAATTTCATTAGGAACTCTAGACTCTAATGGCTGTGAGTACAAAATAAGTGGTGGACCCATGAGAGTGACGAAGGGTACGGTAGTTATAATGAAAGGTTCTAAGGTTAATGGGAATATCTATCGGTTGATAGGGAGTACAGTTGTTGGTGGAGCTGCTGCCACTACAGTTGAGGATATTGATAATACTACGCTATGGCATATGCAGTTGGGGCATATGGGGGAATGTAGGATGCTGGAATTACATAGAAGAAATCTATTGAAAGGGGTGAAGTCGTGCAAGCTATATTTGTGCAAGTTCTATGTCTTGGGAAAACAGTGTAAAGTGTAGTTTAAGCGTGCGATGAACAAAACGAAGGGAATACTTGACTATGTGTATTCTGATATTTGGGGGCCAGTGAGAGTAGCTTCAAAAGCGGGATCGCTGTATTTCTTTACTTTTATTGATGATTTTTTGAGAAAGGTTTGGGTGTACTTCATGCGACACAAGTCTGAGGTCTTTGAAAAATTCAGTGTGTGGAAAGCTGAAGTGGAAAATCAAATAGGGAGACAAATTAAGTGCCTTAGATCAGATAATGGGACAGAGTATAAGTATGAGCCATTTGTGAAGTTTTATGAGGAGCATGGGATTCAACATCACTGGACTGTTAGGAAGACACCACAACAAAATTGGGTGGCAGAGAGAATGAACAGAACTATAGAAAAGCGAGCACAGTGCATGAGATTAAATGCACGATGCGTGAGTATGGCAGTTTACATTATAAACAGGTCACTGAGTACTGCTATGGATAATAAGGTGGCACAGGAGGTATGGACAGGCAAGGAGGTAGATTACTCAGGTATGAAGATCTTTGGGTATCCAGCCTATGTTTACGTTCCGAGCTATGAGAGATCAAAGCTTGATGCTAAATCCAAATAGTGTATCTTTCTTGAGTATAAGAAAGGTGTGAAGGGGTACAAGCTTTGGGAACCGAAATCAAAGAAAGTAGTGAACAGTAGGGATGTGGTTTTTGATGAAGCTTCCATGGTTAAGACACGTCAGGAAGGTGAGAAAACTGAGGCTGGTGAAGGCACCAACAATTAGCAGCAAGGAGTACAAATTGAGCTGGAAAGCTATGACACTTGCAATCCACCGCTAGTGTAACGGGATAATCAGCAGCAGCAGGAGGAAAGCATAGTCTTAAGTAGACCCAGATGCACTATCAAACCACCGGAGAGGTATAACGTTGATGATATGGTTGTATATGCTCTATCTACTACTAGTGGGGATCCGTCTACTTTTTAGGAACCTATTGCTAGTCCTGAAAGGGACAGATGGATGGAGGCCATAGTGGATGAGATGGAGTCATTGAAAAAAAACAAGACTTTGGAATTGTCAGAATTGCCTGAGGGATAGAAACTAGTGGGTGCAAGTGGGTCTACAAAAGAAAGAAGTTGTATCCGAAAAGGAAAGGGAAAGGTTTAAGGCTCGATTAGTAGCAAAGGGATACTCACAGAGGAAGGGGATCAACTATGATGAAGTGTTTTCGCCGGTGATGAGACATACCTCAATCAGGATTATTTTGGCATTGGTGGCTAGCTATGATCTAGAGTTAGATCGGCTTGATGTGAAGACACATTTCCTTCATGGTAATTTGGAGGCAGTTATATTCATGGAGCAGCCTGAGGGGTTCATGCAGCTGGAGACTGAACACATGGTTTGTAGGTTGAAGAAATCATTGTATGGGCTAAAATAGTCTCCAAGACAATGGTACAAGAATTGTGATTCCTTCATGATCCGGATCGGGTTCACTCGGTGTGAGTATGATTGTTGTGTTTATGTGAAGAATCTAGAGGATGGTCCCTATATTTTTCTGTTACTATATATGGATGATATGTTTATTGATGCAAAGAGTATGGTTGAAGTCAACAGGTTAAAGAACTTGTAGGGAAAGGAATTTGACGTGAAGGATTTGGGTGCTACTAGGAAAATACTTGGGATGGAGATTCGCAGGGATATAACATCTAGTAAGATGTGGTTGTCACAGAAGAATTATGTGTAGAAAGTGTTGTAGAAGTTTAGTTTGGCTAATGTTAAACAAGTCAGCACTTTATTAGTGAGTCACTTTAGGTTGTCTACAGCACAGTGTCCGAAGTCGACTGAAGAGATTTAGGACATGTCAAATGTGCCCTATGCGAGCGCAGTTGGTTGTTTGATGTATGCGATGGTGTGTATAATACCCGATTTGGCACATGCAGTTAGCAAAATGAGAAAATACATAACAAATCCAGGTAGAGATCACTGGAATGATGTTAAGTGGGTGTTCAGATACCTGAGAGGTACTGCAAATCATGGGATTATGTTTGCAAAGCAACAAAATCAGATGTCAGTCATGGGGTATGTAGATGCGGATTATGCTGGAAGGTTGGATGATTTCAGATCTACAACAGGGTATGTGTTTACACTAGCAGGTGGACTAATTTATTGGAGATCCATGGTGCAATCTCTAGTAGCTCTATCTACTACTGAATCTAAGTATATGGCATTGGTTGAGGCTGGGAAGGAAGCATTGTGGTTGAATGGTTTTGTGAATGAGTTGGGCATAGATCAAGGTGGAGTACAACTGTATTGTGATAGTTAGAGTGACATTTACTTGGCAAAGCATCAATTGTATCACGCAAGGACCAAGCATATTAGCGTAAGATTTCAAAAAGTGAGAGAGTTGATAGCTATGGGTGATGTGATATTGGAAAAGGTGCACACTTATGAAAATGTAGCTAATATATTGACAAAGAGTGTGACTGCTGACAAGTTAAAGCATTGCTTGGACTTGATTA
Organism: Panax japonicus; assembly: GCA_020205505.1. Lineage (NCBI taxonomy): Eukaryota > Viridiplantae > Streptophyta > Magnoliopsida > Apiales > Araliaceae > Panax > Panax japonicus. The sequence continues at coordinate 44,553,363 of CM035110.1, read as the reverse complement.
ATATCTCCAAGTGTTAGTTTGGAGGATTTCCCCCCAAGATCGGTTAGGACAAGTAACTTATCTTCTGAATGGGAGAGGTTATTCGTCAAGGTGGAGATTTTTTGGAAATTATGACTCATAACATAGAAGCTACTGAAAAAAAGCTAGTGCGGAGTGTAGTAGAGTGGAGCAGAACGAGGGGTCGAAGGCCTCGAATAGAGCAGAGTGGAGCGGAGCGAGGGGTTGAAGGCCCCGAGCAGAGCAGTGCGAAGCGACGTACTAGCCCATCAGGGTTGAACCGAAGGTTGCAAGGGGGCTCGTAGTACGGTACGGAGTTTCTATATGTATGGCGCGGTGCGTGCCAGGATCGATGCAGGTTCTGCCTGTGTAGCGCGGAGCGCGCCAATGATAGCTTTGAAGCGACGCCGGGCGCGTTGGTCGGTGGAATGAAGTTTAATGGTTTGTTTTTTGGAAGGACATTATGGGTTTTTGAGCCATAATGTGAAGTAGGGTTGGAATAGGATTAGTGGCTAAAAATTGTGACGCCCCCAAAATAGGTATACACAGCCCATTCTGAGTCGTCAAATATATGATACAAAATTTAAATACAATCCTCATTTATACAATACGACAAAAACGTAGCTGAGAGTTTTAACACAATTATTTTCTCGTAGACAATATCCAAACTCAAATGGAGTCCTCATTACAATTATTATCACACTAGTTTCTAAAATAGTGAGGACTACTACAACCACCATCTCAGACCATCACTCCATTCCCCGACTAGTCCCAGCTATGTGCTCATTTCCTAAAGAGAACAATGAAAGCAAAGGGTGAGCTTAACTAGCCCAGTAAAAAATATTATGACTAAGATAATATATAATAAATTATCGTTAGCCTTCAACAGTGTAAAACTGATAGAATACAATAAACAACAAGTTTAAATGTATCAGAACAAGCAATAAATTAGAAGAGTCAAGTAGAGCATGATATCTACTATCTTCTATGATTTAAAAGTTCATCATTAATATTTTATCGCTGTAACACAACTCAATAAATAACCCACATCATCAAATTATCCATGCACTATGGGCCAAGGATATTCATTATTATCACCAATGGTCATGATCATGCCAACAACTGTCCATCAATGCAGTACGAGCCAATTAAGACTTTTACCACATCATTTGTAACATTACAGGTAATGATTATACCGATACATAATTCCTAGTCATAATCATACCAATCAACAGTCCATTTATGCACTACGGGTCAAAGATGACTTTCATCATAATATAAGCATGAGAATGATGACAATGATATAAGAATTAAATTAAGTGAAAGCAAGGATAAATTTCAAAGCTTTATAATTCAATTTATCCAGAGTTCAAGAATGTCCAAATTATCAACATGATAACTGCTTTGTAGAGTAAAATTCAAGAATAATATTCATGTATCAAAAATAATTTGGACAGAAAAGAAATCAATTTTTATCATGAATAGTACCCCGAGTGAATAGTACTCGAGTGAATACCCTGTGAATAGTACCCCGTGAATAGTATTATTGCATGAAAAGATTAAAATTTAACAAGAATTTTCAGAAAAATATTTCTGTGAAATGATACTAGATGAAGCGCAAATTTCAAGGATAATCTACTAATTTCAAGGAGTATAGAAGAAATACTTATCAAAATGAGTGTAGAATTAGGAATATGAAATGAAATAATATTAGTTACATACTAAAGAGTATGGAAGAAAATATTATTTCTTACGAATATTGAATAAAAATAATATCCCTTACCTTAAAAGGAGAGTAATTTCGACTGGTATAGCGGAAATATTCTTGAAGAAAACTTGTACTGTTTTCTTCACTCAAAGCTTCCTTTAAACTCAAAAGAAATACGCTCAATATTATAGAAGAAGAATTCTCTAATTCTGGTGTGATTTTTTTTTTCTAAACTAAATATCCTATTTATAGGAGAATGGCAAGAAACTATTTGAATGTGAAAATCACGGGTGAACATAAGTTTTTTCACGGCCAACGTTCGGCTAAAAATTTTGATTTTCACTATGCATTACTGTGCAATAAAATATTTTAATAAAGTAAAAACTTTAAATAAAATATAATATATTCTATTTATAATATAATAAAACAAAACTTATATAATATATATATATATATATATATATTCCACACACACCCTCTCACACACACGCACACACACCCACACACATTATATATATATATATATATAAGTAATAAAATAAAATTGAGATAACTTTCTACCGATGATTTTGAAAAATGAGTAAGTGGGGGTCCAAGTAATAAGCCAAATTTACAACAATTACTTCATAAAAAACCCCACTATTTATCTTAATTCACTTGGCTTCACTAAACATATTTTTAATAACATTTATTCATCATTAATATTATAACTCACAATATTAATAACCAGATCATTTCTAGAAAAGAGGGGGCTTTCCGATAAGTGTGACGCCCCCAAATTCGGACTGCCACTTGGTCACTCGAATTCGGTTCGTCACGTGCTCATGGTAATACAATACTAACTAAAATCACAATTCACAGCGGAAGATCTAATCTAGAATAATATATAATGATTTATTATAATTATTCCTCCAAATCTCACAACCTACAGTACTTAATAGATTACATAATAATATCGAATAAAGACTTATTACATAATCCTACTGAAGCTTAAACATAGTCTGAAGACAGACTTAATACAACATAACAATTTTAAACATAAAGGAACAAGCTAGTCGGTAGCCTTTTTTTTTTTTTGTTATCCGTGGGTTTCCGACCCGCAGGTCGACTAATCCCCCCGAGCCCAGTACCAGAGCGGTTTGCTACCCGACTTGCGCCAGGGGTACCGTGGCCACCATGACCATTTCTGTCTTAACAAATGTTGCCCTTGTCTTTCCCAGAGACACTTCCTTGTTCCGCCTTAACTGAAAGGTTTTAAATAAGCAAGAATGAGCACAAATTGCCCAACAAGTAATATACAACAAGGATGATGAGTATTATATCACGAGTTTGAAATATCAAAGTATAGTCTCCAAGATAGTTTAGAGTCTTAGAATAATATCATGAACAATGAGTATTAACAATTCTCGAATCAAATCTTTGGAATATGAAATGATAGTTCAATATAGATCAACAGATATATATGAATTCAAGGCTATCAACATATCCAACTGGATAAAATAATTTATACTGAGCAGCCACTAAGGACTATTGAACATCTAATAGAATTACCAATATTAAACTAATAACCCAAAAGAATTAAGTACGATAAATGATCAGTCTATAATACTCTATGTTATGCATAACACCACAGTAATATTCACGCGTGTGTTGGGGCTTCCAACAATATGCGACTCCCTTACCATAAAGGTTGTTCAACTCAGTTTTTTAAGATTTCTGCACCTGTCAATTGGTTTTGACAGTTTTATAAACATGCATATAGTCTAGACGAATCAAATGGCATAGACACTTTCACAATATTCAAGAACAATACCAAGTTCAACATGAATAATAGTTTTTGCAAGAGTTTAAACATACTAGCTCAATTGAACGAGTAAGTAAGATAACTTGCATTCAAAGAGATAATGTTTAGATACTTGCTTACGATATCCGTTGAATAAAGTAATGCAAGGGTTTAGGATACTTGCCTTAAGCGTAGTTTATCTACGTTAATAAATCAACACTTTCGAATCCTATTTATAGTGTATTATATGTATAGGATGCCCATTAGCTAACACATTCGTTATTTAAGCTTGATATGATTCAAGTATACACATACGATACAAAATCAGCTTATAGGTTTATCACGAAATCAAGTACCTAGTTACTTTATAAGCAAATTTACAATGCTCAAGATTAAGACCTTTTTATCCATGGACTTTCATTATATAAGGCAAAAACTATCTTATTACTTAATCATCACATATATACATGTATTAGTAGGGTGTAAACCATTTCTAGCAATGTAGGCATCATATAAACTAACTGTTCAAAATTAGATTGTCAAATTGCATGGCTTCTGATTCCAGGCCAGCGCAGCTGCGCCATGGCTAAGCCTAGGGTCTGCACAGCTGCACAGCCCTTTGGCCAAGCCAAGGCTAAGTTGTTGCCTTGTGGTTTCTATCCGGCACGAACACAACATTCACACATAATATATATTATCATTTCAAAGGTCCTTTCATGTCTCTCAAGTCAATTCTAGGTCCCTTCTTTCATAATATGGTTCTAAGTTGAATATTTTAACAAGTTAAGGCCATTCAAGGTCATGAAATCACAAAGTCTAACATGCTTGCTTTTTAAACATATAAAGTAGTCATATAACTCATATTAGGCATGCTTATGAGTATTCATATTGTATACATGTAACTATCTTAGTTATTATTTTGAAAACATGATTTATTTAGTCTTAACTTGATTTCACAACTCCTAACATAGTAGGCATATATGTATGATACATTAGCAAGTCTAAAAGTATCATCAAACATGTTCATAAATGTCAGATTCTAACTCTTAAAGTAGCATGTTAACATTCACGTTCAAAGTTCGTATTTTCATTACTAAAGCTTACTAATAAGTCCAACATGTTCATGCTTCCTTACGAATCATATAAACACAAGTTAACGGGTTATTCATGCATTTCTAAACCATACCAACATGCTTTTCAAAGTCAGTATATAAATATGTCATACATACATATCAAGTTCATTTCTAAAGTTCTAAATTCATTTTAAACTATACACAATCATTAATCATGTATGCTAATCTAGTAAAACATGTTCACATTAGGTTAATATACTTAAATATACACATTACACATGCTTGCATGCTGGTTTAAGTCATAGGAATTGACCAACACTTAGCAGATTTTAAACAGAAGGCAAAAACTGAACACAGAGGCCGGCGCAGCTGTGCTGCGCCCCAGTGTTATACCGGTGCATCTGCGCCATGTCTGGTTCAAGCCAAGAACAGCCTGCTTCGGCAGGTTTTCTACCCAACCACATAAATCATTCACGAATTCGATTCTAATTAGTCATATATTAGTTTAAACATGTTTATATGGTTATATAACAACTATGTAAACATTTTCCAACCCCATTATCATCTAACTCCACATAAATAAGAAATTGGTAATTCAAGAATGGAAATTTTGACAGAAACCAAAAATGAAGAATAAGAAGTAATCTTATACCTTTGTAATTAGCTTGCTAATTCACACTTCCTCTACTGATGTGTATATAATTACTTACTCTATCTATGCTTTCAATTTCACACTTAAGCAATTCTCAGCAATGGAAAATTGAGAAGGAGAGTCCATATTTATAGAAAAAGGATTACATAGACATTCCAATTTCCCACTAAATCAAACCCATGGATTGAAGGATTGCATAAAGGTTATTAAAAACCACAGCACTTGGCGCAGCGGTAAGCTTCGACCTGGGGTGAGCCGTAGACCCGGACATCCTGGGATCGAGTCCCGCCTGCCTCAAGTGTGAGAATTCTTTAATTCGAGTGGCCACGGACGGCCAGCGCAAGCTGTGCGCAAGCCAAAACGGTTGAGTCCGGCCTGGGGGGATTAGTCCGACCGCGGTTGGGAAACCCCACATTATCAAAAAAAAAAAGGTTATTAAAGAGTTGTTAGATGGCAGTTGATTTACACTATTATGCCCACTCCCTTGTTCATCATTGTTATCTAGTTTTTTTTGCTAAGTTTGTTTGTTTGTATAAAAAGGACCAAATACAATGGCTAAGGGGCATACCCCAGAATATAGTATCATCATCTAAGAAGTAGATGATGATATGATACATGGAAGAGATCCCAAAATAAAAGTTAAACTAACAACAAATTACAGTAATTTGAACAAATTGAGGGCAGCCGAACTTGCCGACCCAGCTCGTCCACCACTCGAAAAGCAGCAGCTACTCGCCCGAAGCCTCAAGCTTTCCAAGCTCGCTCGAAACCACATACTCGCCCGAAACCATAATTTGGGCTTACCATAGACCACCACATGCTCGCCCGAAACCTCATGCTGGACCGAAGCCAATTGTTATCTTGTTTGCTAGCTTGAGCTTGGGAGAAGAAAAGGGAAATAGGCCTTAGCCTTTTGTCATGCACGTGAAGAGAGAAATGGGTCTTCCAACTTGGGACAAACCAAACAACTCAGCATTCTTGCAACACTTAGGCTATACACTTATACACAATCCCTACTCTTATGTTATATTTTATATACATATCATCCATACATGGGTTATATCTTAATGTCACAATATAATTTACATAATTAATATTTCAAGGTAGTAGATGTGATATGACAATGTAACATACATATAATCCATGTAAATTTTATCACACCGGTGTAATCTTCTCAGATATTATTCAATTAAATCCTATTAGTCAACCATTGTCTACAATATATTCATGATATATTATTTTAATGTATACCCACATATATATTGTCACATACACATTTCATGATGTATTCATAATATATAGTTCGAATATGTTCAATCACATTGCTTCATACAATATAGTTTAATAAATCTTAATATATGGTTGCTATATATAGTATAGTCGCATAAGTGTCGCACTACACTATATAATATAGTTGTATTCCATATATTTTATATATTTAATTATTGAACACTTGCATATAATAGTCAATATAATCTTATTATATTAATAACTTACTTATTTGTTTTATGTCAAATAAATAAATTATTCATCTTATTGATTAATTAACAATAATATTAATTAATCAATTCCTCATTGATTAATGTAATTATTAATCTCTATAATAATTAATTATCTATCACATATAGTAAATAAATATAAATCTTATTATATTTATAGACACATTGCTTATTATTATTATATCTCTAACAATAATAATCACATATCATTAATTAATCACCATTAACAATTAATTAATATTCTACAACAACAATTAACAATTAATATAAATTAATTGTTCACTTAATAATTCCTTCATCGATTAATATCATTATTAATATTTTCCATCACTGTGCCACACAAGGCTTTCAACGAGTTTATCGCAACCTCCATATATTCTCAATTATTTAATTATTTAATATAATTGAGTTAACTCATCTCGTAACATAAAATCATTTATATTCAAATAATATTTATTTCCATTAATATATTCATTTAATAATATATGGAAATTCTAGGGTATTACAATAAGGACTTCTCATTATTGACGCGCAATTAGGTGACCAAACTCCTTTCCTCGACAGAACTTTTTAGACATTGTCAATAATGCAACTAATAATATGAATAACTTTGTCGTCTCAATTATTGATTTAATAATATAAAATATTATGACAATAATTGAATCAATAATGTGAGATACTATGCAGTAATTATTGTGGTAATAATTGAATAAAACTTAGTGACTTCTCATGTAAGCATTAATAATCAAAGATATTGTGCAATACCGTGTGCTAGTATGCAACCACGCGTATTACTGTACTTCTATCACCGGGTATTTCAATAGTTTAACCGTAAAACTTTTGCCGTTATTTTTATAAAAAGTTATTTCTGTCGTTTTCTAACTCCGACAGTAATTTCGTTGTGGGGTCCACTAATGATTCTGTCGTCGTACGAATATTCACTGATAAAATGAATATTCCCCGACCAAACAAATATTTTATGACAACTTGCTTACTTTGCAAAATTTGTAAATGTTACCAACAACTATAACTCTATATGAAATCCACGTCTTATTATTCAAAATAACATTTAGAGAAAAATTAATCTTTATTCATAAAAGTTGGGGTATTACAACCTCCACTTCTTATGAAATTTCATCCTCGAAATTGGTGTACATACTTGATATGTCGAAGAGGTGAGGATACCTTATTTTTAATTCAGATTCTAACTCCCAGGTCATTTCCTCAATATCGTGGTTTCTCCACAAAACTTTGACTTGAGGTATAACCTTTGAGCGTAGAATATGTTCCTTCTTCTCCAAGATTTTAACAGGTACCTCTTCATACGTTAAATCTTTCGCTATCTCTTCTTGTTTTAATTCAATAATGTGGTTCGGGTCTTCACATATTTACGTAACATAGATATGTGAAAAACATTATGAACACAAGACATACTTGGCGGTAAGGCAAGTCTATAGGCCACAGTTCCAACTCGATTGAGAATTTCAAATGGGCCAATGAATCGAGGATTGAGCTTTCCTCTCTTTCCAAATCTCGTAACTCTTTTCCATGGAGCAACACGTAACAACACATGATCTCCAACATTGAATTCCACGTCCCTTCGATAAAGATCAGCATAACTCTTTTGTCGATCTTGTGAGGTTTTTATACGTTGTCGGATCATTTGAATCTTTTTCGTAGTCATGCATACTAATTTTGGTCCCAACAACGTTGCTTCACCCACCTCATCCCAGCATACTGAAGAACGACACTTGCGTCCATACAACGCCTCGAATGGAGTCATGCCTATGCTTGCTTGATAACTGTTGTTGTATGAGAATTCCACTAATGGCAAGAACTTGTCCCAACTTCCTTTGAAGTCTAGGACACAAAGTCTTAATAGATCTTCAAGAGTTTGAATAGTCCTCTCCAACTGCCCATCCATTTGAGGATGATATGCAGAACTGAATCGTAAATCTATGCCCATAGTTTACTGCAAACAAACCCAAAATCGTGAAGTGAATCTTGGGTCTCGATCAAAAACTATGGATACTGGCATACAATGCACTCTTACAATCTCATTTATGTATATATGAGTAAGACGTTCAAGTGAATAAGTTTTTTGTATTGGTAAAAAATGAGCAGACTTGGTTAATCTATCGACAATAACCCAAATTTCATATATGCCTTGAGAAACCTTGGGAAGACCAGAAACGAAATCCATGGTAATGTGATCCCACTTTCATTCTGGAATTTTAAATGGTTGCAATGGACCTTTTGGCACTTGATGCTCTGCCTTAACACGTTGACAAGTTAAATACCTTGAGATAAACTCTGTGATCTCTCTCTTCATATTGCTCTACCAAAATGTATGTTGAAGATCGTGATATATTTTGGTACTTCCAGGATGGATTGCAAATGGTGTGTTGTGCGCCTCCATCATGATTTTATACTTCAAATCAGAGTCGTTAGGAACACAAAGTCTGGAGTTGACTCGAAGTATTCCTTCTTCATCAATTCTTGCTTCTGGAATAGCACCTTCTTTCATTTTCTTCTTCATATGCATCAGCTCCAGGTCCATAGCTTGAGCAGCTTTAACTTTATCGATTAAAGTCGTTTCTACTCGTATATTTGATATCATCACGTGGATCCCTGGGGTCTTTAACTGTAACACCCCCTTTCCGAAATAGAAAGAGAGGTTCCTCAAAACACAACAGAACTAAGGAAGATCACAAGGCTCTAAACCACAAAAGAGTAATCTCATAATAATTCAATATCACAAGACAGACCATAATAAATGCCACACTGGCTCAAACCACAATCTAAATAATTTATTACAGTTCTAAATAAATGACATATCAAGCCTAAACAGAACATTTCTAAACCATTGGATTAAAGGAAGCTCTCGTCACACCTGCCCTTGATCCCCCTGATTACCTGCCAGAAGAAAAACACAACATGAGCCAAATGCCCAGTACGGATATAGAATACAATTAATGAACCGAAATAACTAACTCAATTAAATGAAATGAGATGAAATGAACTGAAACGAAATGAACAAAACTAACACAAGAAAATAATAGGCTGAATCAAATGGCTGGGTGTTATTTCATACCGAGCTCAAAATAAATAGTAATATAACACACAGGCAAGTCAAATAATGCCACACATGCAATCACACATCGGACTGTGCAATCCAGATGCGTGCAAAATCGGAAAGTGTGTTTGGCACAAATATCACCAATCCGCAGAACAGAACAGAAAACTAGGGGCATCCCACAACAAAACACCAATTGGCCAACTCTCACCGGAGCACAAAACGGAGACGCCGTGGACTGATCACACCGCCACGGAAGGTGTCATGCCTCGGTGCCAAGAGGACATGCCTGTGGTACCCCCACAGGTGGTTATAGCTCAGGTATACCCTACGGTATTCTAACAAGGATACCATGTCACAACACATGCGACAAAATATCAACACAAATGGGTTCTAACGTGTACATGTTAAATCAAATGAATCATCAACACAAGTCTCTAAAAATATAATAACATGTACATCACTACGACAATTGAAATAAATATTAACATGATAACCGAGTTCAATGAGTACAAATATGAGTTCTAAATATCTATGCCCCAAACGAAACTATCACATGGATTTGAAAAGGAACAGACATGCGAAACAATAACTAACTTCTAAATGAAAACAAAACGAACAAATCAAAATTAAAAGGATTATCGCTGAAGGAGTACGGAATCCGTACCTGGATTAAGCAATGTAATACCCAAAATTTAAATATGATTATGCTAATCTCCTTCAATCCGATCTAATAAAATAAAATAAATTTATTACAAATTTATCCATTAACAACATAATATTGTTGAATTTTATCACGTAAATTTTATAATTTTATCAACAAGATTAACTAGTTTAAATTAATATACATAACTTTCAATTTAATTCACTAATTCAATTTATACACTTCATAAATCAAATACATATTAAAATATAAATTTAAATATATATATATATATATATATATATATATATATATATATATATATATATATATATATATATACCATTCCTGCAAACAAACTTGATATGTATATAGTTCTTATTAGTTTACAAAAATCCTGTAACTTTTCATTTACATCAAATTAACGTTTTTTTTACAAGTTCAGTATACATAATCTACTATGGAAAATCTAATAAACTTATATATATATATATATATATATATATATATATATATATATATATATATATATATATACATATACATTCGGTCAAAATAAATTAGAACATGACCCAATCAAAGTAATAAATTTCTTAAGGAATAAACAAATGATGCTTATGAACCAACAGTTAATGATAGAATGAAAAAAAAGAACAGCCACCTGCCTTTGCTTCTCTTTTCTGCTATCTCTCCCCTCCGCCTCCTTTTCTTTATCAGATGAAGCAGCGTAGGGTTTGTGTTAATTATGATGGGTAGTATTGTTAGGTTTCGAATATTTATTAATTGATATATTTTACTAACTCTCCTAATTTTAATAGAATTTTAAATTACACAATTATAAATTAGACCCACTTAATTTTAAAGTCCAAATTTTTTTTTCAATTTAATTTATCTAACACTTATTAATATCTATTAGCCCACAAAAATTAAATGACTATTTTGGCCCAAAATAAATGACATCCAAAAAATATGTTTTAAAACAAGGTAATTTTTATTATTTAATATTATTATTTTTTTTCGGGTATTACATCACCTACCCCTTAAAAAGGATTCCGTCCCCGGAATCAAAAGAATGGAACGCACCTAATTTTAAAAGAGATGTGGATACTCTGCTCGAATAGAATCCTCTATCTCCCAAGTGGCTTCCCGCTCCGAATGATTCCTCCACAAAACCTTAACAAACGGAATAGTCTTCCTCCTCATGATCCTTTCTTGACGATCCAAAATCACCTCAGCTTGTTCCTCACAACTAAGATCCTCTCGAATCTTATCGAACGGATATTGCACCACGTGCATCGGATGATAATGATAACTCCTCAACACCGACACATGGAACACATTATGCACGTGAGCTAACTGTGGAGGCAAAGCTAACCGATATGCAACCTCACCAACCCTCTCCAGAATCTCAAATGGTCCAATATAATGCGGACTAAGTTTCGCTTTCAAGCCAAATCGTCGAATGCCCTTCCAAGGAGAAACTTTTAGAAACACATGCTCACTAGGTTCAAATTCTAAAGTCCTCCTATGCTTATCAGTATAACACTTCTGTCGTGATCGAGCCGACTTCAATTTCTCCTTAGCCACCGCTACCTTCTCCGTAGTGATTTAAACTAACTCAGGCCCTTCTATTGCCCTTTCACCAACCTCATCCCAACAAGTGGGTGCCCGACATTTCCTACCATACAATGCCTCAAAATGTGCCATTCCAATATTTGCATTCCAACTATTGTTATAAGAAAACTCAACTAGGCTCAAGTAATCATCCCAATTACCCGACCACTCAAGTGCATAAGACCTCAACATGTCCTCCAACGTCTGAATAGTCCTTTCAGATTGCCCATCAGTTTGCGGATGGAAAGAAGTACTGAAGTTGAGCCGAGTACCCCAAGCTCGTTGAAACCCTTTCCAAAACCTTGAAGTAAACCGTGGGTCCCGATCTGAAACAAAAGATACCGGAGTACCATGAAGTCTAACAATCTCCTGCTGAAAGATATGTGCCAACCTATCTTCCGAGTAACCCTCATGGATAGCCAAAAAGTGTGCCGATTTGGTCAGTCGGTCCACCACTACCCAAATGGCATCATTCTTCTTGAAAGTCTTTGGCAAAGCAGTCACAAAGTCCATCGTGATGTCCTCCCACTTCCACACTGGAATGTCTAACTGTTGCAGCAAACCACTAGCTCGTTGGTGTTCTATCTTCACTTGTTGACAAGTGAGGCACTTCCCAACATATTCTGCCATGTCTCGTTTCATCCCATTCCACCAAAAATTCTTCTTCAAATCCCTATACATCTTCGTAGAACCTGGATGAATAGAAAATGGTGAACTATGAGCCTCAACCAGCACAGCCTCTCGAATGATTGGATCTGACGGTACACACAACTGTTCACCCAACCAAATCACACCATGGTCATCAATACGAAACTCGGACTGCTTGCCCTCCTCTAAATTCTGCGTCATACTCCACAACTCCCCATCTTCCTTTTGAGCTTCCTTGACTCGCGAGATAAGAGAGGGCTCCACTCTCATACCCGCCAAAAGCCCATCTGAACCTCGTACATACAACTCCAACTCAATCCGCTCCATATCCGAAATAAGCTGAGGTTGTGTAATAAGGGCAGCTACCCTCCCTGAACTCTTTCGGCTAAGAGCATCTACAACCACATTTGCCTTCCCCGGGTGATACTGAATTCTAGCGTCATAATCCTTTAGAAGTCCCAACCAACGCCTCTGCCTCATATTGAGCTCCTTCTGAGTGAAAATGTATTTAAGACTTTTGTGATCAGTGAAGATATCACAAGTCTCTCCATACAAATAATGCCTCCAAATCTTTAAGGCAAAGATCACCGCTGCCAACTCCAAATCATGTGTGGGGTAGTTCACCTCGTAAGGTTTAAGCTGCCTAGAAGCATAAGCAATACCTTACCGTGTTGCATTAAAACACACCCCAAGCCCTTCTTAGAAGCACCACTATAAATCTGATAGCCTCCTGTCCCCGACGGCAATGCAAGTATAGGAGCTGACACAAGTCGTTTCTTCAACTCCTCAAAACTCTTCTCCCGCTCTTCATTCCACATAAACTTCACGCCCTTTCTCATTAACTGAGTCAATGGTAAGGCAAGGAAGGAAAACCCTTCCACAAACCGCCTATAATACCCTGCCAAACCCAAGAAACTCCTAATCTCCGTCACTGTAGTAGGTCTTGGCCATTTGGTGATAGCCTCAATCTTCGCAGGACCCACCTTAATGCCTTCAGCAGAAACAACATGTCCCAAAAATGCAACCTGCTCCAACCAAAACTCGCATTTAGAGAATTTAGCATACAACTTCTCTTCCTGCAAAATTCCTAACACTGTGCAAAGATGCTCCTCATGCTCTTCCTTAGACTTAGAGTAAACCAAAATGTCATCAATAAAGACAATGAAAAATTGGTCCAGGTACTCCCTGAACACCCGATTCATCAAATCCATAAACACCGCCAGAGCGTTAGTCACACCGAATGGCATCACCAGAAACTCGTAATGCCCATACCGAGTACGAAAAGCCGCCTTAGGGATATCCTCATCCCTCACCCTCAACTGATGATATCCCGACCTCAAGTCTATCTTCGAAAAATACTTTGCCCCCTGAAGTTGGTCAAATAAGTCATCAATCCTCGGCAATGGATACCGATTCCTGATGGTTATCTTGTTCAACTCCCTGTAGTCTATACACAGCCTCATAGACCCATCCTTCTTCTTCACAAACAAGACTGGAGCACCCCACGGCGAAACACTCGGCTGAATCACACCACGATCCAACAGTTCCTGCAACTGCTCCTTCAACTCCTGCAACTCCAACGGTGCCATCCGATATTGTGCCTTAGAGATAGGCTCCGCACCAGGAACAAGCTCAATAGCAAACTCCACTTCCCGCTGCGGTGGCAACCCTGACAACTCCTCAGGAAACACATCAGAATAGTCACGAATAATTGGAACATCTTCAATACGAGACTCACCCTTACAGGTATCCTTCACAAATGCCAAATACCCCTCACAACCCTTTGCTACCAATTTTCCAGCCTTCAAAGCTGAAATCAACTTCACAACGCTGCTTGGTTGTGAACCCTGAAACACGAATTCTGGAGACTTCACATCTCCAAATATAACCTTCTTCGCCTGACAATCGATAGTGGCATGGTGCTTATCCAACCAGTCCATCCCCAGAATGTCGTCGAAATCGTGCATACTCATCGGAAGAAGATTAGCCCTACGAATCTTATCCCCAAAACTTATCGGACACCCTCGATATAAATCAGAAATAACAACTGAAGTCCCCATCGGGGTAGCAATAGACATAGCAGAATCTAAAGACTGAGATGGCATACCCAGGTACCGAACAAAAGACTGAGCAACGACGGAATGAGTAGAACCCGTATCAAACAAAATAGACGCCTCATGATTGCTAACTAAAAGAGTACCAGAAACAGTACCTAGTGCACCTGCCGCTCGGTTATATGTCAAGGCAAATACTCGACCACCCAGACGCTGACCTCCATTACCACCATTATCACCACCTCCACCATTTCCACGTGGCCCAGTACAATCCCTAGCAATATGACCCATCTGTCCACACAAGAAGCATGCACCTGTGAGTCTGTGACACTGCCTCCCCGGATGAATAGCCCCACAAATAGCACAAGGAGCTATCGGAATAAGATTCGGGTTACCCCCACCAGCTGGTCCCGGATAACGACCCTGATTCTGTCCCTGCTGACGATTTTGCTGATTATTCTGACCATTCCAAGGTAACTGAAGCTGACGATTCTGCCCCTGTTGAGGCATCTACTGATAGCCCCTGTTCTGATTCTGGCCATGCCATGCCACTGCCCCTGCTGAACACCACTATTTCTGTTCCACTGACCACCTTGATTTCTCCCATGCTGACCCGAAGCTTGACCCTGCTGGTCATCTCTGTCCCTCTTTCGACTCCCTTCCGGTTTGGAAGTCCGAAAGTCATGCCGCTCCATCTCAATGTTCTTGGCCGCATTGGCCACCGCCGATACATCCGCAAACTTGGTGTTAATGAGATGTTGGCGATACCTATAATGAATCTTCCACTTAAACTTCTCCGCATGTTCCGCTGCAGTCCCTGCAGAAGTTCCCGCAAATCCTGCCAACCAGGTAAACCTCGTCATGAAATCCGTGATGGACTCATCATTTTTCTGCCGAATAGAAAGATACTCTCTGGCATAGGCCTCTTTATCAGCAGCTGGGAAATACTGCTGATAAAAGACCTCACAAAACTCTGTCCAGTTAAGTGCCTCAACATAACCATCACCCTTGGTTGTCTTCAGTGCTTTCCACCACCTCTGTGCATCCCCCTCTAGCTTGTAAGCAGCAAGCAACACTCTTTGATTATCTGAGCATCCCAACAAATCAAAAATCTTCTCTAGGTGAGCAATCCAATTTTCCGCATCAATTGGAGTTGGAGCAGAACTGAAAGACTGTGGCTTCTGCTTCTGAAACCTCTCCAACCACACATACATTTGAACCACCTGCTGATCAAGGCCATCCACATTTCCTTCCTTTTCGTTTGTTTGTGGACCATTATTTCCCGAGTGCCCCTGCTCAGGAATTTCTGGCGGCTGTTGCATTGCTTGTACAACCTGTGCCACTAACTACGGTAAAGCCTGATTAACCGCCTGATTCACCAAGTTAACCAGTTGAGCATTTATCTGATCATTAGGTTGCTCATTGGGCTGAACATCACCCCTTCCCCTATTGTTACCTCTCCTCCCAGCAACTCTAGCGGATCGACGAGCCATCTAAGAAAGAGATCAATGAATATAAACAGAACAGATTAAAACAGATTCGAATATAGCTGAACAAAAAAAAAATCAAACTGAACAAAAACCTAACCCAGAAGTCTACCCATAACTCACAGGTCAAACCTAAATAGGTTTTCTACAAGAAAGAACCTGGCTCTGATACCAACTCTGTAACACCCCCTTTCCGAAATAGAAAGAGAGGTTACTCAAAACACAACAGAACTAAGGAAGATCACAAGGCTCTAAACCACAAAAGAGTAATCTCATAATAATTCAATATCACAAGACAAACCATAATAAATGCCACACTGGCTCAAACCACAATCTAAATAATTTATTACAGTTCTAAATAAATGACATATCAAGCCTAAACAGAACATTTCTAAACCATTGGATTAAAGGAAGCTCTCGTCACACCTGCCCTTGATCCCCCTGATTACCTGCCGGAAGAAAAACACAGCATGAGCCAAATGCCCAGTACGGATATAGAATACAATTAATGAACCGAAATAACTAACTCAATTAAATGAAATGAGATGAAATGAACTGAAACGAAACGAACAAAACTAACACAACAAAATAATAGGCTGAATCAAATGACTGGGTGTTATTTCATACCGAGCTCAAAATAAATAGTAATATACCTTGCCACACAGGCAAGTCAAATAATGCCACACAGGCAATCACACATCGGACTGCGCAATCCAGATGCGTGCAAAATCGGAAGGTGTATTTGGCACAAACATCACCAATCCGCAGAACAGAACAGAAAACTAGGGTCGACCCATACGCCTCCCACAACAAAACACCAATTGGCGAACTCCCACCGGAGCACAAAACGGAGATGCCGTGGACTGATCACACCGACACGGAAGGTGTCATGCCTCGGTGCCAAGAGGACATGCCTGTGGTACCCCCACAGGTGGGTATAGCTCAGGTATACCCTACGGTATTCTAACAAGGATACCATGTCACAACACATGTGACAAAATATTAACACAAAGGGGTTCTAACGTGTACATGTTAAATCGAACGAATCATCAACACAAGTCTCTAAAATTATAATAACATGTACATCACTACGACAATTGAAATAAATATTAACATGATAACTGAGTTCAAAGAGTACAAATATGAGTTCTAAATATCTATGCCCCAAACGAAACTATCACATGGATTTGAAAAGGAACAGACATGCGAAACAATAACTAACTTCTGAATGAAAACAAAACGAACAAATCAAAATTAAAAGGATTATCGCTGAAGGAGTACGGAATCCGTACCTGGATTAAGCAATGTAATACCCAAAATTTAAATATGATTATGCTAATCTCCTTCAATCCGATTTAATAAAATAAAATAAATTTATTACAAATTTATCCATTAACAACATAATATTGTTGAATTTTATCAAGTAAATTTTATAATTTTATCAACAAGATTAACGAGTTTAAATTAATATACATAACTTTCAATTTAATTCACTAATTCAATTTATACACTTCATAAATCAAATACATATTAAAATATAAATTTAAATATATATATATATATATATATATATATATATATATATATATATATATATATATATATATATACCATTCCTGCAAACAAACTTGATATGTATATAGTTCTTATTAGTTTACAAAAATCCTGTAACTTTTCATTTACATCAAATTAACGTTTTTTTTACAAGTTCAGTATATATAATCTACTATGGAAAATCTAATAAACTTATATATATATATATATATATATATATATATATATATATATACACATATACATTCGGTCAAAATAAATTAGAACATGACCCAATCAAAGTAATAAATTTCTTAAGGAATAAACAAATGATGCTTATGAACCAACAGTTAATGATAGAATGAAAAAAAAAGAACAGCCACCTGCCTTTGCTTCTCTTTTCTGCTATCTCTCCCCTCCGCCTCCTTTTCTTTATCAGATGAAGCAGCGTAGGGTTTGTGTTAATTATGATGTGTAGTATTGTTAGGTTTCAAATATTTATTAATTGATATATTTTACTAACTCTCCTAATTTTAATAGAATTTTAAATTACACAATTATAAATTAGACCCACTTAGTTTTAAAGTCCAATTTTTTTTTTCAATTTAATTTATCTAACACTTATTAATATCTATTAGCCCACAAAAATTAAATGACTATTTTGGCCCAAAATAAATGACATCCAAAAAATATGTTTTAAAACAAGGTAATTTTTATTATTTAATATTTTTTTTTGGTATTACATCAACTCTATCTCCATCCTTTGTAAGTCATACCGAATGGGCCTTTGCTTTGACAATATCGCACTCATACCCGCATATGTTATTCTACTCAACGCGTCAGCTACCACGTTCGCTTTTCTAGGATGGTATTGTATGGTATGATCGTAATCTTTCAATAGCTTGAGTCAATGTCGTTGCCGCATGTTAAGTTCCTTTTGGGTGAAGAAATATTTGAGGCTTTTATGATCCATATAGATCTCCACCTTCTCCCTATACATGTAATGTCTCCAGATCTTTAGTGCAAAAATGAATGCTTCCAACTTTAGATCACAAATAGGATAATTCCTCTCATTTTCTTTGAGTTGTCGTGAGGCATAGGCTATGGCTTTCCCATGTTGCATGAGAACACATCCTAACCCTCTGTCTGAAGCATCGCTGTAGATGACAAATCCCTCCGAACCAGATGGTATTGTCAGAACAGGTGCTGAAATGAGTCTCCTCTTGAGTTCTTGAAAACTCTTCTCACATTCCTCGCTCCAACCGAATTTTGTATCTTTTCAAGTCAGCTGAGTTAATGGAGTAGTGATTTGAGAAAATCCTTCATTGAATCTCCTATAATAACCAGCTAAGTCAAGAATACTACATACTTCGGTCACTGACTTAGGTTGCTCCCAACTTTATATTTCTTCAATATTCACTAGGTCAACAGACATTCCGTGTTTTGATATCATGTGCCCAAGGAATGTTACATCCTCAAGCCATAACTCGTATTTCTTCAACTTAGCATATAACTTGTTTTCATGAAGCTTTTGGAGTATCAGCCTCAAGTGTTGCTCATGATCTTCATGACTTTTAGAGTATATGAGGATGTCATCAATAAAGGCAACGATAAAATGATCCAAATATTCCTTGAATACTCGGTTCATCATATACATGAAGGCAGCATGAGCATTAGTCAATCCAAAAGATATGACTAGGAATTCATAATGCCCATACCGAGTTCAAAAAGCAGTCTTTGGAATGTCATCAGTTTTAATCTTTAACTGATGATATATGGAACGAAGATTGATCTTTGAAAAGAATTTAGCGCCTTGCAACTGGTCAAACAGGTCATCAATGCGAGGCAACGTGTACCTATTTTTGATGGTGACATGATTCAACTTCCGATAGTCAATGCAAAGTCGTATACTCCCATCTTTCTTCTTTACGAATAGAACATGAGCACCCCAAGGAGACATACTAGGACAAATGAAACCGATGTTTAACAACTCCTGCAGTTAGGTTTTTAACTCCTGAAGTTCAATAGGAGCCATTCTATATGGGGTTTTGAAAATGGGTTTTGTACCGAGTTCAAGGTCAATACAAAACTCGATTTCACGCTCTGGGGGTAGGCTAGGAAGTTCTTCAGGGAATACGTCAGGAAATTTATTAACAGTAAAAATATCATTCAAATCTGACGTATTTTTATTTAAATTAGTGACATGGGCTAAGAAAGCTTGACATCTGTTTTTCAATAAACGAATGGCTAAACCACAGCACTTGGCACATCGGTAAGCTTCGACCTGGGGTGAGCCGTAGACCCGGACATCCTGGGATCGAGTCCCGCCTGCCTCAAGTGTGAGAATTCTTCAATTCGCGTGGCCATGGTACCCCTAGCGCAAGTCGGGTAGCAAACCGCTCTAGTACCGGGCTTGGAGGATTAGTCGACCTGCGGGTCGGAAACCCACGGATAACAAAAAAAAACGAATGACTTTATGACTTGATACGACAGTGATTGACTTTAGTGGTTTGGTTGCTTGAATTCGCATACTAGGTTGGTTAGGAATATGAAAGCTAACAACCTTACGAAAATAATCAATTTTAGCATGATGAGTAGTTAACCAATCAATCCCTAAAATCACATTAAATGCAAGTATTTTCAAAGAGATGAGATCAACATGTATTGTGAGGGTGATGATTTGAATCAAATAAGATTTATAAGCAGTGGATGTAATGAAGGTTTCTCCCAACAGAGTTTCAATAGATAAGTCAAAGTCTAATTTCTCTGGAGCCAAATTTAAATGTTGAGCACAAGTAGGTGAAATAAAGAATGGGTAGAACCGGTATCAAATAAGGTATAGACTTCGCAAGTGTTTATGATTATCTTACCCATGATAACTTCATTCAGGTTCCTCATTTTTTGGGAGGTCACGACAAATGCTCTCCCTTGAACTACCGACTTAGATTTGTCTGGGATAGCCTTTGGTGTCTCCATCCCAGCTGGACTTGACTTCACTACACGACAAAATTGAGCTAGGTGACCTTCTCTTCCATAATTATAATACGCTTTGGGTTGTTGGGTGCAGTTTGGACTGATGTGTCCCTCCCTTCCGCATTTATAGCATACGACCGGTAGTTGTTCTCCTTCCTTGAAAATAGGTGCTGGTGCTGTTGTCTTTCCATCATTATTGAATCTCCTATTTTAGAAATTTCCACTTCTATTATCTTGGCCAGGATTACCACCGAAGTGGTTACCATTTTCGGCATATTGATTTCCTCCACATTTGTTGTCACCGCTTCGATGACTGCTACCATTGGTATTATCATTTTGTCGGCTACTATATCTTGGTTAGGTTGTCTTATTATCGCGCTCCAATAACTGAGCCCTATTCACAACATCTGAATACAAGCAAAGTTTGTGAGAAATGAGATATTGACGTATTTTGGGTTTCAAACCTCGTAGAAATATTTACGTCATTCGCTTTTCATTATCAACCAAATGGGATGCAAACCGGGATAACTCCGTAAACTTAATCTCGTATTGCGACACGGTCATATTGTTTTTCTCCAGCTTGATGAATTCTACCTCCTTCATGTGACTATACTTTCAGAAAAGTACTTTTCGTTGAACAATTCTTGGAACTTCTCCCAAGACATCTTCAATGCGGAAGGTTGAGTATGTTTTACAGATTTCCACCAATAATCTACCTCTCCTCGTAACATGAAGGTGGCAAAGGGAACCTTTTGCTCCTCGGAGCATCCTAAGACATCAAATATCTTGGTGATCTGCTTAATCCACGTCTCTGCCTTAAGTGGTTTGGGCTTTCCCAAAAACACCAGTGGTCCCAGCTCCTTAAATTGTTTAGAGGTGACCATCCGTGAGTCGCCAGTGTTTCCACCTTCATTTTGAACAGGAGTTCCTCTCGCCTGATGTTGCATGAATTGCAGAAAGCTCATAAACATCCCAATGTTCATCATTTGGTCGGTGTTGTTGTTTATATGAGGATTATTGCCTTCCTGATGCACATTATCCTGGTTATTGATCAGCGGTGACTCAACGGTCTCATGTCGGTCTCATGTTCTCTATTGCTTATCTCAACATTTTTAGATGTCATTTTCAAACAATGCCCTAAAATAAGGGTTAATTGACATGCCACATATTATCCTTATATTTTGACCGATCAATTAAATAACAAATAAGCTTATGTAGGTCATACTAGCGAAGGATTTACCCGTCTCTCCCCTCCTAGTTCTAGCCTCACATCTCAGCCAGGGATCATATATCCCTAAGCTCTGATACCTACTGTGACACCCCCAAAATAGGTATACATATCCCATTCTGAGTCGCCAAATACATGGTACAACATTTAAATACAAACTTCATTTATACAATACGACAAAAACGTAGCTGAGAGTTTTAACACGAATATTATCTCATAGACAATATCAAAACTCAAATGGAGTCCTCATTATAATTATTATCACACAATTTTATAAAATAGTGAGGACTACTACAGCCACTATCTCGGACCGTCACTCCATTCCCCGACTAGTCCCAGCTATGTTCTCATTTCCTAAAGAGAACAATGAAAGCAAAGGGTGAGCTCAACTAACCTAGTAAAGAATATTATGACTAAGATAATGCAGAATAAATTATCGTTAGCCTTCAATAGTGTGGAACTGATAGAATACAATAAAAACAAGTTTAACTGCAGCGGAACAAGCAATCCATTAGAAGAGTCAAGTAGAGCATAATATCTACTATCTTCTATGATTTAAAAGTTCATCATCAATATTTTATCACTGTAACACAACTCAATAAATAATCCACATCATCGAATTATCCATGCACTACTGGCCAAAGATATTCGTTAGTATCACATCCACGAATTATCCATGCACTATGGGCCAAGGATATTCATTATTATCACCAATGGTCATGATCATGCTAACAATTGTCCACTAATGCACTACGGGTCAATGACGACTTTTACCACATCATTTGTAAAATTACAGGTCATGATTATTGTGACGTCCCCAAAATAGGTATACATCACCCATCTTGAGTCGCAAAATACATGGTACAAAAATACAAATACAACTTAATAATACAACTGTCGTGTAAATACGACAAAACAACCACAACACTTGGCGCAGCGGTAAGCTTCGACCTGGGGTTAGCCGTGAACCCGGACATCCTAGGATCGATTCCCGCTTGCAACAAGTGTGAGAATTCTTTAATTCGTGTGGCCACGGACCTGGGCCGGGCTTAGACCCGGAACAACCCACGAAAGCCTTGTTCGGGGTGGGGGGATTAGTCGGACTGCGGACCGGAAACCCCACATTATCAAAAAAAAATTAAAAAAAAAAATAAATACGACAAAACATAAACTGAGAGTTTTAATAAGAATATTGTCATCTAGATAATATCCACACTCAATGGAGGTCCTCATTACATTTATTGTCACACTATTTAACAGAATAGTGAGGACTACTAATGCTATCATCTGAACCATCACTCCGTTCCCTGACTCGTCCCAGCTATATTCTCATTTTCTGAAGAGAACAATGAAAGAAAGGGTGAGCTCAACTAGCCCAGTAAGAAATATTATAACTAAGTTAATGCATAATAAATTATCATTAGTCTTTAACAATGTTAAACTGATAAAATATAATAGACATCAAGTTTAACTGCAGCGAAACAAGCAATCCATTAGAAGAGTCGGCCTGCGGGTCGGAAACCCACGGATAACAAAAAAAAAAGAGAGAATAAAATCTAATGTCTTCCATGGTTTAAAATGTTTTCATCAATTTTTATCGCTGAGACTCAGCTTAATAAATAAA
Organism: Panax japonicus; assembly: GCA_020205505.1. Lineage (NCBI taxonomy): Eukaryota > Viridiplantae > Streptophyta > Magnoliopsida > Apiales > Araliaceae > Panax > Panax japonicus. Next base: position 44,529,771 of record CM035110.1, on the reverse strand, counting down.
ACACATCATCTAATCATCCATGTACTACGGGCCAAGGATATTCATTAAATCATCAATGGTCATGACTATACCGAACAATCCCTGGTCATAATCACACCAAAAAATGTCCATCAATGCATTACTGGCCACTGAGGACTTTTACCATATCATTTATAATGTTACAGGTCATGATTATACCGAATGATTCCTGATCATAATCATACTAAGTCTATCTATGCACGTAAGCTAAAGATGACTTTCATTATAATATAAGCATGAGGATGATGACAATGACATAATAATTCAATATAACAAGTTCAAGAATTAATTTATCCAGGAACCAACAACATCCAAATAGTCAACATGATACTGCTTTATGGAGAAAAATTCAAGAATGCTCAGAAGAATATTTTCATGAAAAAAATACTGAATGAAGCGCAAATATCCAAGATATTCTACTAATTTCATGGAGTATAGAAGCCAAAACTTTAACCAACTGAGTATAATAAAATATATGAAACTGCAAATGGATTTTTGCCCGCCATGCGGTAATCCACGTATATAGATCATTTCCACAATTTAATAAGGAATGAATACAAAGGATCATTCACCATGCATGTGGTAATCCACACAGACAGGTTATTCCAACAGAATAATAAAGAGTGGAATAATAGAAGGATTCATCATGCGTGCGATAGACTGCACAGACAGGTTATTCCCAACAGAATAATAAAGAATGGAACCAGGTCATGCATAAACGCACAGACAGGATATTCAGACATAATAATAAATAATGGAACCAGGTCATGCATAAACGCACAGACATGATATTTCAACAGAATAATAAAGAACGGAACCAGGTCAGGTAAAATTCACACCGATAAGATATTCCAACAGAATAATAAAGAATGGAATAGCAACATAATTTCACCATGTATGTGGTACTTCGCATAGACAGGTTATTCCAACAGAATAATAAAGAATGGAAAAACATCAGAATTTCACCATGTAAACGGTAGTCCACATATACAGATTATTCCAACAGAATAATAAAGAATGGAATAACAATAGCTCTCTTCATGAATACGAAAGAAATAATACCCCTTACCTTATAAGAAACTGGATATTAGAAAAGTGAGGTAGCAGACTTCTCTTCTTCTTTCTCTCTATAATTTCTCTCTCTAGAGTTTCAGTGAATTCGTAAGAAATAATGAAGGAATGAGCTTCTATTTATAGAAGAACTGAAAGTGGCTCTTGGTCTTAACGAATGGTTAAAATGACTCTTGGTAATATTGAAGAGACAACGACTATTTGCGAATGGGCAATTAACTCTTGGAACACCGAAGAGACAAGTAACTCTTGGAAAACTAAAGGGACAAATAACTCTTGGAAAACCGAAAGGACAAGTTATTATTAAAACTTTAAACCAACGATCCATACTAATTTTGTAACGACCCCAAAAATTCATACAATTTAATTCTCGATTTCGGTCGTTAATAATACATTCAACCTCTAATTTTACATCATTAAACGATAATACAACCATTAAAATTTGCAGAATAATTAAAATTTTCTATTACAAACTATCCTCGTTCCCAAAACCTTCAACCTTTACATCTAAATATCTCAGAATCATTTTAATACTACAATAGTTTACATTCGCAAAATAATATTATAAATCAACATTAATACATTATTCGAAACCTTAAACATGGTTCAAATAATAATAACACAACCAAAGTAAATAAATCTTCAAGTATCACATCTGATTCATGTCTTTCAAGTAACACATAACTTTACCTTGAATCTTGAACCTGCAAAATTGATTATTTGTAAGGTTGAGCTCGACAGCCCATCAAATTTAACACTATCATGTTTCACATAGCACACAATTCATGCATTATACATATCTAATTTATCAAGTTACATTATACAACATGCATGTGCTATCACATATCACATATAAATTGAGTTCCATAACCTAATTAACATGGTCATCTTTTGACTTTAACAATTCATAAACCATGGTATGTAACTCACCACATAATCACATTTAATCCACAAACATAATAGAACTGAAAAACTTGCCTTGGATGTTATTTAATGTTTATAACTTATCTGCGCTGTGATGATCCTACACAAATTGAGGATACATACATGTACATAATAGTTTCACATACAATATTCACATACTCAATGTAAACTATTTTTATTTAACTATAATATTTTGTTCTTGTCTTAAAACCATTCCATGATTCTTTAGAAACTTTTGTCCGTTATAACCTTTTTTACACCCAAAAAAGTTCTCTCATGGATTTAGTATGTAAATACTTTACGTATCAAAACATAAACCATTTATATTCCCTTCGTTTTACATTACTAGGTTCAATATAATTTCAAACGGATTTGCGCATTTCATTATGTTACATATACGTTTTACATATCATTCTCTGAATTACGCTCGCATAGTTATGAAAACTTACATTTACATTACATTTCTATTGTTTTTCTTTACATTTAAAGTGAGTTTTCGCGATATATAAGCATTATATAATATCTATACATCTCTCTCTATGTTTTGTTACATGTTAAACAGCCACAAAACCACCCAAAAGCGTTACGGAAAAATCAAACGCGGAACAACCCATGGCTGCTGCTATCTGCTGCTGCCACAAGGCAGCAGCCCCTCACCTTTGACACCCAATTCGCGGCTTAATAGCTTGCAATCTACTTATCCAATCGTAAGGCGTTTTTAGTATGTTTTTCATGGCATACAAGAATATTTTTAATAAATACTAACCTCTCATTTCGGGTTTGTTAAGTAGTCTAAAAAGCGTGCCAAAAATTGACGTTCATAATAGTCTTCAATTTTTTCCCAGCTTTACCCTCTCTCGCTAAAACAGTCATAACTAATTCGTTTCAAAACATTTTTGAGCGATTCTTGAGCCCACGCGAAGCTAACTTCCGAGGCTACAACTTTCATTCTTTGACCATTTCCAAATTCAAAACAAAGAATTGTGGAAAAATCGTTCAAGGTAACAGCCCCGAGTTGGTTAGACAGTTTTGACGCGACTACTTTGAATGGTCATAACTCTTTGCTCCGAAGTCGGAATTAGTCCGTTCCAGAGTCTATGGAAAGCTAATTCAGTGTAATATAACATAACAAAAGCCCAGAAGTTTCTGGAAATATTAACTAATCGAAACATTATCCCGAATAGCACGTCCTGCTGCTGACTTTCAGTTTGACAAATTCGACACATTTCTTTCCAATCACCGTAACTCCCTCATCCGAGGTAGAATTGATGTCATTCCAAAGCCTATGGCTTCCTAACTCAGTGCACTACAACTACCTAGAAACTCAGAATTTTTCAGGCAACATAGATATTCCAGAATTTGACACTATAGTCATTGTTCATTCAGTTTTCATTTCTAGACATGATTTACAAAAATCTTCACCACAGATTCATTTTAACTCCGTTTTGGTTCATTCAAGTTAGGAAATCTTTAGAACTTAGAGGGATATAACATATAATCATCAAATTAAGCTTTTAGACATAAATTAAAAGCACAAATGGTCCTCAAGCTCAGTCCCAAAAACTGCCCAACAAAGTTCTTTGTAAATCTTTTATTTTGTGAGTTTTGGTTACACCTGGATGATGTTAAGGCTTCATATCTCTAATTACAATCATTAGAACTCATTTACATAATCAATTACAAGCCAAAATAAACATAGTAAACTAACTAGTTTACTAACAAAACTAACTCTAAACTTCCAAAATACAAACCTTAACTAACAAACTAAATACAATATTTAAAATAATAACATTACCAAAAATTAAATAAGAAACATACCTGAAAATATGAATTCCACAAACTGAATACGTACTCGACCAAAATTTAACTAAGAAGATCTTTATAAAAAAAAATCCTCCCACAACAAAGCCTTTCTCAAAAGTGGAGGCCTTATTGTTAGTGCATGAAACAAAGGATCAAGCCCTTCTATTTATAGGTTTAGCAAAAGGGTAAAGTTCTCAATTTAGTTGATGTGGGACTTGGCTTATACTAATTCTAATTTGTTTATACTATTTTTTTCTATTTTCAACATGCTGAGTGTATTCATTCATCACGAATTCGTTTCTTAACCAATTCGATCTGTTCAAGTTGCGTTGTTTTCGTTTTATAGAGGAGAACAACAATCATTCATCAATTTAAAGTTTCCATCACGAATTCATCATCAACTTTAGTCCCAAAGTACACCAAAATGCACATTACAATCAAAACCTAAATTCCTATTCTTTAGTATAAATACATGAATTTGATTTCTGAAAATTTGTTTCTAGATGACCATTATCAAATTATAAAGATCTAATAACATATATAACATCGTAACCCATAAATTCATTAACCAAAACTCCAATTTTAAAAGAAACTCAAGAACACATAAACTAGAAATATAAACTAGATTATGTACCTTTAATTCCTTAAGAAATAAAATTAACCTTATCAGTAAAATTATAATTTCTATTCAACCATTATAATCATAACATTATTTAACAAATTATCACCCCTCTAATTTAATTATTTAATTAAATTAGAATATCACAATTATACTTGCGTAATAAAATACGTATAAATCTCATCTATTTTATCACACTTAAATAAACTATCCCATAACAATTTTCATCAAATATTTATTTAATATCATAAATATTCATTTTATTCAATAAAGTTTCCAACTAAAATATTTAATGTACTTAATAAATATTTTACTCGCATTATACTAACATTTATATTTTCATGCAATATATTACCTTCTCACTTTATTAAATCAATTATACATGTATTAATTCACTATTTTAATTAAGTGAATTATTCACACTATTTATGAAACTTAACTCATAATAATTTCCATTGCCCACAAGGCATAATAATTAAAATTATATTATCTCATAACATAATCTCAACTTAATTAAATTAACTAATATTATTTAATTTCTTTAATAGTTTAATTAACTATTAAATCTCACATTTTCTAACATATGAATATATAATTCTCTTCACACCAAATCATATAATTCAAAATATATACACCTCATAATAAGAATTTTAATTATTAAATTCTTATTTTAATAACTTACGAAAATTCGGGTTGTCACATCCTTCTCTCCTTATAAGGATTCCGTCATCGGAATCAAAGAAACCTCCCTTACTCGGTTTTCACCAAATCTCTTTTCAAAATTTACTCGGGATATTACATTCACCCTTTCTTCTAAGAATTTCATCCTCGAAAATTTATCTATTAATCTTTATTCATTCAATCTATCAAAATAGATTTTACGTTAATACTTTGTTCAGTCATTGGGTTCTATAACCACTTTCTTTCCACAAAGATCTTTCTACAATTATTAATTTTTCTATTAAAAGTTTTACATTATTCTTTGATAACTCATCTCCTTCTCATTTCAAAATTTCTTTTCTCACTTATTCAACATATCCATCATTCAATGTCGCATTTTACGACTTACTTCTTTCTTAAGGAATATCATCCTTACCATATTCACCTTTTAGAATAGAAAGAATCTTCCACAATTGCTTAATAATTGGGAAGCAGTATGAATAACTCAGGAATTTAAAAAATTCCAAATCATGCTGAGGGTCATAAGACCTTGAACTACGTCCACGGTTATAAGTACTATTTCAACTTAAACCTTAACAGACATTAGATTATAGGGACTCTCGTACTTACGGTGTTAAGCCCTTCGTATGATGTATTGTGCACAAACATTTAAACGCTATGCGTATGTCCATAGTTATAAGTAATCTTTCAACTTAAACTTTAACAGTCATAAGACTATAAGGACTCCTCGTACTTAGGGGGATTAGCCATTCGTACAATGTATTATGCACAAACATCTAAACGCCTTCGCGTAATCCCCTATAAAAGGGTTGTTCATCTCAGCTTTTCAACATCAGATCATAATGTTCTCTCTAAAATTTTCTCTCTGCCTTCTCTCTAAACCTTGCTTCCGGCCATCACCTTCCTAACTTTCTGGTCACTCTCTTTCTCTCCTAACACATTGCTGCTTAATCTTTTTTCTCTCGGTCACCCCTTGGTTCATCAACCCTCTTTGCTTTCCTCCTTTACCCTCCTCTCCGTTATGGTTAGTCACAATCACCTCTCTGCAGGGAACTCAGAAAGTAGTCTTTCTAAAGATTTTTTTGCTGAGTATGGTGTCTCTAATCCGAACTCACCAGTCCCTCTGCCCCCTCTTCTTGGTGTAGAAGATATGGTGGAGTCAGCTCCCATTTTGGGTGGTACGGGTACCATTAGTAGCTCTGAGGACTCTTCATCTAATGCTCCAGCTCCTGACTTGGATATCGGTCCTGCTTTGGGGGCCAATGCTAGGGAAATCTTCTCGACGGCTCATCATTTTTCTCAAAAAGACAGTGAGGAAGCTCTGTTTGAAAGGAAGAAAAACTAGCATCTAATGTCCTTTTTATCAGCTCATGGGATTACCTCCAATGATGTTTAACAATTCTTGTCGGATGGTAAGAGGGTCTCCTTTCCAAGTCCTCTGGGCTCCTCCGGCTTTCTGGGGGGAACTCTTCAACAGGTCTCATGTGTGGGTGAAGGACCAGCCCCGGCGCCGGAGGTGGGTGGTAGCTCGATTCCGGTGGTTCAGGCTCAGTATCCCACAAGCTCATGTTTCGTAAAAACTGGTCCCTAAAAGGTTGTCTTTTCAAAGCCACCTACTATTTCCCTCGAAGAAGGGGAAATGCCTGCTTCAGGCCTAAAACCTGCCACCAAAAGTTGGAGTGATGTGGTTGGTAAAACCAATGTTAGGCCTTCTAGGCATCTATCGTACCTCCCACATACTTCTTCATCAGCTGATGGGGTAGTGTCTGTCATACCTCTGGATGAAATGCTTATAAGATGCAATCTGATCTGGGCAACTAGTCTAGTTGGGTACTTCCTACAATCCTCTCTTCCCTATAAAGTTGTTGAGCCTATAGCTAAGAGACTTTGGGGTCAGTTTCGTCTTACCGATGTATTCCTACACAACAAAGGCTACTACATTTTCAAATTTGACTCAGCTTTGGCCTGTGATAACGTGCTGGCATCTGGTCCTTGGCATTTCACTTCCAAGATTATGGTCCTTCAGAGATGGAAAGAAGGAGTTGAGTTTGCTAAAACTGAATGTTACTCCTTTCCAATCTGGGTCAAACTCATTAATATCCCTCTTTCTTATTGGTCTGATGAAGGCATTAGTTATATTGCTAGTTCAATTGGAAAACCTTTATTCACGGATGAGATGACTTCTAAGAATGACTTCTTGAACTTTGCTAGAGTCTGTATTGAAGTCAAGGCCTCATTTTCTTTTCCTCCAACTATACGGGTAGCCATAAAGCAAGATGAAACATTGGAGTACTCATTTGCTTCGGTTGGGGTTGAATACCAAAGTAAAACCCCTCATGCCCCAAGTGCCTTGTGTTTGGACATTCTCCTCTCAAATGTCCTAAAGCTAATTTCCAGTGGATTCCTAAAGAACATAAGTCTTGTCCTCTGCAAACTACCCTTGAAGGCAGGAAAAAGCTGGATAGTGTTCCAATTCCCACCTAAATTTGTTGGTTGGATTAAGGCCTGTATTTCATCAGCAATGTTCTCCATTAAGATTAATGGGACTCTTGCAGGTTTCTTCGGGAGTTCACGGGGGCTTCGTCAAGGTGATCCCATTTCACCGTTCCTTTTTGTTCTTGTGATGGAGATGCTTTCTCTAAAACTCAACAAGGAGACCGCTGCACAAGAATTCAATTTTCATTGGAGGACCAAAGAGTGCCTACTTACCCACCTATTGTTTGCAGATGACATCCTCATCTTCTGTCATGCGAGCCTACCCTCGATCAACATTATCAATTCCTGCATTCAATCCTTCTCTCTCTTCTCAGACTTGATCCCTAATGCCCATAAAAGTCAGTGCTACCTCTCTAATACTCCCCCCTCCACTGTGAACAGCATTCTATCGCTGCTGGGTTTTCAGATAGGAACTCTACCCTCCAAATTTCTTGGAGTTCCATTATTATCTCGAAAGTTATCTTCTGCGGACTGTGTTCCTCTTGTACAAAGGATAACATCAAGAATCTCTTCTTGGACCTCAAAGGTTCTCGCCTATTCTGGTCGGCTTCAGTTGATAAAATCCATTCTCTGCTCTTTTCAAACATATTGGTGTCAGCACTTCATGCTTCCTAATGCTATTCTCCGGGAATTACATTCCCTCCTCGGCAGATTCCTGTGGAAAGGTCCATCTCTATGAAAATTTGGAGCTAAGGTGGCATGGTCACGGATCTCTTTACCTACCATTGAAGGGGGTTTAGGTATCAAGAACATGCTTGAATGGAATGCTGCCCTGATGCTCCAACACTTCCTTCAAATTATCAATAGTGATACAAAGTCTCTTTCGGCCCATTGGACTAAAGCCATTGTATTGAAAGATAAATCAATCTGGCAGGTACCAGTTCGCCAAGACTGCTCTTGGACTTGGAAACAAATCCTCAAACTACGTCACATTGCTTTACAACATCTGAAATACATTATTGGTGATGGAAATCATACTTCCCTTTGGTATGAGCCTTGGTTGTTTGATGTACCTATCAACCCCTCTGCCACTCTTTTGACCAACTCCGGGCTTCCTGCCTCTGCCAAGGTCAGTCATATTATCACTGACTCCCACTAGAATCTCCCAGCTAGCAACCATCATGAAGTAATTCTCTTTCGGCAACAAGTTCTGCAATTTCCTATCCCTCCTCTTCAGGCTGACCAGATTTTGTGGGACATACATGCTATTAATACTGTTAAGGCTAACCAAATTTGGGATTCTATCCGGGCTAGAGTACCTCAGGTGAATTGGAGCTCTATCCTTTGGCATAATCTCCATGTGCCAAGGTACTCCTTTATGATGTGGCTTGGGCCGCTAAGGAAGCTTTCTACAAATGACCGAACCATCCTCTACTCTGGAAGATCATGGAATTGTCTTCTGTGCAACCAACACCCAGAAACCTTTGAGCACATGTTCTTTGAATGTATCTACTCTTCGGTAATATTACAAAGTGCACTTGACTTAGGGAATTGGACTTCCATTCCAATAGCATGGAATGATCTCATTGGATACCTAACCAACTACCAAGGAACAAATCTGTCCAAGAACATTCTAAGCCTAACGGTAGCCACATGCTTCTACAAAGTTTGGGAGGCCAGGAACTCAAAGATGCACAAGGGTATCATTGTACCACCTCGGTCTCTAGCCAAAGACACTATAAATCTCATAAAGTCAAGACTCTCCTCTAGTAAATCTTTTATTAAGGCTACTAATTGTATTCACTATTGTAATTGGTTGATAACTTCCTAGAATGGTCGGGATCTCTTCCTTGTATCGTATCCTCATCTTTGAACCTTAGATGATGTTACTATATTCTGGGGTATGCCCCTGAGCCATTGTATTTTGGTCTTCTTTTTATAAACAAACAAATTTAGCAAAAAAAAAATATGCATTCTATTGTTGGTAACTGCTCTACATCAGTACCAAAGTCAAGGAATGCAGTTAATAAGATAGCTAATGAAGGGTCCTCTTCGAATGACTGGGTAACAGTGGGAAGAGGAGCAAAATCTGGAACGGTTAATCCTATTCACAGCAATGCTATGCTTATCTCCAATACATTTGCCCCAATGATTCAGGCCGACCAGATCTTAGAATCTGACACAGACTCCCCCGTTGCAATGAATCCGCTTCTTGTTAACAAACTCAAGGTGATTGATGAAAAAGAAGAGAAAGACCTCAAAAATAAGCAAATTTCTGGTATGGAAAATCCAAAGGCTGCTAAGAAGAGGAAGGGCAAAGGAAAATCAGGTAACTCCCCTCCTCCATCAATTTAATAATGTTAGCCTCGTACAATATTAGAGGATTAAATAAAAAGCCAAAACAGGCTTATGTTAAGCAAATCATTGCAGACTTACAACATTTCTATTCTTGGTTTAATGGAGACTAGAGTCAAATCTTCTAACGCTCCCAAAATTTCCAGAAGACTGGGTAAGAACTGGGAATGGGCTTTTAATTATGATTTCCATGATAATGGGAGAATTTGGGTAGGGTGGAATCCTCTCCTTTGGAAATTAGATATCCTTTTTGTCTCCTCTCAAATTATTCATTGCAAAGTTCAATCTTTAGATTTTACTAGAACTAGTTTCATGGTTTCCTTTGTGTACGGACTCAATACTTATTCTGAAAGGAGGAGTCTCTGGACTGATCTGGTATCAATGTCTTCAAATGAATGTTGGTGTTTATTGGGTGATTTCAATGTGATCAAAGACCTGAAGGAAACTAATCAACTTAATGCTACCTGGGACGTTGGCAAAGAAGAGTTCAAAGACTGCATTACTGATATTGGTGTGGATGATATTAGAGCCACGGGTCCAGTTTTTACTTGGTGGAACAACCAACTTGCAAATCATGTCCACAAGAAACTGGACCGAGCTTTGCGTAACTCAGAGTGGTTTTCTAAGTTTGATCTAGCACAGGTAACCTTTGCTCATCGAGGTCTTTCTGATCACTCTTTGATATTACTCAATTCTGGTATTAAGTTTACTAAACCTAGGAGAAACTTCCAATATTTCAATCACATGTCACTTCTTGATGGCTTCCATGATACTGTGAGGTTGGCTTGGGACACCCATGTTCATGGGAATCCTTTCTTTGTTTTCTCTGAAAAACTGAAATGCACAAAAAAGGCCTTAATATCCCTCAACATATCTGTGGGAAATCTATCCACGTTGGTGAGGAATGCAAAAGAGGAACTTCACTTGGTTCAATCTCTACTCCATGACAACCCTTATAACTTAGACCTCATGGCAAGCGAGGAGAGTTGCTCCAAACAACTCTGGCAGGCAATTGATAAAGAGGAAGTCCTTATGCAGCAGAAATCCAGAGTATCTTGGCTGGCATTAGGGGACCGTAACTCCAGGTTTTTTGCTAATATAATGAAGCAAAGGTGGAATTCAAACAAGATACTTTCGCTTCTTAATGATGAAGGAAATATTGTTAATGACAAGGACCATATTGAGTTAGTTGCAGTGGGGTACTACACTAAATTATTTTCAGATACAGGATCACAATATAGTGGGTTTTCTGAGTTTGACATTCTCCCATCCAAATTGGTTAACCCATTTCAAGCTTCTCTTCTATGTTCTCCTGTTACTGATTCTGAGATCTTCAATGTGCTTAACTCCATGAATCGTAATAGGAGCCCGGGTCCGGATGGGTTCAACGTGAATTTTTTCATAAGCTGCTGGTCCATTGTTGGAGTTGACTTCACAAAGGCTGTTCAGTATTTCTTCACTTCCAGTCGACTGACCAAAGGGTTAAACTCAACCCCAAGTGGCCCAATCCAACTGCTATGGCTGACTTTCGTCCAATCTCTTGCTGCAATACAATTTACAAATGTATTGCCAAAATTCTAGCAAATCGGTTGAAAGTGGTTTTACCTATGCTAATTGACCAAGCACAATCTGCATCTGTTAAAGGCAGGAGCATTAGTGACAACATCCTTCTGGCACAGGAGCTATTCAAAGGATACTCAAGGAACTCTGGTCCCTCTCGGTGCGCCCTCAAGATTGACCTTAGGAAAGCTTTTGATACAGTTAGATGGGACTTTCTTCTTGATATTCTTAAAGCGTTCCAATTCCCACCAAAATTTGTTGGTTGGATTAAGGCCTGTATATTTCATCAGCCATGTTCTCCATTAAGATTAATGGGACTCTTGCAGGTTTCTTCGGGAGTTCATGGGGGCTTCGTCAAGGTGATCCCATTCACCGTTCCTTTTTGTTCTTGTGATGGAGATGCTTTCTCTAAAACTCAACAAGGAGACCTATGCACAAGAATTCATTTTTCATTGGAGGACCAAAGAGTGCCAACTTACCCACCTATTGTTTTGCAGACGACATCCTCATCTTCTGTCATGCGAGCCTACCCTCGATCAACATTATCAATTCCTGCATTCAATCCTTCTCTCTATACTCAGGCTTGATCCCTAATGCCCATAAAAGTCAGTGCTACCTCTCTAATACTCCCCCCCCTCCACTGTGAACAACATTCTATCGCTGCTGGGTTTTCAGATAGGAACTCTACCCTCCAAATTTCTTGGAGTTCCATTATTATCTCGAAAGTTATCTTCTGCGGACTGTGTTCCTCTTGTACAAAGGATTACATCAAGAATCTCTTCTTGGACTTCCAAGGTTCTCGCCTATTCTGGTCGGCTTCAGTTGATAAAATCCATTCTCTGCTCTTTTCAAACATATTGGTGTCAACACTTCATGCTTCCTAAGGCTATACTCCAGGAATTGCATTCCCTCCTCGGCAGATTCCTGTGGAAAGGTCCATCTCTATGCAAATTTGGAGCTAAAGTGGCATGGTCCCGGAAATCATTACCTATCATTGAAGGGGGTTTAGGTATCAAGAACATGCTTGAATGGAATATTGCCCTGATGCTGCAACACTTTATTCAAATTATCAATCGTGATACAAAGTCTCTTTGGGCCCATTGGACTAAAGCCACTGTATTGAAAGATAAGTCAATCTGGCAGGTACCGGTACGCCAAGACTGCTCTTGGACTTGGAAACAAATCCTCAAACTACGTCCCATTGCTTTACAACATCTGAAATACATTATTGGTGATGGAAATCATACTTCCCTTTGGTATGATCCTTGGTTGAATGATGTACCTATCAACCCCTCTGCCACTCTTTTGACCAACTCTGGGCTTCCTGCCTCTGCCAAGGTCAGTCATATGATCACAGACTCCCACTGGAATCTCCCAGCTAGCAACCATCATGAAGTAATTCTCTTTTGGCAACAAGTTCTGCAATTTCCTATCCCTCCTCTTCAGGCTGACCAGATTTTGTGGGACATACATGCTATCAATACCGTTAAGGCTAACCAAATTTGGGATTCTATCCAGGCTAGAGAACCTCAGGTGTATTGGAGCTCTATCCTTTTGGCATAATCTCCATGTGCCAAGGTACTCCTTTATGATGTGGCTTGGGCTGCTAAGGAAGCTTTCTACAAATGACCAAACCATCCTCTACTCTGGAAGATCATGGAATTTTCTTCTGTGCAACCAACACCCAGAAACCTTTGAGCACATGTTCTTTGAATGTATCTACTCTTCGGTAATATTACAAAGTGCACTTGACTTAGGGAATTGGACTTCCATTCCAATAGCATGGAATGATCTCATTGGATACCTAACCAACTACCAAGGAACAAATCTGACCAAGAACATTCTAAGCCTAACGGTAGCCACATGCTTCTACAAAGTTTGGGAGGCCAGGAACTCTAAGATGCACAAGGGTATCATTATACCACCTCGGTCTCTAGCCAAAGACACTATAAATCTCATAAAGTCAAGACTCTCTTCTAGTAAATCTTTTATTAAGGCTACTAATTGTAATCACTATTGTAATTGGTTGATAACTTCCTAGAATGGTCGGGATCTCTTCCTTGTATCGTATCCTCATCTTTGAACCTTAGATGATGTTACTATATTCTGGGGTATGCCCCTTAGCCATTGTATTTTGGTCTTTTTTTTATAAACAAACAAATTTAGCAAAAAAAAAAAGCTTTTCAACATCTGAATCTGCACCAAAACAATTTGGTTTGGCATAGTTTGACAAAGAACGCTTAAATTCCATGAACATCTTTCAATATTCGTCTAGCTGAATTAAATAGCATAGACTTCTACAACAATTCGGGCATCAATCAAAATATATATATATATATATATATATATATATATACTCATATCTTAAAGAAATCTTAAAAATCTTTTTATGACGTCATGATACCGCACTGTATTTATAGTCTGTTTGAGGATTCCGTCATTTGGTGATTTTATCATACTATAGTGGGCTGACGATCCTTAGATCACATCCAACAATAAGTAATACTGCATTGATGACTCCATCATTTTTATCATCTCTGCACCAGGTTCCATGATGCATTGATGATATAAAAAAAATACATTTTGATATATTTCAAATCATTTTTGTCTACCCGAAACAATTAGCATAGACATGCGAATAACGATATTGTTTTTAAATCTCATGGGTTTCATCATTTGATCCAATGTTTTTTAAGAAAATAGAAGTGCAAACATCAGCACGAAGTCAATATATTTCGAAAGTCTAGCATAGCTAGTAGATTTAGAACATGTATCCATCAACTTCAATCTTTACTTCATTACTTTATTACTTAACCATTCTATCAATCTTCAAAATCATCAATGCTCTTTATACTATAACCGTTTTCTACCCAAAATAGTCCATCAAACTTACCACACTTTGGAAATCCAGGAACTTGCCACAATAATATGAGTTTAAGAACTTGTCCAAGTCAGACCATAGGCGTCCATTCGCTGAGGGGTTCAAAACATACCATATTATTATGAGTCACGAACTTACCATATGTATTAGTTTTAAGAACCGCATCTAATCCTAATAATATCTGACTAATCTTAATAGTTTCTAACTATCAAATATACACATGAAAAAAGAATTACCTTTTTGCCACATACACATTGATAGCGCGACACCAACATTCCAATGATTATCAATGTGATAAACTAAGCACAAGCACAAAACCCTCACCCATAGAAAGGTTTGTACAACTCAACCATCACATGAGTCCTCAATTGAAATCCCACCTAACCCTATCTTACTCTTAACATGCTCTTTGCTTGATACGAATTTTTCGTACCTCATCATCTATAACTCCTCGTGAGTTATCTCGTACTATATCATAGTACATTAACTTCATAGCATCAAGCTATAATTATTCAAACATTGCAGACCATCTTTCTTTTATAACTTAAACAGATCACATCGTGATCTTATTCTATAACCATCTCGCTTAAAATTCTTTTCATAACTCGTGATCATTTTGTTTTGCGATCCTCTTTCTTTCCTTTTTCATCATTTATGATTTGATTTATGCTTTTAATCTAACAGAATTTGTCTATTCATCATTATTCGTTATCTTGGCTATTGGAGTTAGGCAACTCCCATTTTTATCTTTATATCTCTTCAAGATTCTTCTTTGAATTTTCTTGTTTATATAACAATTCTTCCTTTAAGAATTTCCAACTTCATTTATATTGCTCCACATTTCATTCGAGTTCCACATTTTCATCATACGTATCCATTTTCTACACTTAGTACACATCGAGTCTCTAATAGTTTCAATATAGTACGTTGAGTGGTTTTGTAATAACTGTAAATTTTATGATTTAATATTAATAATTATAAATAGAGCCTGTGATTTATTATGCTTACATGACATGAGGTGAGTAACTCAATTGAATTAAAATTTAACTTTTAATAATTGATAAGATGTGGAGAATAATGGAAGGTTTATGAGATGTCTTGTGTGACACAAAGATGGAATTAGTGAGGAATAATTAAGTATTTACATGTTTATAATCCAAATAATAAATTGGGAGTCTAGCCCAATAAATTAATTGATGGACTTTTGAGTTAGCCCAATAAACTTGGGTCATTTAAAATCCAATTTGGAATCCAACAAAATAGTTAACTGATAGTACAAGGTGTTGGTTACATAAAATGTGGCGTGGGGCAGTGGACCCGACCGACTAGCTCCATGTCTATGTCTGAGATCTATTCTCTTGTCCCAAATTAAGGGTCACCAAGTACAAGGAACAGTAGCTCAAACTCTCTTAACGCAAACTTTCAAGCTGCTAATCCTAGGCATGCAGGGCTAGCTAAGTGGCTGGTATGGAGTGGTTAAACAACTCCTTAAGTAACCAATGTTCATTTCTATTGCACCATGAATCCCAACATTGGGTAAAGTGTTGCCTAATTTTTTAATAGCACTTTACCACGCAAGTATATGCGTTCAATTGTAATATTCAGCAAGCAAGAATATCGTTCCCACGAGGAAATAGACTAATATTTATCAATTACTAACTCTAATGCAATTAATCCTATTTTAAACTAAGAAAATTTTGTTTATGATTTGAAAATTAAACTTAACAAACTAATAATTAAAATCAAAATTTCACAAGAATAACTGCAGATTTAACAGGTTAAGATTACAACTTCCCTTGGTATTTCATTTAAACTAACTTACTTCCCATTTAAAATAAATCAATTAATATGAATCATTATCCAAGAATG
This sequence comes from Panax japonicus, assembly GCA_020205505.1. Taxonomy (NCBI): domain Eukaryota; kingdom Viridiplantae; phylum Streptophyta; class Magnoliopsida; order Apiales; family Araliaceae; genus Panax; species Panax japonicus. The sequence goes on along the minus strand of CM035110.1, from coordinate 44,513,554 downwards.
CTTTATGAATATTCACGCACTTCTTCCAAAGACACGTGAACAAATCCTCCTAAATCCAATCTTTAAGTCGCGGAATTACAAGGAACACCCCAATTAATCAACTCACTATATTCCTATGTGAATCAAGTTAATTAGGGTTTACGCACAAATTCTTTCAATATATACAAAAGACACATAGGTATATTCCTATCCTACACGCTAATCATATTAACCCTATTCAGATTATATGAACAGATGTTATCATATCCATATCTCAATCTATACTCCATCTTCCAATTTTATATAGATTATCACAGTAATTGTTGGCCACACAATTAATCAATAAACATAAGATATAATAAACAATTCAATAAAAACTAACTTTCATTCAATGGGAAGCTTGCAATTTAGATTACATACCAAGTTCCGTTGCAATCTTAATTAAAATTTAGTTCATGATAATAATAAAGAAAAACATCATCCAGATTAATAATCCAAACATCCCAGATAATTACAAAAAATAAAACTAGAGAAGAGAAGAAGAAACTCTGAATTTGCTCTTAAACTCTCTCTTAGATCTTTAGCCTTTGCAATTCTCCTTCGTGTTTTTCTTCCTTCTCTCTGCAAATCTCTTGAAAAATTAGTTGATACGTCTTTTCTAAAGTCTTCTCCTATTTGTATTGGTCTAAGCCCTCATTCAGACTCCTATTTGGCTTCAAAAACCCACTTGGCAATAGAAAAACGCATCTTTTTACGCACTAGAGCGCCTAGGCGCTCATCATAGGCCATTTTCAAGCGCCTAGGCGCTTGACCAGAACTACAAAATTACAAAAATGCCACTCAGCTTTAATTTTCATGATTTTTGACCTTTTTCTTCTCCGAAATGACCAATTTGTCCCTCCAGCTCCAACCTACAACAAATAAACACAAAACACATAAAAAGATACTAAAAAACAATAAAAGATAACAATAATTAAGTTTAATAATATCGGATTCATAGGTATAAAACCTACTCATCATAAAGCAAGTGTCTAGTCCATGCTTTTCTCTTTAAATACAAGCCACCATGGCAGTCTGTTATAGTGATAAGAGTGTTGGAGAAATCTGAGTAAAGAATTCTTAGTTGCTAAGCATTACCAAATCAGTGTGTGAGATATCAAGGTTAAAGCTCGAGAAGGTATAATATCTACTTCGTTCTTAACTTGAGTCTTGTTTGATTCTCGGTTTTCCTAAATTAATAGGTCAAGTATGATGAATTAGCTTGATATAGGGTGTTTGGAAAGTTTACTTTCGTGCATGAATACGTTAATAATTGCCTGGAATCAAGTTGTGGCTACTCTGCAAAACAGAGCATGTTCACTGCTTCTGAACTCAATGGGGTGCAGCTGCACCGTACTTAGGAACCAGCTGATGGGTTCGGTCGTGTTAGACCATGTATTAAGAAATTCTCTTAGGTTGTATGCATATAGTAAAGTCTTAATGAAATTAACCCAACAAACTTAGACTTTGTCGAAATAGTGTAGACCGAAGTCTCGGAAAGAGCTGACTTTGGAGATGTCTTCGGACAAAGCGTGTTGTCTTCGGACAAAGCGTGTTGTCTTCGAACAAGTCATAATGTCTTCGGACGAAGAGTGTTGTCTTCGGACAAGTCGTAATGTCTTCGGACAAGTCGTACATCTTCAGACATGGTCAGATGTCTTCGGCTTCGGACATGGCGAGATGTCCAGGGACTCGGAGACAACATCATAACTTGATATAAGGATGGATTAATAAATATTCCTATACTGCTATAAACTATTATTACACGAACGAGTTCTAAGTAGAGAATTTTACTAACTTCGGGAAAATAAATCTAATGCCTGTAAACATGCGTAGAAAAGGGTCGGTGGGATTGATAGATGTCATGGTCTACTTAAAGCAATGAACCTCTTGGAACTACGAAGAAGAAAAATTATGAATAAACTAGTAGTGGTCAAAAGTATGAGCATGTTAGTGTACATCTATGAGTTTTGATGGGTGCAGCAGTATACATAGATAGAAAGAAAAATGTGTTATGTGTACATGTTGTTTATATATGTATATCAAGTGTGTTTGGCTAATGAATACTTATACTTACATGAATAGGATAAACATAGTTCATTGAGGTGATTTTTGCTACAAATAGTAATCAACGCTAAAGGCATGTTCTCTGGCCTTCTATAAAATATGGGAAGCAAGAAACAAAAAGCTACACAATGGGACACTCATTCCTCCAAGATGTCTTGCTACTGATGTAATTGGTATCATTAAATCTAGATTATCTACTAGTCCATCCTTTCTCAAAGCTACCAACTTTTGCCAATACTATTGTAATTGGCTTAGGACAATGGTCTAATGCATGTTGGCTGTTGCTCTGTTGCTGCCTTTTGCCTTTTTTTTTTTTTTTTTTTTTTTTTTTGCTAAATTTAGACTGAAATATAAGAAAGAATAAGTACAAAGTACATGGGTCAAACCCCAATCAGTATACCATAGCCATCATAGGACATGCCCTATGATGGCAAGAGTAAACCAAAGCTAGGCACTAGCATACAGAAATCCAACCATGAACCAAGCAACAACAATAAACATCCAACAAGTGGCATGAAATCAGTAAATACCAACTACCAATACTAACTACACCAAACCACAACACTTGGCGCAGTGGTTAAGGATTGATTGGGGGCGAGCCGTAAACCCGGACGTCTTCAGTTCGATCCCCACTAGCAACAAGTGTGAATTTATATTCGCGTGGCCACGGACTGCCAGCGCAAGCTGGTGCGCAAGCCAAAACGGTTGTGTCCGGCCCGGGTGATTAGTCCGACCCGCGGGTTGGGAAACACCATGTTAACAAAAAAAAAAAAAAATACTAACTACACCAAACAAGCCCAGGCAGCGACCCATCACTAGGATCTGCAGCAAGCAGCAACCCTCACCGCAGCCCACAACTGATCCAAAAGGCAGACAATGTCTAGCACAAAATGGACCCCAGACCACCAACGCAGTGCACAGTTTGGGGGCTCGGCAAAGAGGCAGGAGCCAAACCCAGCTCACAGCAGCAGAGGCAATGGGGAAGCACTAAGACCCTTCCCTCATAGCAGACCCCTCATAGCCGACCTCAGTCCCAGCATAGCAGACCCAAAATAAATGTCCCAAGAACATTTTAGCCAAAACCAGCCACATCACTAGCAATACCAGGACGCCAACCACAACAGACCAGCAACATGATATCCCTAATGACTACTGATGCACAACCACAGACTGCAACTGCACATCAAATAGCTGTCAAACCAAAATTCAGCAGCAATCAGCATCACAACAGTTGGAGCAACATAGTATCCCAGAATCTGCAGCAGCAAAATCTGCAAAGCAACACAGCAACAAAATGCAGCAACAACACGAGAAAAGGTAGCCCATCCCAGCAGAACCAACCAAAGCATTGAACAGGCCAAATGCCAAAATTAGACTCGGACCATCCCCATAGCAGCCTAGAAGCTGCACCAAGCTGGCCAACTGCTATAACAAGGACAGCAGCACCAGCTAGGCAGCAGACTGCAGATCCAAGCTACCAAGCCAGCAGACCAAAGTAACCAGCAGACTGCAGAAACCCAAAGGCCCAACCAGCAGACTGCAGCAGAGGCCAAATGCCTAGAATAAGCAGAAACAGGACAGCACCAACCAACATCTGCAAATGAAGCAGCTCTTCCCTAAGCCACAGCTCTTCCCTAAACGGAAGACAAGCAGCAACAGCATCCAAGCAATCCTTTCAGCAGCCAACATCTGAAGATCCAACTGCCATCAGCCCATGCCCAGGCAACAGAAACCCAAGGCAGCCCCAGACCATGCCCAAATTGCAGTAGAGCAGAATCATAGCAGAAGCAAAGGTCAACTGCTGAAAGGGCAGAGTGAAACCAGCAGAACCAAACATCACAGACTATCCAACCCGTGCAGAAGATAGGCTAGAAACCCAACCCACAAAAAATCAACCAGCAGTACGACAACACAGCAGAGCAGCCCAGCCGTCGGACTAGAAACCCATCCCAACCAGACTAGCTATGGCAGCATCAGGAACCCAAAAGGCAGCAGCAAATCAAATCAGCAGCAGAAACCCAAGTAGCAGCAGCCAAGCTAGCTAACACAGCAGCTACACATAATTGTCTGTTAGAACCACCGACCTCAAAACCAGGCTCTGCTATAGGAGAGACCTCTGGAAAGGGATCAACCAACATGAAAATAAGAACCATGTGAAGCACAGACCCATGATCAGAAGAACAGCTACAACAAAGCAAAGGCCCCACAGAGCATATCCAAAGTATAACCAGCAGGCCCAACAACAGAACCAAAGGCAACACAACAACAGAACAATGTACACAGCTAAACCAGCTAAAACAGGCTGCGAATAACAGCAGAGCCTATTAAGTATTGTTTAAAACAAGCTGCCTAAGACCATATCTTGTCTTAATTTTTTGGAATCTAGCATGTGTATGAAGTTTACACTTGAGCACATGAAGTATGTCGGTAACAAGGTTACGAACTGTGCAGGATTTATGATTGAAAATTCGCGCATTCCGCTCATTCCAAATACGGTATACCACAGCTGCGAAACCAAGATGAAGTAAACTGTGGTGGAAAGAAGGATTTGAATAATGAATGAGGTAGCCCGTAATGGAGCTCCAAGCCCGACTAGAACCCCTCCACCCACAGTGACGAAGAACAGAAAGCAGGACCCTAAAAGAGTAGTCACATTGGAAGAATAAGTGGTCAAAGGTTTCCAGATTGGAAGAGCAAAGAACACACGAGGGGTTTACAGACATTCCAAAACTGATCAATTTGTCCATTGTACGAAGCCCTTGATGGAAAGCCAACCAGAGGGTAAAAGAGTACCGAGGAATTAGGATCTTAGGCCACACTAATTTGTCCCAAAGAACAACAACTCCCATCTGCCTAATAGTACGCCATAGAGTAGAGGCTTTAACCTCATTAGAATTCAAAGAACCCCATAGTATCTCATCCGGTTTAGTAGAGTCACAAACCCTATTGAGGTCAAAGGAATCCCGAAAGACAATAAAATCATTATGATTAGAGGAGGGTAGGTGCCAGGCAGAATCGCGAATAATATCACTAACAGTAGCATTTGGACCCAAACCAGAATTCATGATCAAAGGGGAATGAGAGCTTGTAGCTAGAGGTTTCGCATTAAGCCAAGGATCGAACCACAGACTAGTACTTTCCCCATTACCAATCCGGAACCGAATATGGGTCAAAGCAAGAGGTCTCAGCTGCAGAATCTTTCTCCATATCCATGAGCAGTCATTTGGGGTCTTCAGAACCCAAAAGTGTTTAGAGCTTAGATTGTATGTTTGGTTTGGTTGCAGCAGAAGTTGGTTGGTGCTGTTTTGCTTCTGCTTGGTCTGCTGGTGTTGTTGCAGTCTGCTGCTAGACTGCTGCATGCATGCCTGCTGCATGCTCCTGCTGTTTCCTGTTGCAGGTGGATGCTTGCTGTGTTATTCTGCTTCTGTTGGTTCGCTGCTAAGGGTTTCTTGCTGCTGATTGGTTCGCTAATGTGTTGTCTGCTCTCCAGCTGGCTATCTCTACACCGGGTTTGGGTCGGCTGGGTTTGGGCCCTCTGTCATGTCTTAGACTGATGGGTCTTTTGGATTTTGCTATATTGGGTCTTCTGGGTTACCTCGTAAGATGGTAGTGGGCTCAAGAGTTTGCTTGCGGGCCCATGCTACTAAGTATGATGTCTACAAAGTGATGTCTGCTGCTGCTTCTATAATCTGACCTGTTCGGTGTTTGGTCTCGTATGTACTACTGCTGCAATCTGTCTGGACTTTGCTGCATTCCTCGGCAGCGGCTGGGTCTCAAAATGTTGCTCTAGCCCTTTAGGATCTGATTTGTTTGTGGGCACATTTCTGCTCTAGATGTTTGCTTGTTCCTTTGTAACATTTATAGTTGGTTATTCCTGTAATAGTCTTTTTGGGCGTCGGGCCGTAATCCTTTATAGTCATGACATCATAGGGCATGTCCTATGATGTCTATGCTATATTCTGATTGGGAATTCCCATGAGGTTGTAATTTCCTTTTAATACAGTTTAAATTTAGCGGAAAAAAAAACGCTAAAGGCATGTTCCCTAACCTCACTCAAATTTACATTGAGCAAGTATCCGAACACTATTATTATTGTGTTGCAAGTTCCCTAACCTCACTCAAATTTACATTGAGCAAGTATCCGAACACTATTATTATTGTGTTGCAAGTTCCCTAACTTACTCTCTTTTATATTTAGCAAGTTCCCTAACCTCACTCAAATTTACATTGAGCAAGTATCCGAACACTATTATTATTGTGTTGCAAGTTCCCTAACCTCACTCAAATTTACATTGAGCAAGTATCCGAACACTATTATTATTGTGTTGCAAGTTCCTTAATTCTCACACTGTACACATTTGAATTGTTGTCATATCAATCAATTTTTCAAGCAAATATTTGTTTCTCTTCGAAAATCATTCGTATACCTTGACGTTGTTGTAAGCATTGGACTTATCGTTCTTAAATGCATTATAAAATTGTCTAAGATTTGATTCGACTAGACTATTATCATGTGTTAAAAGCTATCCAAACAAATTAACTTGGTGCGGACTATCGTAAATCTACTGAGATGATGAACAACCCTCATTGAAGGGGAAATTATATATGGTCGGGGAACCGACGCGCGCACATGAGTATGATTAAATGTTATGCATAACATAGGGTACTTTAGGCTGATCACCTATTGTACTCGTTTTAATTGGATTACAGTGTAATACTGTTAATTCTATTAATTCCGTTGTTAATGATTTAGTAGGATATTCATAGTTGCACGTGATGCACCGAATTCGAGATATGGGTGTCCGAATTTTGGAGGCGTCACTGGTTGGTATCAAAGCTATAGTTATAAACCTTAGGAGCCCTTAGATTATAACTGTAAGACCCCAACTTATTATATATAAAATCGAATTTTCTCTAATTATTATTGTGAATAATAAGGTATTAATTTGATATAATTATCTGATTATGGATGAAATGTGTAAATTTTGCAAAATAAGCAAGTGGTTATAAAATAATCATTGTTGTCGGGGAATATTCGTTTGGTCGTGGAATATTTTTTTTATCAGGAATCTCCGTACGACGGCGCAGTCATTTGTGGGCCCCATAACGAAAAATGGTTGGATGAAAGAAAACGACAAAGATTGAGTTTTATAAATAACGGCGTAAATTGTTACCGTTAACACTGTTGAGTTACCTGGTGGTTAATATACAGTAATATGCGTGGTTACACAGTGGCACATGGTATTGCACAGTATTGTTGAATTATTGATTCGTACGTAAGAAGGCACTACTCAATAATTGTTACAGTAATTACTGTTCATTATTTTATTTTATTGATTCAATAATTGTTGCGTTGATATTTATATTATTATTGTTTCAATAATTGTTATTGCACAGTATTTTCCATTATCAGATCAATAATTCATATTATTTGAATAATATTATTAGATAACATTATTGGCAATGTCTAGAAAGTTCTGTCTAAGGAGAGGTTTGGTCACCTAATTGCGCGCCAGTAAGGAGAAATCCTTATTGGAAAGCCCCCTCTATCCTGGGAACGGCCTGGTTGTCAGTACTGTGATTCTATAATATTATTTTTAAATAATTAATTATTGATTATTATGATAAAGAAAATATTCATTTTATGTGGATATAGATGGAGAAAATTTTTAATGTGACAATTGTTGAAAATTAATATTTTATCTTTTTTTGATAAAATAATTCATTTAAATATATTATTTTAATAATATATTAACGGTGATATTTTTACAATGAATGTGGGATATATGAGTATAGGAGGAGGAAGAGTATTTTTGTGGCATTAAATGTTTAACACATATTTTGTGTGTCGGTGGACACAATCCTTGACCGAAAATTAATTATAGACTGTAAAATCGCCCGTTTGTGGATTTCGGATTATTTCTGTTTGGAATTTGGAAAAATTTTCTTCTGCAAAGTTGTAGAGAATTGAAATTCCTATAAAAATCTGCGGGATTTGAATTTTCTGATAAAAGGGCTATTTATTGTGAATTATTGAGGTTCCAGAGTTCCGAAATAATTAATTTTTGGAAGTTTTAATTATTATTTTCAACAAAAACATTTTCTTGCTTGGTGGGCTGCATGAAACATGTGTTGTGGCTGATTTCTTTGGTCAAAATGGTGGGCTAAGGAAAATTATATAATTATATTAATATTTTATTAATTTAGTCTCCTTTGGCGTTCTAGCATTTTTCTATAAATAGATGGCTAAGTTAGAATTGAAAATCACACCAGAAACAAAGTTTTCTCTCTTTCTCTCTCTATATTATCGAGCATATTCTTGTAAGTATACTTTGAGTGTTGCTATACGGTGCAATTTTCTGTCAGCACTATACCGAAATTCAGTCAGAAGTACGGTTATTTTGAGATAAGGGATGTTGTTTCTTCTTAAATGATATTATCTTCTTCAATATCATTATGCCGAAATATTGTTCTGAACTTTTTATCAATTTGGAACTTTTTCATGTCGGAGTTACTATTCATGAGTTACTATTCACGAGTTACTATTCACGAGTACTATTCACGAAGCGTGATGATGTTTTTGTGAAATTTCTATCTTTTGGTGTCGAAGTTACTATTCACGTGTACGGCACTATTCACGAATACGACACTATTTATCGAAAAATGAAATTTCTTCTTTTGTCTAAAATATCTATTTTGGCTACTATCTTTGATTGTATCCATGTTTTGATCGTTATTTTTGAGTTCTGCTTCAAAATCATAACGTTATTATGAAGTATTATTGATCTTGGACAAACTGTTGTACGAATCCCTAATATTTGTCCTTCTATCTCACTGGATTCGTTCTTAAAAATGTTTTTCATCATCCTCAGTCCTTAATGGTGATACTTGATGAATATCTTTGGCCTGTATGAATCTCTTTGGCCCGTAGTGCAAAGATGAACAGGTGTTGAGATGAACATGACCAACTGGTGATACAAATGAATATCTTTGGCCTGTAGTGCAAAGATGATTAAAGATGTATATTGATTGTTGTTACAGGGATGAAATATTGATGATGGACTTTTAAATCTTAGAAGACAGTAGAATTCATTCTCTACGTGACTCTTCTAATGGATTGCTGTTTCCGCTGCATTTGTTGATCTAAAACTTGTTGTCTATTATATTTTATCAGATTTTTCCCTGTTGAAGACTAATGATAATTTGTTGTAATAATCTTAGTCATAATATTCTTTACTGGGCTAGTTGAGCTCACCCTTTCCTTTTTGTTCCATTTTTCTTCTCAGGAGGTGAGAACATAGCAGGATCGAGTCGGGGTATGGAGTGAGGTTTCTAGAAAGATGTTTTAGCTGTCCTCACTATTTCTGTAAAATAGTGTATAAATAATTGTAACGAGGACTTATTTGGGTGTGTAAATTGTCTAGAAGGAAATATTTGTATTTAAACTCACAATTTGTATTGTCGTATTCTACACGACATCTATATTATTAAAGTTGTAGTTTGCTTTCTGTACCATGTATTTGGCGACTCAGAATGGGTTGGATGGAATGGACCTATTTTGGGGGCGTCACAGTTGGTATCAGAGCTTAGGGATATGGTCTCTGGTGGAGATCGGGAAATATAACTAGGAGGGGAGAGATGAGTAAATCCTTTGCTAGTGTGTCCTACCTAAGCTTATTTTTTGGTCGGTCATAATATAGGGATATTATGTGATACGTTAATTTGTTTAATTAACCCTTGTTTTATGGCAGTATTTAAGAATGGCTGCTGAGAACGTTAACAATGGAGTTTATGAGACGGTGGAACAACCTTTAGTCATAAACCAGGAGAACGTGCAACAGGAAGGCAATACTCCTCCTGTAAACAACGTTACCGAGCAAACGATGAATGATGGAATGTTTAGGAACTTTTTGCAGTTCATGCAAAATCAGACAAGGGAGACTTGTGTGCAAAATACGGGTGGAAATGATGGCAACGCGCGGTCTGTCACAGCTAAGCAGTTTAAGGAGTTGGGACCACAGAATTTCCATGGAAAGCTGGATCCGATCAAGGCAGAAACGTGGGTCAAGCAAATTACCAAGATATTCGATGTCTTGGGGTGCACGGAGGAACAGAAGGTTCCATTCGCCACCTTTATGTTTCGTGGTGAAGCAGATTACTTGTGGGAATCTGTGAAGCGTACCCAGCCAGCCGCACTCAACATGTCTTGGGAAAGATTTCAGAAACTTTTCAATGACAAGTACTTTCCTGAAAGTATTCGTCATATGAAAGAGGTAGAGTTTATTAGACTTGAATAGAACAACATGACGGTGTCTCAGTATGAGGTGAAGTGCGCAGAGTTATCCAGGTTTGCACCTCATTTGGTGGAGAATGAGGAACGTATGACGCGGATGTTTTTGAGAGGTCTAAAACCTGAGATTCGTCAATACCTTATATCTCATAAATTTTCTCTGTATTCAGATGTTGTAAATAGGGCTCAGTTATTAGAGAGAGATAGTGAGTATACTCAACCGAGGGACCACAACCAGGGTCATATCGGTGACAGCCGTCATCAGAACGATGATAACCAGCGAGGAGGAAAGAATACGGACAAAGGCGGTAACCACTCAGGTGGTAATCGTGGACATGATAATAGGAGAGGTGAGTCAAGTGGAAATTTCAGAAAGAGGAGATTCAACAACGACGGGAAGACATCAGCAGCGGCACCAGCACCAACAACAAATTCTAGGGAGGAGAACGACCACCAGTTAGATGTTACAAATGCGGGAAGGAGGGACATATCAGCCCAAACTGTCCACAACAATCCAAAGTATGTTACAACTGTGGAAAGAAAGGCCACATCGCTTGAGATTGTACTATAGTGAAACCAAGTTCAGCGGGAGTGGTGATTCCAAGGGCTGTCCCGGATAAGTCGAAATCAGCGGTTCCTGGAAGAGCGTTTTTCGTGATTGGTCAGAATGCGAGGAACCCAAACAAAGTTAGCACGGGTTAGTTAATTATAAATTCTTACGAAGTTTATACCTTATTAGATACCAGTTCTACCCATTCATTTATCTCTCCTGCTTATACTCAACGTTTAAACTTGACTCCGGAGAAAATTAGACTTTGACTAATCTGTTGAAACTCCGTTATGAGAAACTTTTGTTACATCCACTGTTTATAAATCTTGTTTGATCCAAGTTGGCACCATCGTATTACCTGTTGACCTTGTTTCTTTAAAGATACTTGCTTTTGATGTGATTTTAGGAATTGATTGGTTAACCACTCATCATGCCAAAATTGATTGTTTTCGTAAGGTTGTTAGTTTTCATATTCCTAACCAACCTGTCATACGAATTCAAACCACTAAACCACTAAAATCAGTCACTGTCATATCAAACCATAAAGCTATTTGTTTATTGAAAAATGAATGTCAAGCTTTCTTAGCCATGTTATGGACTTGAACAATAATACATTAGATTTGAATGATATTTTTGTTGTTAGTGAACTTCCTGACATATTTCTTGAAGAATTTCTTGGCCTACTCCCAGAGCGTGATATTGAATTTGTATCGACTTTAAATCCGGTACAAAACCCATTTCTAAAATCTCACATCGAATGGCTCCTATTGAACTTCAGGAGTTAAAAATCCAACTATAGAAGTTGATACCCGAGCCTCTATCTTATAACTTCCTTTGTGGAATGCACCGAAGCCAAACTCTCCGTAGGGGGCGCCATATTCGTACGGTAGTAAACTGATAGGTGCTATTGTGATGTGCTATCCAAGATTTGGATATGAGTCACAGTTGAGAGCAACCTAAGTCAGTAATCGAAATACGTAGCTTTTTAGGCTAGTTGGTTATTATCGAAGATTCGTGGAAAGATTTTCTCAAATCGCTACTCCATTAACTCAGCTGGCTCGTAGAGATACAAAATTTGAATGAAGCGAGGAATGTGGGAAGAGCTTCGAAGAACTCAAAAGGAGACTTATTTCGGCATATGTTTTGACCATACCGTCTTGGAAAAGCGAACGTGGTAGCTGACGTGTTGAGTAGAAGATCGCATACGAGTACGAGTACGATATTGTCAAAGACTCATTTCGTATAATTTACAAATAATAGAGATAGAGTTAAAAACTCTAGGTACCCACGTGATGATATACGAGTAGAATCGACTTTAATCGATAAAGTTAAAATCGCTCAAGCTACACACCGGAGCTGATGAGTATGAAGAAGAAAGTACAAGAAGGAGCTATTCCGGAAGCAAGAATCGATGAAGAAGGAATACTTCGATTCAACTCTCGACTTTGCGTTCCGAACGATTCTGACTTGAAGCATAGAATCATGATGGAGGCACACAACACCCCGTTTGCAATCCATCCTGGGAGTACCAAAATGTATCATGATATTCGACATACATTTTGGTGGAACAATGAGGAGAGAGATCGCGGAGTTTATCTCGAGGTGTTTAACTTGTCAACGTGTAAAGGTAGAGCATCAAATGCCAAAAGGTCCATTGCAACCACTTGAGATTCCGGAATGGAAGTGGGAACACATTACAATGGATTTCGTGATGGGTCTTCCCACGATTTTTCAAGGCATAAATGCTATTTGGGTTGTTATTGATAGATTAACCAAGTCTGCCCATTTCTTGCCGATACGTGAGACTTATTCTCTTGAACGTCTTGCTCGTATGTATGTGAATGAGATTATGAGATTGCATGGCATGCCAGTATCCATAGTTTCGGATCGTGACCCAAGATTCACTTCACGATTTTGGGTTAGCTTGCAGAAAGCTATGGGCACGGATTTATGATTTAGTTCGACATACCATCCTCAAACGGACAGACATCAGAGAGGACTATTCAAACCCTCGAAGATCTATTAAGACTTTGTGTCCTAGATTTTAAAGGAAGTTGGGATACGTACTTGTCACTGGTGGAATTCTCCTACAACAACCGTTATCAAGCAAGTATAGGCATGGCTCCATTTGAGGCATTGTATGGACAAAAGTGTCGATCTCCAGTATGCTGTGACGAGGTGGGAGAAGCAACGTTGTTGGGACCAGAATTAGTACGCATGACTACAGAAAAGATCCAAATGATTCGACAACGTATTCAAACTTCACAAGATCGATAAAAGAGTTATGCTGATCTTCATAGAAAGGACGTGGAGTTTAATATTGGGGATCATGTACTGTTACGTGTTGCTCCATGGAAGGGAGTTACAAGATTTGGAAAGAGAGGAAAGCTCAATCCAAGATTTGTTGGTCCATTTGAGATTCTTGACCGAATAGGAAACGTAGCCTATAGACTCGCGTTACCTCCAAGTATGCCTCGTGTTCACAATGTATTCCACATATCTATGCTTCGTAAATATGTGAAAGACACGAACCACATTATTGCGTTAGAACCAGACGAGATAGCTGAAGATTTAACATACGAGGAGATACCTGTTGAGATTTTGGATAGGAAAGAGCATGTCTTATGCACGAAGGTTATACCACAAGTTAAGGTTTTATGGAGAAACCATGCAATTGAGGAAATGACATGGGAGTTGGAATTGGAAATGAAAGCGAGGTACCCTCACCTGTTCGAAACACCAGGTACGTACGTCAATTTCGAGGACAAAATTTTATAAGGAGGGGAGGTTTTAAGACCCCAACTTAATATATATAAAATCGAATTTCCTCTAATTATTATTATGAATAATAAGGTATTAATTTGATATAATTATCTGATTATGGGTGAAATGTGTAAATTTTGCAAAATAAGTAAGTGGTTACAAAATAATCATTGTTGTCGGGGAATATTCAAGTCGTGGAATATTCTTTTTGTCAGGAATCTCCGTACGACGGCGCAGTCATTTGTGGGCCCCATAACTAAAAATGGCTGGATGAAAGAAAACGACAAAGATTGAATTTAACAAATAACGGCGTAAATTGTTACCGTTAACACTATTAGGTTACCTGGTGGTAAAATACAGTAATATGCGTGGTTGCACAGTGGCACACGGTATTGCACAGTATTGTTGAATTATTGATTCGTACGTAAGAAGACACTACTCAATAATTGTTACAGTAATTTTTTTTTTTTTTTTTTTTTTGCTAAATTTAGAATGAAATATAAGAAAGAATAAGTACAAAGTACATGGGTCAAACCCCAATCAGTATACCATAGCCATCATAGGACATGCCCTATGATGGCAAGAGTAAACCAAAGCTAGGCACTAGCATACAGAAATCCAACCATGAACCAAGCAACAACAATAAACATCCAACAAGTGGCATGAAATCAGTAAATACCAACTACCAATACTAACTACACCAAACAAGCCCAGGCAGCGACCCATCACTAGGATCTGCAGCAAGCAGCAACCCTCACCGCAGCCCACAACTGATCCAAAAGGCAGACAATGTCTAGCACAAAATGGACCCCAGACCACCAACGCAGTGCACAGTTTGGGGGCTCGGCAAAGAGGCAGGAGCCAAACCCAGCTCACAGCAGCAGAGGCAATGGGGAAGCACTAAGACCCTCCCCTCATAGCAGACCCCTCATAGCCGACCTCAGTCCCAGCATAGCAGACCCAAAATAAATGTCCCAAGAACATTTTAGCCAAAACCAGCCACATCACTAGCAATACCAGGACGCCAACCACAACAGACCAGCAACATGATATCCCTAATGACTACTGATGCACAACCACAGACTGCAACTGCACATCAAATAGCTGTCAAACCAAAATTCAGCAGCAATCAGCATCACAACAGTTGGAGCAACATAGTATCCCAGAATCTGCAGCAGCAAAATCTGCAAAGCAACACAGCAACAAAATGCAGCAACAACACGAGAAAAGGTAGCCCATCCCAGCAGAACCAACCAAAGCATTGAACAGGCCAAATGCCAAAATTAGACTCGGACCATCCCCATAGCAGCCTAGAAGCTGCACCAAGCTGGCCAACTGCTATAACAAGGACAGCAGCACCAGCTAGGCAGCAGACTGCAGATCCAAGCTACCAAGCCAGCAAACCAAAGTAACCAGCAGACTGCAGAAACCCAAAGGCCCAACCAGCAGACTGCAGCAGAGGCCAAATGCCTAGAATAAGCAGAAACAGGACAGCACCAACCAACATCTGCAAATGAAGCAGCTCTTCCCTAAGCCACAGCTCTTCCCTAAACGGAAGACAAGCAGCAACAGCATCCAAGCAATCCTTTCAGCAGCCAACATCTGAAGATCCAACTGCCATCAGCCCATGCCCAGGCAACAGAAACCCAAGGCAGCCCCAGACCATGCCCAAATTGCAGTAGAGCAGAATCATAGCAGAAGCAAAGGTCAACTGCTGAAAGGGCAGAGTGAAACCAGCAGAACCAAACATCACAGACCATCCAACCCGTGCAGAAGATAGGCTAGAAACCCAACCCACAAAAAATCAACCAGCAGTACGACAACACAGCAGAGCAGCCCAGCCGTCGGACTAGAAACCCATCCCAACCAGACTAGCTATGGCAGCATCAGGAACCCAAAAGGCAGCAGCAAATCAAATCAGCAGCAGAAACCCAAGTAGCAGCAGCCAAGCTAGCTAACACAGCAGCTACACATAATTGTCTGTTAGAACCACCGACCTCAAAACCAGGCTCTGCTATAGGAGAGACCTCTGGAAAGGGATCAACCAACATGAAAATAAGAACCATGTGAAGCACAGACCCATGATCAGAAGAACAGCTACAACAAAGCAAAGGCCCCACAGAGCATATCCAAAGTATAACCAGCAGGCCCAACAACAGAACCAAAGGCAACACAACAACAGAACAATGAACACAGCTAAACCAGCTAAAACAGGCTGCGAATAACAGCAGAGCCTATTAAGTATTGTTTAAAACAAGCTGCCTAAGACCATATCTTGTCTTAATTTTTTGGAATCTAGCATTTGTATGAAGTTTACACTTGAGCACATGAAGTATGTCGGTAACAAGGTTACGAACTGTGCAGGATTTATGATTGAAAATTCGCGCATTCCGCTCATTCCAAATACGGTATACCACAGCTGCGAAACCAAGATGAAGTAAACTGTGGTGGAAAGAAGGATTTGAATAATGAATGAGGTAGCCCGTAATGGAGCTCCAAGCCCGACTAGAACCCCTCCACCCACAGTGACGAAGAACAGAAAGCAGGACCCTAAAAGAGTAGTCACATTGGAAGAATAAGTGGTCAAAGGTTTCTAGATTGGAAGACCAAAGAACACACGAGGGGTTTACAGACATTCCAAAACTGATCAATTTGTCCATTGATTCAATAATTGCTGCGTTGATATTTATATTATTATTGTTTCAATAATTGTCACTGCACAGTATTTTCCATTATCAGATCAATAATTCATATTATTTGAATAATATTATTAGATAACATTATTGGCAATGTCTAGAAAGTTCTGTCTAAGGAGAGGTTTGGTCACCTAATTGCGCGCTAGTAAGGAGAAATCCTTATTGGAATGCCCCCTCTATCCTGGGAACGGCCTGGTTGTCAGTACTGTGATTCTATAATATTATTTTTAAATAATTAATTATTGATTATTATGATAAAGAAAATATTCATTTTATGTGGATATAGATGGAGAAAATTTTTAATGTGACAATTGTTGAAAATTAATATTTTATCTTTTTTTGATAAAATAATTCATTTAAATATATTATTTTAATAATATATTAACGGTGATATTTTTACAATGAATGTGGGATATATGAGTATAGGAGGATGAAGAGTATTTTTGTGGCATTAAATGTTTAACACATATTTTGTGTGTCGGTGGACACAATCCTTGACCGAAAATTAATTATAGACTGTAAAATCGCCCGTTTGTGGATTTCGGATTATTTCTGTTTGGAATTTGGAAAAATTTTCTTCTGCAAAGTTGTAGAGAATTGAAATTCCTATAAAAATCTGCGGGATTTGAATTTTCTGATAAAAGGGCTATTTATTGTGAATTATTGAAGTTCTAGAGTTCCGAAATAATTAATTTTTGGAAGTTTTAATTATTATTTTCAACAAAAACGTTTTCTTGCTTGGTGGGCTGCATGAAACATGTGTTGTGGCTGATTTCTTTGGTCAAAATGGTGGGCTAAGGAAAATTATATAATTATATTAATATTTTATTAATTTAGTCTCCTTTGGCGTTCTATCATTTTCATATAAATAGAGGGCTACGTTAGAATTGAAAATCACACCAGAAACAAAGTTTTCTCTCTTTCTCTCTCTATATTATCGAGCATATTCTTGTGAGTATACTTTGAGTGTTGCTATACGGTGTGAGTTTCAGTCAGTACAATACCGAAATTCAGTCAGAAGTACGGTTATTTTGAGGTAAGGGATGTTGTTTCTTCTTAAATGATATTATCTTCTTCAATATCATTATGCCGAAATATTGTTCTGAACTTTTTATCAATTTGGAACTTTTTCATGTCGAAGTTACTATTCATGAGTTATTATTCACGAGTACTATTCACGAAGCGTGATGATGTTTTTGTGAAATTTCTATCTTTTGGTGTCGAAGTTACTATTCACGTGTACGGCACTATTCACGAATACGGCACTATTCACGAATACGGTACTATTCATCAAAAATGAAATTTCTTCTTTTTGTCTAAAATATCTATTTTGGCTACTATCTTTGATTATATCCATGTTTTGATCGTTTTTTTTGAGTTCTGCTTCAAAATCAGTTGTTATGAAGTATTATTGATCTTGGACAAACTGTTGTACGAATCCCTAATATTTGTCCTTCTATCTCACTGGATTTGTTCTTAAAAATGTTTTTCATCATCCTCAGTCCTTAATGGTGATACTTGATGAATATTTTTGGCCTGTAGTGCAAAGATGAATGATTAAACTGATGAATCTCTTTGGCCCGTAGTGCAAAGATCAACAGGTGTTGAGATGAACATGACCAACTGGTGATACAAATGAATATCTTTGGCCTGTAGTGCAAAGATAATTAAAGATGTATATTGATTGTTGTTACAGGGATGAAATATTGATGATGGACTTTTAAATCTTAGAAGACAGTAGAATTCATTCTCTACGTGACTCTTCTAATGGATTGCTGTTTCTTTTTTTCGCTAAGTTTGTTTGTTTATAAAAAAGAAAAGGGGATATCACAATCGCACAGGGGCATACCCCAGAAACACTAGAGAAGAACCATTAGGGACAGCCCCCTAAATGGCCTATTAGAGACAACAACCGAGCTAATAGATAGAGCAAGGAGCATATCCGGATACAAAGCATATAAAATGAGCAGGAAAAAATCTAAACAACTGCAGCAGCACCACACAGCAGCTCGCCCAAAACATTTCGCCCGAGACCGAGCGCAGCTCGCCCGAGACACAGTATCAACAAACTGCCTAGACTAAAAAGATTACAGACACTAAGTTCAGCGAGCTAAGACAGAACCAATCATTTTCCAAGCAAAACATTATCCAAAATAAGAAAATAACACATGAAGCCCCATTACAGTAGCATCATCCGAAGAAGAAACCCAACAGCAGAATACCCCATAACCAGACTGCCAAGTCTAGCCCAACAGTTTCAACAGAGACATATAATTAATAAGCCCAGTCTAAAGCATACCTCATAACACCCGTCATAACAGTTGGCCCCATAACAGCAGTCAAGCCAAAACCGACCCATCCAATTGCAGGAGCTGTCTAGCCCAAACATCAACTGATAGATTGCAGCAGACTACAGTAACACCAGCCTCCCCAGCAACAAGAAAAAGTAGCTGCTATAACACTGGAAATCCAGCTACAACTACCAGCAGACAACAACAAACTCAGAGAATAACTGCTACAACACTGGAAATCCAGCAATCGAGAAGAAGCACTGCAGCAAGGTTTTTCCCCCTAAAGCCAGACCACATTCAACCAAGCTTTGTATACACGAGGAACTGCATCAAACCCAGTCAAAAAGCAGCAGCCGTAGACGAGTCCAATAACCGAATGAGCATAGGAGAAGGAGCAGACCAAGCCACCCATTAGCCCACATCCATCAGACGAGGCAAGGAACACCAGCAGACCCAATAAACGCGGACCCTGCAGGGCATACCCACCAAAGCAGACCAAGGACCCTCCTAGCCATAGACCACAGACTACAGACAGACTGCAGCAAGCAACAGACTGCAGCGAACCAAAGTAGACTGACTGCAACAACAGGATCAAGCAACCCAGCACCGAAGTGCCTAAGGACAGCAATAGGCAGGCAACATACTACAAATAGTAACAAGCAACAGACTGCAGACAGAACCAGAATAGAAGGGACCATCTGCAGCAACCACCCACCTCACAACTAGAAACAATCTGCAGCGAACAAAAGTAGACCAACTGCAGCAACATTAAGTAACAAACTACATGATATAAGCATGTCTGGTAGTAGGCCAAGTTGTAGAAGCAGCACCATGACCTGACTAATACAACATCTAATCCAAGCCAACGAACCAGACCGTACTGAACCAGCCGAACCATGAACACCCCTTTGAAGCCGAACTGCAAATGCATAAGACTAAGGTGAACTGGGAGCTCCCTGAAACCATGAAGCCGAACCCACATAGGCTATCAGACCTACCCGTCTCTACAGCAGACAGACCAGGAGCTGAACTACCAGGAAGGCCAGCCAAGCAACCAGCCTCATGGACGCCTACCTGCACTTACCACCCTACTCGCCCAGACCTGCTCTTCCCAGCTACAATAACCACCTGCTAATACTAGGATTGCCCTGAGCAGCCAAGAGGAACTTAGACGAGGAAGACAGCCTGGATTTAATGATATTCAAAATGTGCCTGGCCACGACACCCACAGGCTTTTTAATCTACTCATGAACAAAGGAATTCCTAGCCGCCCAGAGTTTGTACACAGTTGATGCGAAGATAAGCTTGAGAATGTTGGACCTAATGTTATTTCCACTAAACTGGAGAATAAAAACTATGAGATTATCCCACCTCATAGGGACATTAGTCCAGCCCCCAAAAGCTAGAACAGAGGAGAGAACAGATGATGAAAAGTTACAGTAAAAAAAAAAGGTGAGCAAAGGTCTCTCCATGAGATGTGTAAAAAGGACAATTTGCAGGGCGAAACCTCGAGTAAGAGGTGAATCGCTCATTGGTCGGCAGTCTGCCACAAAGGGCCAGCCAAAGGGTGAAGGAATATCTAGGAATGTGGAGAGGGTGCCGTAGCAGGTGCGCCCAAGGGACTTTCGGAGCAGCAGTTCGGATGGAGTCCTAAATAGTAGGCTTTAACATTTTAATATCAGAGGACCCCCATAAAATTCTATCCTCAATGGTCGAGGGTGCAGGGAGAGAAGCAATCCTATTTCGTAATTGAATAACTTCGTGATGAAAGCTAGGAGGTAATGCCCAAGCACCCGGAGAAGTGATTGCGGATAAACGGGCATTCAATGGAAGACGAGTGTTTGAGAGAAGCAACTCAGTAGGGTTAATGGCCTGACCATTCAACCACGGATCATGCCAGAGACTGAAGAAACATCCATTCCCAACTTTATAGTGAAGGATATTAAGAGCAGTGGGACGTAATTTTAGAATCTTATGCCAGATCCGAGAACAGTCAGTGGGAATGGGTAAATGCCAAAAGTTATGTCGAGTAAGCACAGTAGAGTTGACCCATTTAGCCCACAAGGAGGATGGAGAAGGGGAGATAACCTTAAGAAGATGGAGAATAATGAGAGCTGAATTCCATTCAGTGAGATTTTTTATGGCTAGACCTCCTTCGGCGACAGGAAGGGCTAAATCCTTCCAGGCTACTTTAGAACCATGGCGAAGAAGGGAAGAGCCTTTCCAAAGAAATCTACAAAGAATAGATTGAATAGAACGCAAGACCGATTTAGGCAGGATAAAGTGGGCTGCCCAATATGACTGAATAGCAAAAAGCACAACTCTAATCAAGATACTCTACCAGCATAGGAGAGGAAACGCGATGTCCAAGACGAAACCCGGGCTGTAATTCTATGAATCAGAGGTTGACAGTCAGAATGGGATAGGCGAGAAAAAATTAGGGGAACCCCAAGAAACCTGATTGGCAAGATGCCTATCGAAAAACCCAACATCTGGTAAATACTTCCCATTACCTCATCAGGAACATTAGACAGAAAACACATACTTTTAAGAACATTAGGAATGAGCCCGAAAAACATAGAGAAGGACTGAATACAAGAGTGAATAATAGAAACTGAGGTCAAGTCCCCATGGCAGAATAAGAGAACATCATCAGCAAAGCAGACATGCGTAATTTTACAAGGTTCAGCTTTCCAATGGAATTTGAAATCAGGCAGCGAAGTTCCCTTAGAGATAATCATTGATAGCGCTTCCATTTCTAGGACGAACAGGTACGGAGATAAGGGATCTCCTTGCCTAATCCCTCTAGCACCCTTAAAATATCCAACAAGAGCACCGTTAACTTTGACCGAGAACATAGGAGTAGTGACGCACCCTTTGATCCAATGAATAAAGATAGGAGGAAATTGAAGAAGACTCAACAGATCCAAAATAAATCCCCAGTCTACAATGTCAAATGCTTTCCTGATATCAATTTTAAGCGCGCAACAAGCTGGCCCGGAAAGCCTATGGTAGTTCCGAAAGAGCTCTTGAGCAAGGAGAATATTGTCGCTGATACTTCTTCCAGAGATGAAGGCAGATTGAGCATGATCTATGAGAGAAGGAAGAACGCACTTGAGCCTATTGGCAAGGATTTTCGCAATACATTTGTAGATAGTATTATAGCAAGATATGGGCCTGAAATCAGACATGCAAGAGGGGTTATCGGTCTTCGGAATCAAAACAATGGCTGTAGAATTTACTCCACTGGGAAGATGCCCAGAAGTGAAAAAGGAATGGACAGCAGCTGAGAAGTCTTGGCCTACAGTATCCCAACAGTGAATAAAGAAGTCAACGTTGAATCCATCAGGACCGGGACTTTTATTCTTTTTCATGGACTGGAGAACCTCTAGAATTTCAGCATCAAGAATGGGAGCTGACAGAGTTGTGGCCTGCGCAAGAGAGATCCTCTTGGTGACAAAGTTTTTGAGCTCGTCATGGCCAGGGTAGGAACTAGGAGAGGATCCCAACAGATCCTGAAAGTAATCCACCGCCACCTGCTGAATACCCAGTTGATCAACGATAAGAGTACCAGAGCTGTTTAGAATGGATAGAATCTTGTTATGGTTCCAGTTGTTTTTAATAACATTAGCAAAGAACTTCGAATTCTTATCACCCTGGGCCAGCCATATAGCACGAGACTTCTAAAGAAGAAGAGATTCTTCATGCTCAAGGGCTTCCCAAAGAGACTTAGAGCAAATTGATTCTTGGGAGAGTAAAGTAGAATTAAGGGGATCAGCTTGAAGTGAAACTTGGACAGTAGCCAATTGGTCTTGCAAACATCTAACATTATTTATGAGATTACCATTTGAAGAATTTAGTAAAATTAAGGCCTTTTGGTAATGCGCAATTTCTCATTGAGGATAAAAAAGGCATTTCCTGGAACATTGGTATTCCAACATTCTGAAACAACAGGATTGAACCCATCTAGCTCAAGCAAAAAGTTAAAAAATTGGAAAGGTTTCCTGAGTCTTCTAAAGTAGTGGCCAGTATTAAGGATAATCGGGCAGTGATCCGAGAGACCCCTTGGACCAAAGTAGCTTGGGAATCTGGCATTAAAGAGAACCAAGTAGAGTTTCCCATGGCCCTATCGAGCTTCCTAAAAATAGGGTTATTCATTTGACAGTTCCACCACGTGTGCCGCGAACCAATAGCTCTGATGTCGTCAACCCCAATATTATCCAGACAATCAAGAAAGTCAGACATTCCAATATTCCAGGACAAGTCTCCCCCCTCTGCTTCAGAAATACTCTTGGTAGTATTGAAGTCCCCAAGGAGACACCAAGTGTCAGAGGAGGACAAGGATTCCAGATCTGCCCATAGCTGCCTACGATCAGTCACTGAATTCAGGCCATATACGATGGAGACCAAGATTGGATTGTTATCATGAAGAGGTAAGAGCCAAAAATGAGAAAGTTGAGCAGATTGGAAAAGAGTACTCACCCTCCAAATGTTAGGATCCCAGCCCACCCAAATTCTGCCATTCGAATGAAAGTCATAGTTGTAGACCCAAACCCAATTGCGACAAATTGCCCTCGAGATCCTAGGGGCATGAGGAGCTTTAACTCTAGTCTCAACGAGCCCCACAAAAGAAATATGGTTAGCTAATAAAAAATTACGAATAAAAGCCTGCTTAGGCTTCTTATTTAAACCCCTGACATTATAGGAACAAAAATATGTCATAACCAAAAAAGGGGGGAACTAAAAGGATTAGGCAGGGGAAGATCCCTTAGGACCCTTATTTCTCTTCTTAGATTTTTGAAGAGGCTCATTACCAAGACTGGACTTATGCTTAAGCTCCCTACGTTCCATCTCATCAACTTGCTTGAGCTTATCCACCAAAGGGTTGAACGGGATAGGGGACTCAGACTCCTCTTCAGTAGCTACGGGCGAAGAAATGGGAGAGAAGGAATTCGAGTTCTCAACTAAATAAGGGGCCAGGGGAGAGAGAGAAAGCGATTTAATGCCTTTAGAAACTGTAGACCAAGCACCATCAGGATCTGGAGGATCCGAGGAAGAGGGAGGGGTAGCCTCGACTACAAGTGGGACAACTGGGACATTAGTGGGGGCCTTGGGGACCCACTGCAAATTGGCACTAGGACACTTAGCAAGAGAATGTCCGAAACATTTGCAAACAGAACATGAAGGGGGCCTGCATTTGTTGATCTAAAACTTGTTGTCTATTATATTTTATCAGATTTTTCCCTGTTGAAGACTAACGATAATTTGTTGTATATTATCTTAGTCATAATATTCTTTACTGGGCTAGTTGAGCTCACCCTTTCCTTTTTGTTCCATTTTTCTTCTCAGGAGGTGAGAACATAGCAGGATCGAGTCGGGGTATGGAGTGAGGTTTCTAGAAAGATGTTTTAGATGTCCTCACTATTTCTGTAAAATAGTGTATGAATAATTGTAACGAGGACTTATTTGGGTGTGTAAATTGTCTAGAAGGAAATATTTGTATTTAAACTCACAGTTTGTATTGTCGTATTCTACACGACATCTATATTATTAAAGTTGTAGTTTGCTTTCTGTACCATGTATCTGGTGACTTAGAATGGGTTGGATGGAATGGACCTATTTTGGGGGCGTCACAATAACTTAAGAGAACTTAGAAGATAGAAAGGGATGAAACTCATATAGAGTTTTCATAGAGATGGACTTAGCGTGTTACAAAATATAACTTCATTCTATACAATGAACTTATGATTCTAATGGAGTTGTTGTTTGTTTTGTCTTGTGTTGGTAATTGTAGGATGACTGACATGAGAGGACCTAGCCGAGTAGTAGAAGAGGAGTCGCGTGACATACACGTGGTATATGAGGCACCATTGATAGCGGAGCCTATATCAACTGTAATCCTTATCGATGATGATGATGAGGAAGAGGAGATGGAGCCAATACCCGAAGAATCTGATCCAGAGGAGGAGCCTACGGAGGAGCGTATGGTGGACGAGCCCATGGGGGACTCTGACGAGGCTACTTTTGAGGATAGGATGTTGGGGGAGTATGAGGAGCAGATTTTAGAGTTAGGATGCAGAGTTGAGGAGTTAGAGGCTAAGGCTAGAGACAGGGAGTCCGAATTCCAAAAGCTGAGGGACGAAGACCACCAGAGAAAGTTAGTGATGCGGGAGATGGAGGTAGAGATTACTCACCGTAAGGAGGCAGGAATCCAGATGGGGGCTTTGTTTCACAGGGCCTTGGTTAGGAATGTAGAACTGGCAGGGAAGTTGGAAGAGATGGAGCAGAGGGAGTTGAGCGAAAGGACAGAGAAGGAAGCTATCTGTACTCAGTTAGAAATGGAGGTAATGGACAGGATCCATTTCGAAGAGAAGTGGGAAGGGGCCAATGATAGGGCTAACAACCTAGAAGATTAAGTGAGGTGCAAAAGGAGGAAGATGAATAAGATAGGCTATGCAGTGCGCACGGCCATGAAGAGACTGATTGATGGGGTAAATCACTACCCGGCAGAGCAGGGACAGACCCGACACACCATAAGCCGAGATTTGGTGGTGCACATTACTTAGAGGGAGTACCAGAGCGTTGTGGAGCGACGAATGATAGATTAAGTCTAGGCGTTAAAAGTTATTAGTTGTAGTTCGGTATGTAGTGTATTATCTGTTGTTGTAATTTCAGTCTTTTATGTAGAATGTGAGATAGTTGTAAGCCCCAAACTTTTGAGTTATATTATAGGGGTAGTATGTTAATGGTTGTCCCCATCTTTTGTGATATTAGGGGATAAGTTGTGTCATTTATAGAAGTATGCTGGAGATAATCATGTAATGTAACAATTTGGCATATGAATATAAATGATCTTGTTCTGAAATGTATCCTGAAATCTTTTTCCTTTTATGGAAAATTGTTTAAGTAATATAATTAGATAATAAAAATGGAAGTGTTATGATGAAGGAAAATGCCGCCCAGACGTAGATTAACTGCACCGAAAGAGTCGGTTAATGATGAGAGAGGTCAAGTAGATCCCATTCAGAGGCTTGTAGATTTGTTAGGGGAGGCTCTTAGGGGAAGAAATGAACAAGTACCACCCATTCCCCAAGTAGCTCCAGTCGCAAACTTCAAGGACTTTAAGAGTGTAGGACCTCTGGAATTCATAGGTACTACCGATCCTATTGTAGCGCAAACGTGGATCAAGGAGATGGAGAAAGCCTTCGCCATTGCTCGTGCGGGTGAAGACCAGAAAACCGTGTTCGCTACATATATGATGAGGAAAGTAAACTACTGGTGGGAAGCAAATCAACAGAGGGCGGGAGAAAGGACTATAACCTGGGAAAGGTTTAAGACTTTGTTCTTCAAGATTTACTTCCCGAAGAGCATGAAGAATAGGATGGAGGTAAAGTTTCTAGAACTAAAAAAAGGGGAGATGATAGTGGCACAGTATGCGGCCAAGTTTAATGAACTCGCACGATTCGCGACACATCAAGTAGACACTGAAGAAAGGAAATCTCGACGCTTCGAACTTGGACTAAAACCTTGGTTGTTCAACAAGGTATCGGTCCTTCAAATTGACTCGTTCGCCACATTATTGGAGAAGGCGATAATTGCTGAGGAAGGTAGCGAGGCATTGAGCCAATATAACAAGGAAAAGAAGAACAAGAGTGCTAGGGGGAGAAACTCGTGGAGGGAGTAGCAGTGGTGGAAGTTATCTGGGAAAGAGGAAATGGGATAACCGCAACAACAACAACAACAACAACAACAACAACAACAACAACACCAACAACCGAAACATCAACCAGTCAGAAAGTTATCAAGGAGGGTTTAAGAAAATAAATGAAGCTTGCTCAAAATGTGGGAAATCCATCAAGGGGAATGCTGGAAGGGACGTAGCGTCTACTACAACTGCGGCCAAGAAGGGCACATTTCACCCAACTATCCAAAGCCAAAAAAGGTCAAGGGATGTTTCGCGTGTGGCTTAACTGAGCATCAAATCAAGGATTGCCCAAAGAAGGGAAGCAACGGAGGAAGCGGCCAACAGGGAGGAGGCAGCAAGCTGATGATCGGCGGACCAACGCAATCCAACCGACCGACTGCCCGAACCTTTAACATGACTGTCCAAGACGCAGTGACTGCAAGGGACGTAGTGTCAGGTATTCTCCCAATCAGTAATATAAATGCCTATGTATTATTTGATTTGGGTGCTACCTATTCATTTGTGTCTGAAGAATTTTCTAATCGACTAAACATACCTCCTGAACATTTAGAAAACTCATTGAACGTAGAGATTGCGAATAAGGAAGTAATTCCCATAGAGTTTGTTTATCGAAACTGTTGTGCAAACATTAGAGGTCACGAACTAAACGTAGACTTAATTCCGATTAAACTAGGGGAGTTTGATGTGATATTAGGGATGGGTTGGTTATCCGGCCACGCTGCGATAATCGATTGTCAGAAGAAGAGTGTGAGCCTTCAGACCTCAAATCGGTCTAAGGTAGTGTTTTACGGTAGCTCATCGCTCAAGCAATCGTGTTGCCTTACGATGATGCAGGCCAAGAAATTGTTAAAGAAAGGATGTGTGGGTTATTTAGCCTATATAGTGGACACTCAGCAAAAGAGAATAGAAATGAAAGATATATCAGTGGTAAGAGATTTCCAAGATGTTTTTCCAGACGAACTGCCTGGCCTTCCGCTAGACAGAGAAATTGAATTCATAATAGACTTAGCACCGGGAACCGCACCAATTTCGAAAGCCCCATATCGTATGGCGCCAGTAGAAATGAAGGAATTGATGATTCAACTGCAAGAGTTACTAGATAAGGGTTAAATTCGGCTAAGTGCGTCTCCTTGGGGAGCACCAGTGTTATTTGTAAAGAAAAAGGATGGATCGATGAGGCTCTGTATCGATTATCGGGAGTTGAACCGGGTGACAATTAAGAATAGATATCCATTGCCAAGGATAAACGACCTTTTCGATCAACTGAAGGGAGCAAAGTGTTTTTCCAAGATAGATTTATGGACGGGTTATCATCAGTTGAAAGTGCGACGGTACCCCTGGCGCAAGTCGGGTAGCAAACCGCTCTGGTACTTGGCTCGGGGGATTAGTCGGCCTGCGGGTCGGAAACCCACGAATAACAAAAAAAACAACCGAAGACACCAACAGAAGTTAGGAGTTTCTTAGGTTTAGCTGGGTACTATCGAAGATTTATCCAAGATTTTTCTAAGATAGCAACCTCGCTGACCAATCTAACAAGGAAGACAGAGAAGTTCGTGTGGACAGACAAATGCGAGGAGAGTATCCAAGAATTGAAGAGGAGGTTGAGTGAGGCGCCTGTATTATCATTACCAGATGATACTGGAGGATTTGTTGTGTATAGTGATGCATCGCATAGAGGACTTGGTTGTGTGCTAATGCAACATGGCAAGGCCATTGCATATGCCTCACGACAGTTGAAAGATTTCGAAAAACGATACCCTACCCATGACTTGGAGTTAGCAGCGGTAGTCTTTGCATTGAAGATTTGGAGGCAGTATTTATATGGAGAAAATGTGAGATATATACGGATCACAAGAGTCTGAAATATATCTTCACACAGAAGGAGTTGAACATGCGACAAAGAAGGTGGTTAGAACTAATCAAGGATAACGACTGTGAAATTCTTTATCACCCAGGAAAAACAAGCGTTGTAGCCGACACTTTGAGTAGAAAAGGAAAGGAGAAGTTATTGAAATTGACAACTCAAGTGGAATTAATAAGAGAAATGGAAAAGTTGGAAATAGAGGTGGAGGAACCAAAAGAAGCGGAAGGAAAATTACTCATGATGAGAGCTCACCCGACGTTATTGGATAGAATAAAGGAAGCACAAGAGAAAGATGAAGAATGTGAGAAGATAAAGAAGAGAATAGTAGAAGATAAGGAAGAAAGGTGCAAAGTAGATAAGGACGGTATATTAAGGTTTGAGGGTCGAGTATGGGCAGCCAGCTGTAATCAAACTGAGAGAGGAAATCCTACATGAAGCACACAATACGACGTATTCTGTACATCCAGGAGGCACAAAAATGTACCAGGATCTTCGACACCATTTTTGGTGGCCTAATTTAAAAAGAGAGGTTGCAGAGTGTGTTAGCAAATGTCTCACTTGTCAAAGAGTCAAAGCAGAACACCAGAGGCCAAGTGGACTACTTCAACCACTGGAAATTCCAGAATGGAAATGGGAGCACATTACGATGGACTTCGTGGTTGGACTTCCGGTTACACAGAAGGGTTATAATGCCATATGGGTTATTGTGGACCGACTAACAAAGACAGCTCATTTTCTACCCATCAAGATTCGATTCAATTTGAACCAGTTAGCAAATTTATATGTAAGGGAAATCGTATCGCGACATGGAGTGCCAGTGTCGATTGTCTCCGATCGAGATCCGCGTTTCACGTCTAAAATTCTGGAAAAGTTTGCAGGAACGAATGGGCACTCAATTGAGATTAAGTACTGCATATCACCCTCAAACTGACGGGCACAGTGAATAAACCATACAAATGTTGGAGGACATGCTGAGAGCTTGCGTGATGGACTTCAAAGGAAATTGGGACAATCATTTACCATTAGTAGAATTTTCTTACAATAATAGCTATCAGGCGAGTATCGGTATGCCACCATATGAAGCTCTTTACGGGAGAAAGTGCAGAACACCATTATGTTGGGATGAAGTCGGAGAACAACGACTTTTGGGACCAGAATTAGTCCAGCAAACGGCCGACGTGGTAGCAACAATAAGGGGAAAATTGGTAGCAGCTCAAGATCGCCAAAAGAAGTATGCCGACTTGCATCGTCAGAAGCGAGACTTTGAAGTCTGTACTTTTGTGTTTTTGAAGGTATCTCCTTGGAAGGGAAAGATCAGATTCAGAAAGAAAGGAAAATTGAGTCCGAGGTTCATAAGGACCATTCGAGATATTGAAGCGAGTGGGCGAAGTGGCATACAAAGTTGCTTTGCCACCCGAACTGGAACACATCCACAACGTGTTTCACATTTTCGTACTACGTCCGTACAAGTCTGACTATAGACACGTGATTTCCTATGAGCCCATTAAAGTAGAGAAGAATCTGACATATGAAGAAATTCATGTTCAGATAATAGACAAGAAAGAACAAACGCTAAGAAACAAAGTTATATCTTCTGTAAAGGTTGTTTGGCGAAACCACGATGTCGAGGAGGCCACATGGGAATTAGAAGATAGGATGAGGAGAGACTATCCCCATCTTTTTGTGTAACCTTGTATCAATTCCGAGGACGGAATTTTTATAAGGGGGAGAGGATGTAATAACCGTAAATTTTATGATTTAATATTAATAATTATAAATAGAGCCTGTGATTTATTATTCTTACATGGCATGAGGTGAGTAACTCAATTGAATTAAAATTTAACTTTTAATAATTGATAAGATGTGGAGAATTATGGAAAGTTTATGAGATATCTTGTGTGACACAATGATGGAATTAGTGAGGAATAATTAAGTATTTATATGTTTATAATCCAAATAATAAATTGGGAGTCTAGCCCAATAAATTAATTGATGGACTTTTGAGTTAGCCCAATAAACTTGGGTCATTTAAAATCCAATTTGGAATCCAACAAAATAGTTAACTGATAGTGGTGTTGGTTACATAAAATGTGGCGTGGGGCAGTGGACCCGACCGACTAGCTCCATGTCTATGTCTGAGATCTATTCTCTTGTCCCAAATTAAGGGTCACCATGTACAAGGAACAGTAGCCCAAACTCTTTTTACGCAAACTTTCAAGCTGCTAATCCTAGGCATGCAGGGCTAGCTAAGTGGCTGGTATGGAGTGGCTAGACAACTCCTTAAGTAACTATTGTTCATTTCTATTGCACCATGAATCCCAACATTGGGTAAAGTAAGTGTCTAGTCCATGCTTTTCTCTTTAAATACAAGCCACCATGGCAGTCTGTTATAGTGATAAGAGTGTTGGAGAAATCTGAGTAAAGAATTCTTAGTTGCTAAGCATTACCAAATCAGTGTGTGAGATATCAAGGTTAAAGCTCGAGAAGGTATAATTTCTACTTCGTTCTTAACTTGAGTCTTGTTTGATTCTCGGTTTTCCTAAATTAATAGGTCAAGTATGATGAATTAGCTTGATATAGGGTGTTTGGAAAGTTTACTTTCGTGCATGAATACGTTAATAATTGTCTGGAATCAAGTTATGGCTACTCTGCAAAACAGAGCATGTTCACTGCTTCTGAACTCCATGGGGTGCAGCTACACCGTACTTAGGAACCAGCTGATGGGTTCGGTCGTGTTAGACCATGTATTAAGAAATTCCCTTAGGTTGTATGCATATAGTAAAGTCTTAATGAAATTAACCCAACAAACTTAGACTTTGTCGAAATAGTGTAGACCGAAGTCTCGGAAAGAGCTGACTTCGGAGATGTCTTCGGACAAAGCGTGTTGTCTTCGGACAAGTGGAAATGTCTTCGGACAAAGCGTGTTGTCTTTGGACAAGTCATAATGTCTTTGGACAAAGCGTGTTGTCTTCGGACAAGTCGTAATGTCTTCGGACGAAGAGTGTTGTCTTCGGAGAAGTCGTAATGTCTTCGGACCAAGCGTGTTGTCTTCGGACAAGTCGTAATATCTTCGGACATGGCCAGATGTCTTCAGCTTCGGACATGGAGAGATGTCCCGGGACTCGGAGACAGCATCATAACTTGATATAAGGATGGATTAATAAATATTCCTATACTGCTATAAACTATTATTACACGAACGAGTTCTAAGTAGAGAATTTTAATAACTTCGGGAAAATAAATCTAATGCCTGCAAACATGTGTAGAAAAGGATCGGTGGGATTGATAGATGTTATGGTCTACTTAAAGCAATGAACCTCTTGGAACTACGAAGAAGAAAGATTATGAATAAACTAGCAGTGGTCAAAAGTATGAGCATGTTAGTGTACAGCTATGAGTTTTGATGGGTGCAGCAGTATACATAGATAGAAAGAAAAATGTGTTATGTGTACATGTTGTATATATATATATATATATCAAGTGTGTTTGGCTAATGAATACCTATACTTACATGAATAGGACAAACATAGTTCATTGAGGTGATTTTCGCTACAAATAGTAATCAACGCTAAAGGCAAGTTCCCTAACCTCACCCAAATTTACATTGAGCAAGTATCCGAACACTATTATTATTGTGTTGCAAGTTCCCTAACCTCACTCAAATTTACATTGAGCAAGTATCTGGACACTATTATTATTGTGTTGCAAGTTCCCTAACTTACTCTCTTTTATATTTAGCAAGTTCCCTAACCTCACTCAAATATACATTGAGCAAGTATCCGAACACTATTATTATTGTGTTGCAAGTTCCCTAACCTTACTCAAATTTACATTGAGCAAGTATCCGAACACTATTATTATTGTGTTGTAAGTTCCCTAACTTACTCTCTTTTATATTTAGCAAGTTCCCTAACCTCGCTCAAATTTACATTGAGCAAGTATCCGAACACTATTATTATTGTGTTGCAAGTTCCCTAACCTCACTTAAATTTACATTGAGCATGTATCCGAACACTATTATTATTGTGTTGCAAGTTCCTTAATTCTCACACTATACGCATTTGAATTGTTGTCATATCAATCAATTTTTCAAGTAAATATCTGTTTCTATTCGAAAATCATTCGTATACCTTGATGTTGTTGTAAGCATTGGACTTATCGTTCTTAAATGCATTATAAAATTGTCTAAGCCTTTGATTCGACTAGACTATTATCATGTGTTAAAAGCTATCCAAACCAATTGACTTGGTGCGGACTATCGTAAATCTACTGAGATGAACAACCCTCATTGAAGGGGAAATTATATATGGTCGGGGAACCGACGCGCGCACATGAGTATGATTAAATGTTATGCATAACATAATGTACTTTAGGCTGATCACCTGTTGTACTCGTTTATATTGGATTACAGTGTAATACTGTTAATTCTAGTAAGAGTTCTTAGTCCTTAGTGACTGCTCAGTGATCATTCATATTGAACCTCGAAATGAATAAATCCTGAAAGTTGTTGATATCCTTCAGTCTATAGCGATACCTATTGAATACTCTTGATGATTTTGATATCCTTAAACTGCCAATTATTATTATACCCTTGAAAGATCTAAATGCTATAACTGCTTGTTCTTCTAGCTATATTACTTGCTGGGCAAACTTGTTGCTCATTCTTGCTTCCTAAAAACATTACAGTTAAGGCAGAGCAAGGAGGTACTTCAGGACAGGACAAGGGAAAGGGCAAGGCGACAAAATAACTTAGTCCCTAAAACTAGAAGTATTATTATTATTATTGTTATGATTGTTATGATGTATTCAAGAATGATTAAGTATGTTTAAGTTAATCACTGAATTGTCGTAGTAATGGTTACGGTACCTTGGGACGCGAATATTTATATTATATCAATGTAAATTATTCTATTAATTCCGTTGTTAATGGTTTAGTAGGATATTCATAGTTGCACGTGATGCACCGAATTCGAGATATGGGTGTCCGAATTTTGGGGGCGTCACAGGTTTCCCACAAACAACCAACAAACTAGGTTTCGAGTTGCTAGTTCGTATATACATCCGCTCTATGAAGGAATCATTTATCCCAGATACCATACATCAACTATTAAAGAGTACGATTGTACCATACTTAAATATAACCTTTTATTCTTAACTTTACATCCTTATTATTGGAGTTGAGTAACCCCACATTCATATTCCTTATAACTCAGTGAGATTCTTCTTTGAATCCTCCCACGCATGTTTTAATCCCTTCTTTATAAATTTCTTAAATTACTTCTTATTATTCAAACTCTACATGAGTTTATTCCTTCATTATCTTCACCTTTCTTCTCTAAGGTTATAGCCTACGGTACTCCTACCTAAGGTTTATAACCTACGACTTTGATACCAACTGTAACGACCCCAAAAATTCATACAATTTAATTCTCGACTTCGGTTGTTAATAATACATTCAACCTCTAATTTTACATCATTAAACGATAATACAACCATTAAAATTTGCGGAATAATTAAAATTTTCTATTACAAACTATCCTCGTTCCCAAAACCTTCAACCTTTACATCTAAATATCTTAGAATCATTTTAATACTACAATAGTTTACATTCGCAAAACGATATTATAATTCAACATTAATACATTATTCAAAATCTTAAACATGGTTCAAATAATAATAACATAACCAAAGTAAATAAATCTTCAAGTATCACATCTGATTCATGTCTTTCAAGTAACACATAATTTTACCTTGAATCTTGAACCTGCAAAAGTTGTTATTTGCAAGTTTGAGCTCGACAACCCAGCAAATTTAACACTATCATTTTTTTTTGCTAAGTTTGTTTGTTTGTATAAAAAGGACCAAATACAATGGCTAAGGGGCATACCCCAGAATATAGTATCATCATCTAAGAAGTATAGATGATGATATGATACATGGAAGAGATCCCAAAATAAAAGTTAAACTAACAACAAATTACAGTAATTTGAACAAATTAAGAGCAGCCGAACTTGCCGACCCAGCTCGTCCACCACTCGGAAAGCAGCAGCTACTCGCCCGAAGCCTCAAGCTTTCCAAGCTCGCTCGAAACCACAAACTCGCCCGAAACCATAATTTGAGCTTACCATAGACCACCACATGCTCGCCCGAAACCACATGCTGGACCGAAGCCATACCTTGGGCTTACCATCAACCACCACATGTTTGCCTGAAGCCAAGCTCGCCCAAAGCCTTGCTCACCCCAAGCCTTGCTCGCCCGAAGCCTTGCTCACCCCAAGCCTTGCTCGCCCGAAGCCATGCTCGCCCCAAGCACCACCACATGCTTGCCTGAAGCCAAGCTCGCCCCAAGCCTTGCTCGCCCCAAGCCAGCTCATCCGAAGCCTTGCACGCCCCAAGTCCTGCTCGCCCGAAGCCATGATCGCCTGAAGCCAAGAACAAACCTGCTTGCTCGAAGCCTCATTCTCGCCCATAATACATACGAGACCAAACTCCGAACAGGTCAGATTATAGAAGCAGCAGCAGACATCATACTGTTTGAGGATTTTTCAAAGCATAGGCCAGCACATCACTTTGTAGACATCATACTTTGTAGCATGGGCCCGCAAGCAACTCTTGAGCCCACTACCATCATACGAGGCAACCCAGCAGACCCAATATAGCAAAATCCAAGAGACCCATCAGTCTAAGACATAACAGAGGGCCCAAACCCAGCCGACCCAAACCCGGTGTAGAGATAGCCAGCTGAAGAGCAGACAACACATTAGCCAACCAACAGCAGCAAGAAACCCTCAGCAGCGAACCAACAGAAGCAGAATAACACAGCAAGTATCCACCTGCAACAAGAACCAGCAGACTAAGCAGAAGCAAAACAGCACCAACCAACTTCTGCAGCAACCAAACCAAACATGCAACATAAGGCAGCTACCGAGCAACAGCCAACATGCATTAGACCATTGTCCTAAGCCAATTACAATAGTATTGGCAAAAGTTGGTAGCTTTGAGAAAGGATGGACTAGTAGATAATCTAGATTTAATGATACTAATTACATCAGTAGCAAGACATCTTGGAGGAATGAGTGTCCCATTGTGTAGCTTTTTGTTTCTTGCTTCCCATATTTTATAGAAGGAAATGGCCAGAGAGAGGCTGAGAATATGTTTTGATAATTTCCTCCCTTGGAAAGATGAGATAAAGTCAGTGAGTCCAGTCCAGTCCAAGGGTAATGAGGGCCATCCAACCAGTTGGAATATCGCTTTTATAATAACAGTGGAGTATTCACAGATGAAGAAAAGATGTGAAAAGGTTTCAGGGTGCTTGTTGCATAGCTGACAATTGAAGGTCCTTCCTGTATAGGCTCGAGTGATGTCGTTAGTTTGGAGCTTTCCATGAAATCCAAGCCATAGCATGAAAGAGTATCTCGGCACATGCAGTTTATGCCAGAGAATTGTGTGCCACTGAACAGCCTATTTCCTGATCCTGATACTTTCCCAAATGTGTCTTGCTTTAATGTAGCTGATATCCATTGAGTCCCAAAAAATACAATCCATTGATGCAAAGGGAAAGGGAGCAGATTGTATTAGTTGCCGGAAGAGAATTACCTCATGATAGTTGGATTGGGGGAGGTGTCAGGAGGTGTTATGCATAATGTCCCTGACTGTGGCTGAGATGGTTAGGCCTGAATTTGAGAGCAAAGTACTGCTGGGGTTGATGGCAGAGCAATTAAGCCAGGGATCGTACCATAGATTGAAGTTTTCTCCAGAGCCAACAATGTATTCAAGGTGCTGAAGAACAGTAGGCCTGAGCTTTAGTAGTTGTCTCCAAATCCATGAACAATCGGTGGGTATTTCTATCTGCCAAGCAGATTTCCCAAGAAGAACAGTGGTGCGCACCCACTTAGCCCATAGTGATTTAGTGCTGATCTGCAATACATGGATTAGGTGTAGTAAAAGTAGGGATTTATTCCAGTCCAAGAGACTTTTAATGCCCAGACCCCCTTCCTCGGTAGGGAGTGAGATGTTATGCCATGCAACCTTAGCACCATAGGGAGTAAGAGAGGTTCCCTTCCAGAGGAATCGACAAAGAATAGATTGAATGGCTCTAATGACTTCTTTAGGCAGTAAGAAATGATTACTCCAATACGATTGTATTGCGAAGAGCACAGATTTTATGAGTTGGACCCTACCAGAATAAGCAAGGGCAGTAGCAGTCCATGAAGAGACTCTTTGTGTGATTTTATGGATAAGGGGAATACAATCCTGGTATGAAAGCTTAGAAGAGATGAGGGGGACACCCAAAAATCTGGTGGGAAAAGTACCAAGAGTGAAGCCCAGGAAAGAAAGGATGGATGCTTTTGTTTCTGGGTCTTCACAGGCTAGAAAACATTGGCTCTTGTGAATATTAGGAATGAGACTAGAGAAGAGAGAGAAGGAATGGATACATGAATGTATTATGTAAATGGTTTGGAGGTTAGCATGGCAAAAAATTAAGATGTCATCAGCGAAAAGGAGATGAGAGATGTCGTTGGCTTTAGTGCGACAGTGGTGAAGATACCCAGATTGTTTTGAACCCCAGTTGAGTTTAAGGGAGAGCATTTCCATTACTAGCACAAATAAGTAAGGGGAGAGGGGATCACCTTGCCTTAGGCCTCGAGTGCTGCCAAAGAATCCAATAAGGGAGCCATTGACCTTGACTGAAAACATAGCAGTGGAAATGCAGGGGTAAATCCAGTCTAGAAATTGAGAGGGAAAATGGAAGGATTTAAGGGTGCCCATTAAGAAGTCCCAATTTACCGTGTCAAACGCCTTCCTTAGATCAATTTTCAAGGCACATCTAGGAGGACCAGATTTCCGGTGATAGTTTCGAAATAGCTCCTGGGCAAGGAAGATGTTGTCGCTTATACTCCTTCCTTTGATGAAAGCAGACTGTGCCTTATCAATGATGGAGGGGAGGACCAATTTGAGTCTGTCAACAAGAATTTTTGAGATGCACTTGTAGATTGTATTGCAACATGATATTGGTCTGAAATCAGACATGTGAGAGGGATTTGAGCACTTTGGGATAAGAGCAATGGCAGTTGAATTTATACCTCGTGGCATTTGGCAGGAAGAAAAAAAGAATAGAACAGCTTTTGTGAAGTCTTCACCAACAATGTCCCAACAGTGAGTGAAAAAGTTCACATTAAAACCATCCGGGCCTGGACTCTTGTTTCGCTTCATACCACTGAGAGCTTTTAATACCTCAGTAGCTGTGATAGGAGCCGAAAGGATGGCAGCTTGAGAAACAGTTATGAGTTTGGTAGGGAGAACTCCATAATTTTCAAAGTCAGCTGAAGGAGGTAGGGGCTGGTGGTTGAACAAATCTTTGAAAAAATTCACAGCCACATTTTCAACCTCCTCCTGCCCCTGAACCAGTTCACCGGAAGAGTTATTAATAGAAAGGATTTTGTTTGTGTTCCACCTGCTTTTCACCAGATTGGAGAAAAATTTGGTGTTTCTATCCCCTGAAGCAAGCCAGGTAGCTCTAGATTTCTGGTGGAGAAGAGTTTCCTCTAGAGCCAATGAATTCCAAAGAACATGAAGGCAGCTCTGCTCCTGGGAGATGAGATCCGAATCAAGTGGGCTGTTAGAAAGTAAGGATTGAACTCTGTGAAGATTTGAAGTTGCTTCCTTAACTGAAGATGATAGATTCCCAATAGATTTGTTGAGGGTAGCTAAGGCTCTTTTAGTTCTCTTGAGCTTGGCAGTCAGGATATGAAAGGGGTTACCTAGGTCGGGTTGCAGCCAGGCAGAAGATACACAGTCATGAAAGCCATCCAAGAGGATCATGTGGTTGAAGAACTGGAAAGGCTTCCTTGACCTTGTAGAAGGAATGCCAAGGTTAAGCATGACAGGAGAGTGGTCAGACATTCCTCTAGGAGCAAAAGTAGCTTGAGCAAGGGGAAATGAGCTGAGCCATGAGGCATTTCCCAAAGCTCTATCAAGCTTTTTATGGATTGGATATTCAGTTTGACAGTTCCACCAAGTGTAGAAGGGACCAATGCCCCTAATGTCATCCATTTCTAGATTCTGCAGGCACTCTTTGAAATCCTCCATACCAGAGTCCCATTCGGTATCAGTCCTGTCAGTTTCATTAAGGTTTCTGATAGCATTGAAGTCACCCAAGACACACCAATTGAGAGAGGAACTAAGAGAGGACAATTCAGCCCATAAGTTTTTCCTTTCCTATAAAGAATTCAAACCATGAACAAAAAGAACCCAAAAAAGTACAATCATTAGCTAAATGCTTGATGTTGCAATGAATAACTTGGGAGGATACAAAAAGGATATCCACTTGCCAAATATTGGGGTTCCATCCAACCCAAATTCTGCCATTATAGTGGTGGTCATAATTATAAAACAAAGTCCAGTTCCTACAAATATTATTGGAGATTCTACTAGCTTTATGCTGCTTGACTCTGGTTTCCAAAAGACCAATGAGGGAGATACTATTATCTTAAAATTAACTGTTTAACATAAGCTTGTTTTGGCTTATTATTCAGACCTCTAATATTATATGTCGCTAACATTAACATAGAGCTAACCATCAGCACTTGGCGCAGTGGTTAAGGATTGATTGGGGGCGAGCCGTAAACCCGGACGTCTTCAGTTCGATCCCCACTAGCAACATTTGTTAAGCCAGAAATGGTCATGGTGGCCACGGTACCCCTGACGCAAGTCGGGTAGCAAACCGCTCTGGTACTGGGCTCGGGGGATTAGTCGGCCTGCGGGTCGGAAACCCACGGATAACAAAAAAAAAACATTAACATAGAGAAATAGGGGGAGTAGTGATTAGCAGGAGGATTTACCCCCACGGCCCTTGCCTTTATTCCTACGCTTTGCATCTTGAGAAGGTTCCATCCCAGATCTTTGTTTATGCTTCAGGTCCTTGTCCTCCTTCTCATCTATAGCAATTAGCCTGTTCAGTATAGGGTAGTTTACAGGGGGTGAATCCAGATCAGAGGGAGTGAGAGCATCAGTGACAATAGCATTTGCAATGGGGGAGAAAGAGTTGGGTGAGGCCAAGATAGGAAGAGAAGGAGTCGGATTTTTCCCAACTTTGGCACCTCGGGAAACAGTAACCCAGTCGTTTGCATGAGTATCAACATGTGGATTTTTGACAACATCAGGAGCAGGAGTGGGAAGTAAAGGGCCAAGGGCCGAAGTGCCATCAGCAGGTTTAGGAGCAGATTCTGATTGAACATTTGTTTTGGGCACCCACTTAAAATTTGATTTGGGGTATTTCAAAGGAGAATGGCCAAATACTTTGCAGGTGGGGCATGATGGTGGCCTACTTTGG
This sequence comes from Panax japonicus, assembly GCA_020205505.1. Taxonomy (NCBI): domain Eukaryota; kingdom Viridiplantae; phylum Streptophyta; class Magnoliopsida; order Apiales; family Araliaceae; genus Panax; species Panax japonicus. Next base: position 44,473,978 of record CM035110.1, on the reverse strand, counting down.
TATTCAACATTAACCGGGACAATAATGTCTTCAGAAGTTTCTTCGTTGAGAACAGCAACATTGATAGAGGAAGGGAAGGAGAATGAAGCTTGGACTTCAATGCAGACTCTGGCAAAGTGCAATAAGTCATGCTTGGAAGTCATTTCATCAGTAAACAGAGGCTTACCTATGGCACTAGCGAGGTAGCTAATACCCTCATCAGACCAGTAGGAAAGAGGAATTTGGCTAAGCTTTACCCAAATGGGAAATTTGAACTGGTCAGATTTTGAAAATTCAACTCCTTCTTTCCAAGGTTGTAGGACAATCATTTTTGAGGTGAAGTGCCAAGGACCCGAGGCAAGGACATTGTCTCTATCAGAGACAGATTTGAATTTGAAAACATAGTAGCCTTTGCTATGGAGGAAGACACTTGTGAGACCCATGTTGCCCCAAAGGCGTTTGGGAATGGGTTCAACAACCTTGAAAGGGATGTTTGAGTGCAAGAAATAACCCACAAGGCTGGAAGACCAGAGCTGATTTCCACGTTTGAGCACGTCAGTGGGAGGTTTAACTAGAATCTGACCATCCTCGGATAAGGGAGGGTGGTAGGAAAGAGAGCGGGAAGATTTTCCCGAGCTAGTAGAGACCACATCACACCAGGATTTAGGTGGACCAGGGTTCAAAGGAGGGTTTTCACCTTGCTCAACCGGAGATACAGCAGGTTGCACAGTAGCTATAGTAGATTGGACCACAATCTTCGTTCCAGAAACCTCACCCACATATGGAATAGGGTCCAGAGGTTTGCCAAGGATAGTCTGGTCAGAAATAGGGCAAGGCGCCAGCAAAGGTGCATCAGAAGTTTTTTGTGAACTTTCAACAGACATCTTGTGGGCCTGACCTATATTTGCTAGTTTCCCATCAGTAACAAAAGCGTTGAGCAGTCCATAAGATCTGCATTTTTCTTTCTTTCAAATAAAACTTCTTCTCGATCCTTTTGAGAGAAGTGTTGTGCAGCTTTGAAAATCTCAGAAACATTAGATTCAAGAGCTTGACCCAAGTTGTTTTCTAACTCATTAGCTAATGAGGTAGAGTTTTCAGAGCTTAGATCAATAGCAACAGGATTTGGGTCCAATTCTAACATTGCAAACGAGTCAAGTCCCACGTTGAGGGATAGGTCAGCGGAGATAGCCATGTCAGCACTGCTAAGCACCAAAGGAGAGGAAAGAGAAGGAGAGTTTGGGTTTGAGACACCAAATTCAGCAAAAAAATCCCTAGAAACAGATCTCAGGGAGTTCCCAGCAGAGAGATGAGAGTGACTAACCATGAAAGCGAGGGAGTAGACGACGGAGGAGAGAAGGCCGGAAGGGAGGGAACGGTAGCTGGAGAATGGAGGAGAAGGAAACCAGAATGGGTAAACAGAAAACGTTTGGTAAAGATGGAGAGGTAGGTGAGGTAAACTGTTCTTGTTAACACTATCATGTTTCACATAGCACACAATTCATGCATTATACATTTCTAATTTATCGAGTTACATTATACAACATGCATGTGCTATCACATATAAATTGAGTTCCATAACCCAATTAACTTGGTCATATTTTGACTTTAACAATTCATAAAGCATGGTATGTAACTCACCACATAATCACATTTAATCCACAAACATAATAGAACTGAAAAACTTGCCTTGGATGTTGTTTAATGTTTATAATTTATCTGTGCTGTGATGATCCTACACAAATTGAGGATACATGCATGTACATAATAGTTTCACATACAAAATTCAAATACTCAATGTAAACTAATTTTATTTAACTATAATATTTTGTTCTTGTCTTAAAACCATTCCATGATTCTTTAGAAATTTTTGTTCGTTATAACCTTTTTTACGCCCAAAAAGGTTCTCTCATGGATTTAGTATGTAAATACTTTACGTATCAAAACATAAACCATTTATATCCCCTTCGTTTTACATTACTAGGTTCAATATAATTTCAAACGGATTTGTGCATTTTATTATGTTACATATACGTTTTACATATCATTTTCCGAATTACGCTCGCATAGTTATGAAAACTTACATTTACATTACATTTCTATCGTTTTCTTTACATTTAAAGTGAGTTTTCGCGATATATAAGCATTATAATGTTACATGTTAAACAGCCACAAAACCACCCAAAAGCGTTACGAAAAAATCGCACGCTGAACAGCCCATGGTTGCTGCTATCTGCTGCTGCCACAAGGCAGCAACCCCTCACCTTTGACACCCACTTCGTGGCTTAATAGCTTGCAATTTACTTATCTAATTGTAAGGAGTTTTTTAGTATGTTTTTCATGGCATACAAGACTATTTTTAAGAAATACTAACCTCTCATTTCGGGTTTGTTAAGTAGTCTAAAAAGCGTGCCAAAAATTGACGTTCATAATAGTCTTCAATTTTTTCCCAGCTTTACCCTCTCTCGCTAAAACAGTCATAACTAATTCGTTTCAAAACATTTTTGTGCAATTCTTGAGCCCACGAGAAGCTAACTTCTGAGGCTACAACTTTCATTCTTTGACCATTTCCAAATTCAAAACACAGAATTTTGGAAAATTCGTTCAAGGTGACTGCCCTGAATTGGTTAGACAGTTTTGACGCTACTACTTTGAATGGTCATAACTCTTTGCTCCGAAATCGGAATTAGTCCGTTCTGGATTCTATGGAAAGCTAATTCAGTGTAATATAACATACCAAAAGCCCAGAAGTTTCTGGAAACATTAACTGATCGAAACAGTGTCCCGAATAGCACATCCCGCTGCTGACTTTTAGTTTAACAAATTCGACACATTTCTTTCCAATAACCATAACTCCCTCATCCGAGGTCGGAATGAGGTCATTCCAAAGCCTATGACTTCCTAACTCAGTGCACTACAACTACCCAGAAACGCAGAATTTTTCAGGCAACATAGCTATTCCAGAATTTGACACTATAGTCACTGTTCATTCAGTTTTAATTTCTAGACATGGTTTACAAAAATCTTCACCACGGATTCATTTTAACTCCGTTTTGGTTCATTCAATTTAGGAAATCTTTAGAACTTTGAGGGATATAACATACAATCATCAAATTAAGCTTTTAGACATAAATCAAAAGCACAAATGGTCCTCAAGCTCACTCCCAAAAACTGCCCAACAAAGTTCTTTGTAAATCTTTTATTTTGTGAGTTTTGGTTACACTTGGATGATGTTAAGGCTTCATATCTCTAATTACAATCATTAGAACTCATTTACATAATCAATAACAAGCCAAAATAAACATAGTAAACTAAATAGTTTACTAACAAAACTAACTAAACTTCCAAAATACAAACCTTAACTAACAAACTAAATACAATATTTAAAATAATAACATTACCAAAACTTAAATAAGAAACATACCCGAAAATATGAATTTCACAAACTGAATACGTACTCGACCAAAATTTAAATAAGAAGATCTTTATAAAAAAATCCTCCCACAACAAAGCCTTTCTCAAAAGTGGAGGCTTTATTGTTGGTGAATGAAACAAAGGATAAAGCCCTTCTATTTATAGGTTTAGCAAAGGGTAAAGTTCTCAATTTAGTTAATGTGGGACTTGGTTTATAATAATTCTAATTTGTTTATACTAATTTTTTCTATTTTCAACGTGTTGAGTGTATTCATTCATTACGAATTCGTTTATTAACCAATTCGTTCCGTTCAAGTTGCGTTGTTTTCGTTTTATAGAGGAGAACAACAATCATTCATCAATTTAAAGTTTCCACCATGAATTCATCATCAACTTTAGTCCCAAAGTACACCAAAACACAAATTACAATCAAAACCCAAATTCCTCTTCTTTAGTATAAATACATGAATTTGATTTCTGAAAATTTGTTTCTAGATGACCACTATCAAATTATAAATATCTAATAACATATATAACATCGTAACCCAAAAATTCATTAACCAAAACTCTAATTTTAAAAGAAACTCAAGAACACATAAACTAGAAATATAAACTAGATTCTGTACCTTTAATTTCTTAAGAAATAAAATTAACCTTATCAGTAAAATTATAATTTTTATTCAACCATTATAATCATAATATTATTTAACAAATTCTCACTCCTCTAATTTAATTATTTAATTAAATTAGAATATCACAATTATACTCGCGTAATAAAATACGTATAAATCTCATTTATTTTATCACACTTAAATAAACTATCTCATAACAATTTTCATCAAATATTTATTTAATATCATAAATATTCATTTTATTCAATAAAGCTTCCAACTAAAAATATTTAATGTACTTAATAAATATTTTACTCGCATTATACTAACATTTATATTTTCATGCAATATATTACCTTCTCACTTTATTAAATCAATTATACTTGTATTAATTCACTATTTTAATTAAGTGAATTATTCACACTATTTATGAATCTTAACTTATAATAATTTCCATTGCCCACAAGGCATAATAATTAAAATTATATTATCTCATAACATAATCTCAACTTAATTAAATTAACTAATATTATTTAATTTCTTTAATAATTTAATTAACTATTAAATCTTACATTCTCCAACATATGAATATATAATTCTCTTCACACCAAATCATATAATTCAAAATATATACACCTCATAATAAGAATTTTAATTATTAAATTCTTATTTTAATAACTTATGAAAATTCGGGTTGTCACATCCTTCTCTCCTTATAAGGATTCCGTCCTCGGAATCAAAGAAACCTCCCTTACTCGGTTTTCACCAAATCTCTTTTCAAAATTTACTCGGGATATTACAGATTTACTATTATAATTTTAATCAACGGTCTGAAAAATTAGCATATTTCCTCATGGAATAATACTGTACCCAAAAATGATTTGGACCGAAAAAAAATATATTTTTTGGGTGAATAGTTTCCCGCGAATAGTACTTCGGGAATTGTAACCCCGTGAATAGTACCCTGACACAAAAAGTGTCCCAAATACCCGAGTGAATAATACTAGAGTGAATAATAATTGGGTGAATAGTAACCCGTGAATAGTATTCTGATACAAAAAGTGCCCCGAATACCCGATTGAATAATATAACCTCCAGACATCAATTATTATCGAAATAAATATCGATTTCTACTAACACTAATAATTTTAACACAATGAAACTATCAAATTCATCTATAATCAACACAAACTTATTCATCATTAATATTATAACTCATAATATTTAACAACTAGGTCGTTCCCAGAAAAGAGGGGGCTTTCCAATAAGGATTTCTCCCTATTGGTGCGCAATTAGGTGACCAAACCTCTCCTTGACAAAACTTCTAGACATTATAAATATTGCAATTTAATAATATAAACAACTTTGTCATCTCAATTATTGATTTAAATTGTCATCTCAATTTAACAATTTGATACTGTGACAATAATCGAATCAATAATATGAGAGATATGATGCAGCAATTACTGTAGCAATAATTGAGTATAACTGAGTGACTTCTTACGTAAGCATCAATAACCAATAACGTGTGCTACTATGCAACCACGCGTATTACTATACTTTTACTACCGGGTAGTTCAACAGTTTTAACAGTAACACTTCCGCCGTTATTTTTATAAAAAGATAATTCTATCGTTTTCTTACTACGACAATACTTCCGTTATGGGGTCCACCAATGATTGTGTCGTCGTACGAATATTCCCCGTTAAAACGAATATTCCCCGACCAATTGAATATTATATAACCACTTGCTTTGCAAATTTTGTAAATATTACTCACAACTATGACATTATATCATATCCACACCATAATATTCCAAAAATATATTTCGAGAGAAATTAATCTTTATTCATAAAAGTTGGGGTCTTACAATTATATCGATACATAGTTCCTGGTTATAATAATACCAATCAACAGTCCATCTATGCACTACGGGCCAAAGATGACTTTCATCACAATATAAGCATGATGATGATGACAATAATATAAGAATTCAATTAATTGAAAGTAAGGATAAATTTTAAAGATTTATAATTCAATTTATTCAGAGTTCAAGAATGTCCAAATTGTCATCATCATAACTGCTTTGTGGAGTAAAATTCAAGAATAATATTCATGTATCAAAAATAATTTGGACAGAAAAGAAATCAATTTTTTTCATGAATAGTACCCCGTGTGAATAGTACCCGAGTAAATAGTATCCCGTGAATAGTACCCCGGCATGAAAAGATTAAAATTTAACAAGAATATTCAGAAAAATATTTCTTTAAAATGATACTAGATGAAGCATAAATTTCAAGGATATTCTACTAATTTCAAGGAGTTTAGAAGCAATACTTAGCAAAATGAGTGTAGGATTAGGAATTTGAAACGAAATAATATTACTTACATACTACTGAGTATGGAAGAAAATATTATTTCTTACGAATATTGAACAAAAATAATATCACTTACCTTAAACGGAGAGTAATTCTTATTAGTATAGCAGAGATATTCTTGAAGAAAACTTATATTTTTTTCTACACTCAAAGCTTCCTTAAACTCAAAAAAAAATACGTTCAATATTATAGAAGAAGAATTCTCTGATTCTGATGTGATTTTTTTTTCTAAACTAAGCATCCTATTTTAGGGGAATGGCAGAGAACTATTTGAATCCTATTTCACGGGCGACATTCGGCTGAATATTTTAATTTTCACTATGCATTATTGTGCAATAAAATATTCTAATAAAATAAAAACTTTAAATAAAGTATAATATATTCTATTTATAATCTACTAAAACAAAACTTATATATATATATATATATATATATATAAGTAATAAAACAAAACTAAGATAATTTTCTACCGATGATTTTAAAAAATGAGTAAGTGTGGGTCCATGTAATAAGTTAAATTTATAACAATTACTTCATAAAAATCCCTCTATTTATCTCAATTCACTTGGCTTCACTAAACACATTTTTAATAATATTTATTCATCATTAATATTATAACTCACAATATTAACAGCCAGATCATTCCCGAGAAAGAGGAGGCTTTCCGATAAGGACTTCTACTTATTGGCATGCAATTAGGTGACAAAATTTATTTCCTCGACAGAACTCTCAAGACATTGTCAATAATGTAAATAATAATATGAATAATTTTTTCGTCTCAATTATTGATACAATAATATAAAATATTGTGACAATAATTGAATCAATTATGTGAGATACTATGCAACAATTAATGTGGTAATAATTGAATAAAACTGAGTGACTTCTCACGTAAGCATTAATAATCAAAGATATTGTGCAATGTCGTGTGCTACTACGCAACCACGCGTATTATTATACTTCTATCACCGGGTATTTCAATAGTTTAAAGGTAAAACGATTATTTATGTCGTTTTCTAACTCCGACAGTAATTTCTTTGTGGGAGCCCGCCAATGATTGTGCCGTCGTACGAATATTCCCTAAGAAAATGATTATTCCCCGACCAAACGAATATTTTATGGCAACTTGCTTACTTTGCAAATCTTACAAATATTACCCACAACTATAACATTATATTAAATTCACACCTTATTATTCAAAATAACATTTAGAGAAAAATTAATCTTTATTTATAAAAGTTGGGGTATTACATAAAAATAAATATAATTATTAATAATAAGATACTTTTTTTTTGATAATGTGGGATTTCCGGTCCGCAGTCCGACTAATCCCCCCACCCCGAACAAGGCTTTCGTGGGTTGTTCCAGGTCTAAGCCCGGCCCAGGTCCGTGGCCACACGAATTAAAGAATTCTCACACTTGTTGCAGGACGGGAATCGATCCCAGGATGTCCGGATTCACGGCTCACCCCAGGTCAAAGATTACCGTTGCGCCAAGTGCTGTGGTTAATAATAAGATACTTGAATCATTATTAATAAAAATACTAAGATAAAATAATTAATATATTAGATAAAAGGCAGAAGAAAATGTAAGTTTGATAATTTTCTTCAAACTCAATGAGACTATCCAATCCTAATCTTAATGGAGCCCGAATTTATAAATCTAATTAAGTTTTTGGGTCGGTTATGGGATATACCCTCCTAACGACCACAAACGGATTATATATATATATATAATTATTTTTAAAATTAACCTTATACATATTAATTATACAATTATTTACTATTTTCTCTTTTACGACGAATGATAATGTAAAATTATGTTCTATAATATTAAAAAGTTGACTGTTTTTGTGATAAAAATAATAATAAATGAGACTATTTTATATAATGGTGGAATGATAATATAAAAATGAAAACAGGTTGGAATTGATTTAGAAAAATTAAATAATGCTCTCGTTGAGCCTCCCGTTTACTAAACGGGTGCTCTAACCAACTGAGCTACGAGAGCCTCGAACACTTGAGGTTTTATATTATTAATTTTGTGCTAACCAGTAACCACAATCGGTGGTGGGTATAAATGTCATGAGAATTAAGATTATCTTAATTACTTATGGATCTCTATACTCAATAGTGTTTTGATAATTAAAAAATATATACTAAAAATAAATTCAAAATAATATAGTCAGACTCTGATGAGTATCAATTAATTATACGTTGACATGTTTTATAAAATGAAATATATATTATAATATTTAATATAATAAAATAATATTCCTCTCTTATTCACCTTCAATTTTGTAACATATTCATATTACAAAAAATAACGAAGAACTTTTAACATATTTGTATTCAACTCACTACGAACTCACGATCAACAGAGTATTAAATTAATTTTAAAATATCAGTCAAAATTGTAAGCACAAATTTACCTAACAGTAGCATGAGACGACTTAAATTTGTTACACAAAATGTGACTTTTTATTAGTAAAATTATATGTAGACACTCAAATTTTTTTCGCATTCCTGTTACTAACATTGCAGGAGGGCAGAATCGTCTTTTAGAGATAACCCTTGAGGATGGTTCAGCTCGATCACGGAGATAAGCCTGGGATACTCAGTTCTTATCATCTCGGAGATAACCACGAGATAATCTGTAAGACCCCAACTCGTATGAATAAAGATGAATTTTTCTATAAATATCATTTTTGAATAATTATAGTGTGGATTTGTTATAATATTATAGTTATGGGTAATATTTATAAATTTTGCAAAGTAAGCAAGTTGTTATATAATATTCGATTGGTCGGGGAATATTCGTTTTAACAGGGAATATTCGTACGACGACTCAATCATTGGTGGACCCCAAAACAGAATTATTGTCGGAATGAGAAAACGACAGAAATATCTTCTTATGAAAATAACGGCGGTAGTTTTACCGTTAACTGTTAAAATAACCGGTGTTAAAAGTACAGTAATACGCGTGGTTGCATAGTAGCACACGGTATTGATTATTGATGCTTACGTGAGAAGTCATTCAGTTATACTCAATTATTGCTACATTAATTGTTGCATCATATCTCTCATATTATTGATTCAATTATTGTCACAGTATCATCTGCATAATATTTTATATTATTAAATCAATAATTGAGACGACAAAGTTATTAATAATATTATTTACAATATTGAGGATATCTAGAAGTTCTGTCAAGGAGAGGTTTGGTCACCTAATTGCGCGCTAATAGGGAGAAATCCTTATTGAAAAGCCCTCTTTTTCCTGGGAACGACCTGGTCGTTAAATATTGCGAATTATAATAATAATGATAAATGTTATTAAAAATATAGAGGTGATTTTTATGAAGTATTTGTTGTAAATTTTGGCGTATTATAAGGACCCTCATTTACCCATTTTTCAAAATAATCGATAAAACGTTATTCAGTATATATATATATATATATATATATATATATATATATATATATATATATATATATATATTAATTAAAGTTTTCATTTTATTAGAATATTTTATTGCATAGTATCATTTCAATTCTCCTATAAATAGGATGCTTAGTTAGAATTGAAAATCACACCAGATTCACTGAATTCTTTTTCTATAATCCTGAGCGTATTTCTTCATAGAATTGAAGCTTTGAGCGTAGAAAATAGTATAAGTTTTCTTCAAAAATATCTCCGTTATACCAGTTAGAATACTCTTCATTTCAAGGTAAGGAATATTATTTATTTTATATTCTGAAGAGATATTATTTTTCATATTCGTAAGAAATTTTATTTCGTTCAATATTCGTAATGAATAATTATTTCGTTCAATATTCGTAATGAATATTATTTTCGTTTAATATTCATATTGAATATTATTTTTCGTTTAATATTCATAAGGAATATTATTTTCGTTCAATATTCGTAAGGGATGTTATTTTTGTTCAATATTCGCTTGAAATAATATTTCCTTTCATACTCTGTAGTATGTAAGTAATATTATTTCGTCTCAGATTTTGAATTCTATATTCGTTTCGTTAAAGTTTTGGCTTCTAAACTCCATGAAATTAGTAGAATATCCTTGATATTTGCGCTTCATCCAGTATCTTTTCTTGAAAATATTATTTTGAGCATTTTTTATAAGTTTTAATTTTTTCAAGTCTGAGTACTATTCATGGGGTTACTATTCCCGAAGTAATATTCACGGGGTACTATTTACTCGAGTACTATTCACCCGGGGTACTATTCATGATAAAAAATTGATTCGTTTTTTGTCCAAATTATTTTTGGTACAATATTATTCTTGAATTTTACTCCACAAAGCAGTATCATATTGACAATTTGGACGTTATTGATATCTGGATAAATAAAATTATAAATCTTTAAAAATTTATCTTTGAACTTGTTTTATTGAATTCTTATATCATTGTCATCATCCTCATGTTTATATTATGTTAAAAGTCATCTGTGGCCTGTAGTGCATAGATGGGCTTGTTATGATTATGACCAGGGATTATTTGGTATAATCATGACCGTAATGTTACAAATTATATGGTAAAAGTTCTCATTGGCCCGTAGTGCACTGATGGACAGTTGTTGGCATGATCATGACCATTGATGAATACACGAATATCCTTGGCCCGTAGTGCATGGATAATTTGTGGTCGTGATACTAAAGAATATCTTTGGCCGTAGTGCTGGGGTGATTTGATGATGTGGATTATTTATTAAGCTGAGTCTCAGCGATAAAAGTGATGAAAAACCTTTTAAATCATAGAAGATAGTAGATTTTATGCTCTACTTGACTCTTCTAATGGATTGCTTGTTCCACTGTAGTTAAACTTGATGTTTGTTATATTTTATCAGTTTAACACTGTTGAAGGCTACCGATAAATTATTCTGCATTATCTTAGTCATAATATTTCTTATTAGGCTAGTTGAGCTCACCCTTTTGCTTTCATTGTCCTCTTCAGGAAATGAGAACGTAGCCAGGACTAGTCGGGGAACGGAGTGACAGTCCAGATGATAGCATTAGTAGTCCTCACTATTCTATGAAATAGTTTGATAATAAATTTATTGAGGCCCATTTGAGTTGAATAATGTCTAGAAGACAATATTCGTATTAAAACTCTCAGTTTATGTTTTGTCTTATTTTACACGACAGTTGTATTATTAAGTTGTATTTGAATTTTGTACCATATATTTGGTGACTCAAGATGGGTGGATGTATACCTATTTTGGAGGCGTCATAGTTGGTATCAAAGCTTAGGGATATGATTCCTGGATGAGATGTGAGACAAGAACTAGGAGGGGAGAGACGGGGAATTCCTTCGCTAGTATGACCTACCTAAGTTTAATTGGTCGGTCAGAGTATAGGGATAATATGTGGTATGTCAATTAACCTTTTTTTTGGGGCAGTATTTGAAAATGACATCCGAGAATATTGAGAATAACAATGGAGCATAGGAGACCGTTGAGTCACCACAGATTAATACCCAGGATAATGTGCAACAGGAAGATAATAATCTTCAGGTAAACAACAACGATCAAATGATGAATGATGGGATGTTTAGAGGCTTTATGCAATTCATGCAACATCAGGCGAGGGCGGCTCCTGTCCAAAATGCAGGTGGAAACACTGACAACTCTCGGACGGTCACTGCTAAGCAGTTCAAGGAGCTGGGACCACCGGAGTTTTTTGGAGAGCCAAAACCACTTAAGGCGGAGACGTGGATAAAACAGATCAACAAGATATTTGATGTCTTAGGATGCTCTGAGGAGAAAAAGGTTCCCTTTGCCACCTTCATGTTGCGAGCAGAGGCAGATTACTGGTGGGAATCTGTAAAGCGTACTCAACCTGCCGCACTGAAGATGTCTTGGGAGAAGTTCCAAGAACTGTTTAATGACAAGTACTTTCCCGAAAGTATTCGTCACATGAAAGAGGTAGAGTTCATCAAGCTGGAACAAAACAATATGACCGTGTCGCAGTACGAGGCTAAGTTTGTTGAGTTATCCCGGTTTGCGTCCCACTTAGTTGATAATGAGGAGAGAATGACATGGATTTTTCTAAGAGGTTTGAAACCCGAGATACGTCAATACCTTATCTCTCACAAACTTTGCTTGTATTCAGATGTTGTGAATAGGGCTCAATTATTGGAACGTGATAATGAGTCAACCCAACCAAGAGAGAGCAGCCGAGAAAATGATAATACTAGTGGTAGCAGTCATCGAAGCGGTGAGAACAAACGTGGAGGGAATTAACATGCCAGAAATGGTAACCACTTCGGTGGTAATCATGGCCAAGACAATAAGAATGGACATTTCAAGAAGAGGAGATTCAACAATGATGGAAAGACGTCAGCATCAGCACTCGTTGTTAAGGAAGGAGAACGACCACCTATCATGTGCTTCAAATGCGGAGGGGAGGGACATATCAGTCCAAACTGTGCGTAGTAGTCCAAAACGTGTTACAACTGTGGAAGAGAAGGTCACCTAGCTCAATTTTGTCATTCAGAGAAGGCAAGTCCAGCTGGGATGGAGGCACCAAAGTCCGTTCTAGAAAAGTCAAAACCAGTAGTTCAAGGGAGAGCATTTGTTCTAACCTCCCAGAAAGCAAGGAACCCAAACGAGGTCATCACGGGTAAGCTTATCATAAACTCTAGCAAAGTATATACCTTATTTGATACCGGTTCTACCCATTTTTTTATTTCTCCTACTTGCGCTCAACATTAAAATTTGACTCTTGAGAGATTAGACTTTGACTTATCTATTGAAACTCCATTGGGAGAAACCTTCAATACATCCACTATTTATAGGTCTTATTTGGTTCAAATCGGTACCCTCACATTATCTATCGATCTTATTTCATTGAAAAGACTTGCATTTGACGTAAATCTAGGGATTGATTGGTTAACTACTCATCATGCAAAAATTGATTGTTTTCGTAAGGTTGTTAACTTTCATATTCCTAACCAACCTATTATGCGAATTCAAGTAACCAAACCACTAAATTCAATCACTGTTATATCAAGCCATAAAGCTATTCATTTATTGAAAAACGGATGTCAAGCTTTCTTAGCTCATGTCACGGATTTAAACAAAAATACGTCAGTTTTGAATGATATTTCTATTGTTAATAAATTTCTTGACGTATTCCCTGAAGAACTTCTTGGCCTAGCCCCAGAGCATGAAATTGAATTTTGAATCGACCTTGAACCCAGTACAAAACCCATTTCTAAAGCCCCATATCGAATGGCTCCTAGTACGTCTCCTTGGGTTGCTCCTGTTCTATTCGTGAAGAAGAAAGATGAGAGTATGCGACTTTGTATTGATTATCGGGAGTTGAATCATGTCACCAACAAAAATAGGTACCCATTGCCACGTATTGATGACCTGTTTGACAAGCTGCAAGGTACCAAATTCTTTTCAAAGATTGATCTTCATTCCGGATATCACCAATTGAAGATTAAAACTGATGACATTCCAAAGACGGCTTTCAGAACTCGGTACAGGCATTATGAATTCCTAGTCATGTCTTTTGGATTAACTAATGCTCATGCTGCCTTCATGGACATGATGAATCTAGTATTCAAGGAATATGTAGATCACTTTGTGGTCATCTTTATTGATGACATCCTCATATACTCCAAAAGTCATGAAGATCATGAGCAACACTTGAGGATGATACTTCAAAAGCTTCGTGAAAATAAGTTTTAAGCCAAGTTGAAGAAATGTGAGTTCTGGCTTGAGGAAGTAGCATTCCTTGGGCACGTAGTATCAAGTCATGGAATATCTGTTCACCCGGCAAAGATTGAAGCTATTAAAAACTGGGAGCAACCTAAATCAGTGACCGAAGTAAGTAGCTTTCTCGGCTTAGCTAGTTATTATCGGAGATTCGTAGAAGGGTTTTCTCGAATCGCTACTCCGTTAACTCAGCTGACTCGAAAAGATACAAATTTGGTTGGAGCGAGGAATGTGAGAAGCGTTTTTAAAAACTCAAGAGGAGACTCATTTCAGCACCTATTCTGACAATACCATCTGGCTCGGAGAGATTTATCATCTACAGTGATGCTTCGGGTAAAGGGTTAGGATGTGTTCTCATGCAACATAGGAAAGTCATAGCCTATGCCTCTCGGAAACTCAAAGAATATGAGAGGAATTATCCTACTCATGATCTAGAGTTGGCATCTATTGTCTTCGCACTTAAAATTTGGAGGCATTACTTGTATAGGGAGATAATGGAGATTTATACGGATCATAAAAGCCTCAAATATTTCTTCACTCAAAAGGAACTTAACATGCAGCAACGATGTTGGATTGAACTATTGAAAGATACCATTCAATACCATCATGGAAAAGCGAACGTAGTAGCTGACGCATTGAGTAGAAGATCATATGTGGGTACAAGTGCGATATTATCAACGCAAAGGCTATTTTATATGACTTACAAAGGATGGAGATAGAGTTAAAGACTCTAGGGATCCATGTGATTGTAATACCCGAAAAATAATAATAATAATAATAATAATAATAATAATAATAATAATAATAATAATAATAATAATAATAATAATAATAATAATAATAATAATAATAATAATAATAATAATAATAATAATAATAATAATTTTGTTTTTAAAGCATATTAATAGTACTTTATCTTTTGCTTGGGTTAACTAGTCATTTATTTTGGGTCAAACTAATTATTTAATTTTTGTGGGCTAATGTATTAATAAATGTTGGATAAATTAAATTGGTAAAATTGGGCTTTAAACTAAATGGGTCTAATTTATAGTTGTGTAATTTTTAAAATCCTATTAAAATTTGGGGGGTTAATAAACATATTTTATTAATTAATAAAATATTAATAATAAATAACTAAAGCACAAACCCTATTGTATACTTAAGCTGTTTTTCGTTTGAAAGAAAAGAACAAGAAGAGTGCAGCCGCATTATAAGAAGGGAGAAAAAGAAAGAAAACAAACTGAGTTAAGGTATGTAAAATTATTTGTGTATATCAGTCTAATCGATTATTTTGAGCAAAAAGGGATCATCTGTGGCGGCTATAGTATTTTTTTTATATACGTCTTTTATTTTATTAAAGAAATTTGTTAGTCCAATTCTTGAAAATCCAGTTGCCATCCTAATTCAAGTGTATGTGAGAAAAAAAAAATCGAATCCAGGCTTCGGTTAAGTGCTGTACTTTTGAAATGGTGAGGATTATATATATATATATATATATATATATATATATATATATATATATATATATATATATATATATATATATTAATAAATATTTAGCCATAAAAGTTTATAAATCAGAATTGGTAAGTTAAATTGAAGTTATGTATATTAATTTAAATTAATTAATTTTGCTGACATAGTTATAAAAGTTTCTAATAATAAATTTAATAGTATTATGTTATTAATGATTGGATTGTAATAAAATTTTATTAAATTATTTAGATTGAACGGCGAGAGTCTAAACGAATTTTTGGAATATACTTTGGGTATTACATTGCTTAATCCAGGTACGGATTTCGTACTTTTTTAGCGAGACTCATTTATTCTTGATTTGTTCGTTTCGTTAATCGTTTCGAAATTTAGTATTGCCTCTCATGATTATTCCTTGTCAATTTATTTTAATAGTTCGTTTGGTGTTTATAGTTGGAACTTATATTTGTACTCTTTTTTTTTTTTTTTTTTTGCTAAATTTAGACTGAAATAAAAGAAAGAATAAGTACAAAGTAAATGGGACAAACCCCAAGCAGTATACCATAGCCATCATAGGACAGGCCCTATGATGGCTGAAGTAAACCAAACTAGATCCAAGCAAAAAGATGCAACAAGGAACAAAGCAAACAATAACAATCAACAATTTTTAGAGAACAGATAGAGCACTGCATTCAACCAACTTGACGAGGAGCCAACAACCAAGATAGAAAAACAGCCCAAACGCGCGAAACTAGCAGCACACAGCTCAAAGCACACAACCGCCCAACCTCTCACCCCAAGAGCTGCCGAGAAACTACAATTCCTAAGAAGCAGAAATTCCAAAGAACAACTGCCGAGAAGATGCATCAGCAGCTGCCTAAAAGACAACATCACATGAGGCCCCAAGAACACAGCAGCCCACATGAGGCCCCAAGATCACTTGCCGAGAAAATGCATCAGCAGCCACATAAGCCAGCAGAAACAGACCATTTGTCGAGCAAGAGCTAACCCACCAAGGACTGCCAAACCAGCAAAACCAATGAGATCTGCTGCCAAACCATCTAGAGGAGCAGACTCCAACTGCCAAAGCAGCAGATCCCAAAAGCAGCTACCCAATGAGAAGCAACAAAAGGCATCAATTATAAGAAACCAACACCAGCTACTCCAAATAGCAGAAAATTAGCCCAACAGGCTAGGACGACACCCAAACCACATGCCAACAAACAGCAACTTAGACAGCTGCCGAGAGAGCTTGAGCCACCACTGATTTCATCGGTCATCTCAAAGCCACCACTGATTTCATCGGTCATCCACTGACAGCAGCAGTTTTAACAGGCATCCAAACCAAAATTCAGTACAACAAAAACCCAGTCCAAAAGCAGCAGCAGCTTTGCTGCAGACATCCGTTGCAGAGAAAACTCAGTTGCAGCAATATTAACATAGCAAACCAAGAAGCACAGTTTGAAATCCCAGCCTCAAGAAGAAGCAGCCATGCCAAGAAGGAAATAGCACAAAAGTGCAACCCGGCGCCATCATCCTATAAGCCCGGCCGCAACCAAGAAACATCAGAGCTATATCACAGCAGCAAACCAGCACCACAGCAACCGAACTAGGAGACCAGCCCATAAACAACATCACAAACACAAAAAGACATCCAGCAGGACTGCCAAGGAACCCAGCATCACAGTGCTGCCGACTGCATCAAGCGAATCCCTACCTACACAGCCATGAATAACCAAGACCCAGGCACAAGCCCAACAGGCGAGACCAGCAGCCACCCAGCAGAATCCGGAAATCCCAGCAAGCCAAAAAGACAAAGCCCAGCAGCACATCCCAACCCACAGACGAGAAGCAGTACCAGCAGCCACGACCAGAATCCTGACCCAGCAACAACAGCTAACAGACCCACCAGGAACACAAGACGAAACGAAAGACCCCAGCAGATAACAGACCCAAAACAGGACATCCAAACCATGAACAGCCTCCCGAGGCCCAACCAGCAGAACCACATCAGAAACATCGAGAATCCAGCTCAGAAACATTACAGAGCCAGATGTTGATATAATACCTTTGCTTTAATCTTTTGAAACCGAGCATTAGTGTGGAGACCACACTTAAGAATGTGAATAATATCTCGGATAATGATCCGAGCAGGGGTTGCTACTTGAGTAAATATTCTAGCATTCCGTTCTTGCCAAATTCTATAGACCACAACAGCAAAACCAAAATGCAGAAGGCTGTTAAGAAATTTGGGGCAGGAGCAGTCAGAAATAAAATCGGTTATAGAAGACCAACTACGACTCAAGCCTCTCCAACCACATCTCCTAAGGACCGCTACCAGAATCTGAAAGGAGTAACTACAGTGGAAAAATAAGTGCTGAAATGTTTCCCTATCTTTGGAACAAAGAACACAAAAGGGATCAACTGGAAGCCCAAAAAAGAGAAGCCTATCCCGAGTTCGAAGCCCATTATGGAATGCAAGCCAAAGAAGGAAAGAATGACGAGGAGGCACAATCTTATGCCACACTAAACTTTGCCAACGAACAGTAGTCCCAACTCGCCGAATGGAACGCCAAAAAGTAGAGGCTTTCACGTCCTTAGACTAGTACAACATGTCTTAATTTATTTTGATAGTTCCGTCTTGATATTGATACTTAGAACTCGTGTTTGTACTCTTGATCTAGTGTATCATCTTTTGTATTTATTTTGATTCTCGTAGAAAGTACATGTTAATATTTTTGGAGACTTTGAGTTGATAATTCATTTCAGTTTAACATGTACATATTAGAAACCCTTTTGTTGATATTATGTCGCATGTGTTGTGACATGGTATCCTTGTTAGAATACCGTAGGGTATACCTGAGCTATAACCACCTGTGGGGGTACCACAGGCATGTCCTCTTGGCACCGAGGCATGACACCTTCCGTGGCGGTGTGATCAGTCCACGGCGTCTCCGTTTTGTGCTCCGGTGGGAGTTGGTCATTTGGTATTTTGTTGTGGGAGGCGTATGGGTCGACCCTAGTTTTCTGTTCTGTTCTGCGAATTGGTGATGTTGTGCCAAACACACCTTCCGATTTGCACGCATCTGGATTGCGCAGTCTGATGTGTGATTGCATGTGTGGCATTATTTTGATTGCCTGTGTGGCATTATTTGACTTGCCTGTGTGGCATTATTTGACTTGCTTGTGTGGCAAGGTATATTACTATTTATTCTAAGCTCGGTATGAAATAACACCCAGCCATTTGATTCAGCCTATTATTTCGTTGTGTTAGTTTTGTTCGTTTCATTTCATTTAATTGAGTTAGTTATTTCGGTTCATTATTTGTATTCTTTATCCGTACTGGGCATTTGGCTCATGCTGTGTTTTTCTTCTGACAGGTAATCAGGGGGGCCAAGGGCAAGTGTGACGAGAGCTTCCTTTAATCCAATAGTTTTGATATATTTTGTTAGGCTTGATACATTGATTTATTTAAGTTGTAATAATTATTTTAGATTGTGGATTTAGCCAGTGTGGCATTTATTATGGTCTGTCTTATGACATTGAATTATTATGAGATTATTCTTTTGTAGTTTAGAGCCGTGTGATCTTCCTTAGTTTTGTTGTATTTTGAGTAACCTCTCTTTCTATTTCGGAAAGGGAGTGTTACAGAGTTGGTATCAGAGCTTAGGTTCTTTCTTGTAGAAAACCTATTTAGGTTTGACCTGTGAGTTATGGGTAGACTTCTGGGTTAGATTTTTGTTCTGATTGATTTTCTGTTCAGCTATTATATCAGCCATATTCGAATTTGTCTCTAATCTGCTTTGTTTATATTCGTGATCTCTTTCTTAGATGGCTCGAAGATCAGCTAGAGTTGCTGGGAGGCGAGGTAACAACAGGGGAAGAGGTGAAGGTCGGTCCAATGAGCAACCTAATGATCAGATTAATGCTCAGCTGGCTAACTTGGTGAATCAGGCGGTTAATCAGGCTTTACCGCAGTTGGTGGCATAGGTTGTACAGGCAATGCAACAACCGCCAGAAATTCCTGAGCAGGGGCACTCGGGAAATAATGGTCCACAAACAAACGAATAGGAAGGAAATGTGGATGGCCTTGATCAGCAGGTGGTCCCAATGTATGTGTGGTTGGATAGGTTTCAGAAGCAGAAGCCACAGTCTTTCAGTTCTGCTCCAAATCCAATTGATGCGGAAAATTGGATTGCTCACCTAGAGAAGATTTTTGATGTGTTGGGATGCTCAGATAATCAAAGAGTGTTGCTTGCTGCTTACAAGCTAGAGGGGGATGCACAGAGGTGGTGGAAAGCACTAAAGACAACAAAGGGTAATGGTTACGTGGAGACACTTCATTGGGCAGAGTTTTGTGAGGTCTTTTATCAGCAGTATTTCCCAGCTTTTGATAAAGAGGCCTATGCCAGAGAGTATCTGTCTATTCGGCAGAAAGATGATGAGTCCATCACGGATTTCATGACGAGGTTTACTAGGTTGGCAGGCTTTGCGGGAATTTCTGCAGGGACTGCAGTGGAACAGGCGGAGAAGTTCAAGTGGCGGATTCATTATAGATATCGTCAGCATCTTATTAACAATAAGTTTACAGACGTATCAGCAGTGGCCAATGCGGCCAAGAATATTGAGATGGAGCGACAGGACTTTCGGTCTTCTAAATCGGAAGGGAGTCGAAAGAGGGACAGAGATGACCAGCAGGGTCAAACTTCAGTTCAACATGGGAGAAATCAGGGTGGTCAGTTGAATAAGAATCGTGGTGGCCAACAGGGGCAGTGGCGTGGTCAGAATCAAAACAGGGGTTATCAGCAGATGGCTCAGCAAGGGCAGAATCGTCAGCTGCAGCTACCTTGGAATGGTCAAAATCGTCAGCAGAATCGTCAGCAGGGACAGAATCAGGGTCGTTATCCGGGACCAGCTGGTCACCCGAATCTTATTCCGATAGCTCCTTGTGCTATTTGTGGGGCTATTCATCCAGGGAGGCAGTGTCATAGACTCACAGGTGCATGGTTCTTGTGTGGACAGATGGATCATATTGCTAGGGATTGCACCGGTCCACGCGGAAATGGTGGAGGTGGTGATAATGGTGGCAATGGAGGTCAGCGTCAGGGTGGTCGAGTGTTTGCCCTGACGTATAACCAGGCGGCAGGTGCACCAGGTACTATTTCTGGTACTCTTTTAGTCGAAAATCGTGAGGCATCTATTTTGTTTGATACGGGTTCTACTCATTCTGTTGTTGCTCAGTCTTTTGTTCGGCACCTGGGTGTGCCATCTCAGTCTTTTGATTCTGTTATGTCTATTGCTACCCCTATGGGGACTTCTGTTGTTATTTCTGATTTGTATCGAGGGTGTCCGATCAGTTTTGGGGAAAAGATTCGTAGGGCTAATCTTCTTCCGATGTGTATGTACGATTTTGATGTCATTCTTGGGATGGACTGGTTGGATAAGTACCAGGCCACTATCGATTGTCAGGCGAAGAAGGTTATATTTGGAGATGTGAACTCTCCAGAATTCGTGTATCAGGGTTCTCAGCCGAGTAGAGTGGTGAAGTTAATTTCAGCTTTGAAGGATGGAAAGTTGGTGGCAAAGGGTTGTGATGGGTATTTGGCGTTTGTGAAAGATACCTCTAAGGGTGAGTCTCGTATTGAGGATGTTCCAATTGTCCGTGACTTTTCCGATGTGTTTCCTGATGAGTTGTCAGGGTTGCCACCACAGCGGGAAGTGGAATTTGCTATTGAGCTTGTTCCTGGTGCGGAGCCTATCTCTAAGGCGCCGTATCGGATGGCACCGTTGGAGTTGCAAGAGTTGAAGGAACAGTTGCAGGAACTGTTGGATCGTGGTGTGATTCGACCGAGTGTTTCGCCGTGGGGTGCTCCAGTCTTGTTTGTGAAGAAGAAGGATGGGTCTATGAGGCTGTGTATAGACTACAGGGAGTTGAACAAGATCACCATCAGGAATCGGTATCCATTGCCGTGGATTGATGACTTGTTTGAACAACTTCAGGGGGCAAAGTATTTTTCGAAGATAGACTTGAGGTCGGGATATCATCAGTTGAGGGTGAGGGATGAGGATATCCCTAAGACGGCTTTTCGTACTCGGTATGGGCATTACGAGTTTCTGGTGATGCCATTCGGTGTGACTAACGCTCCGGCGTTGTTTATGGATTTGATGAATCGGGTGTTCAGGGAATACCTGGACCAATTTGTCATTGTCTTTATTGATGACATTTTGGTTTACTCTAAGTCTAAGGAAGAGCATGAGGAGCATCTTCGCACAGTGTTAGGAATTTTGCAGAAAGAGAAGTTGTATGCTAAATTCTCTAAATGCGAGTTTTGGTTGGAGCAGGTTGCATTTTTGGGCCACGTTGTTTCTACTGAAGGCATTAAGGTGGATCCTGCGAAGGTTGAGGCTATCACTAAATGGCCAAGACCTACTACAGTGACGGAGATTAAGAGTTTCTTGGGTTTAGCAGGGTATTATAGGCGGTTTGTGGAAGGGTTTTCCTTGCTTGCCTTACCATTGACTCAGTTGATGAGAAAGGGCGTGAAGCTAGAGAGAGGTGCTCCCCCTTCTCTCTAGTTTCCCCCCCTCCTCTTTCACCTCCCTCCTTCTCCCGCCCCTCTTCCATCCGGCCCACCCGTCTCCCTCCCTTCTCCTCCTCTTCGGCCCACCATCTCTCCTTCTTCCTTCTCCCCTTACTTCTTGGTTCGATTTGTTCTTCCGGCAACCAAATTGAACCTTCCCAAAAATCTTTCTACCGGTCCATTTGCAAAGTCCGGGGCATGTGATCGTGGGGGCTTATCTGTTCAGACTAGTAGGGGGAAATAAGGTTTGGTTAAAGGAGTTTTGATCTGTAGTGGGGTGATTTGGGATTAAAAGGCTTTCGGATCTTATTGGTTTATTGGGGTGGTTTTGGATGTTGGGTCCGCTTGGTCCTCCACCATTCTTCTGACCACTCTTCCTCTGCACTCATATCCCCTCCTTCTTGCGGCCCACCCCTTCTCTCACCCTTGGAGCGTTCGGATCTGATCTGGTTGGAGTTGGGAGCCATCTGGTGTTTTGCAGAGGTTGGAGGTGGTTGGCGCCTTTGGTGGTGCGGAGCTTTTTCGTCTTTTGACCATATCAGTTGCTTGAAGCTTGTTGCTCTACTACCTGTTGGACTGATTTGGTGTTTATGGGGTTTCCAATCTGTTTAGTTTAATTTATTGCATATTTCACTCTTTCAGATTGGATGGTTTTGAGGTCGGACTTTGGGTTATCCGGTTGTTTTCTGATTTGAATGTTTGCATTTCACTCATATCTCTTAAATGTTTAGATCTGAATTTCTCAGTGGGAACATCTTTGGGTTGCTGGTACCGAAGGATGGTTCCTTGTTTACTTCCAATCTTAGCTTAGTTGTAAATGCTAAATTTATTTGCTTGGTTTGGTTGTGTTCTCTTTGATTTCCTGATTCTTTGCTGCCGGATTGATCCAGCTGCTGGGTTGGGATGGAGTTCTCCGGCTTTTTCTGGTTGGTGTTTTTGCAGGTGGGGCCCATGTGGGCAAGTTGACTTACTGCTTAAAGCTAGGCCATGCGGGTCCCACAGAGTTTATGAGGGCTGATGCTTGGATTTTAAAAGATTATGTAGCCTCTTGTGGGCTGTCCATTGTAGCACTCTAGTCCTTCTTGTTATAGCTAAATATGTCATTATCTTTTAGTTAGTGTCTATTTAGTGGTTTCTCTTTCTAGCTTCAGGTTGTAAGGAAGTATTAAATTAAGTTAGGATATTGGATCCCCTAGTCTTATCTAGGTGTTTTAACCTTCTCGGGAGAAGGTTATGTTCTTATCTTCATTGTAATATCCTTTGTTTTTTGCATATTTATATACAAACAAAAATTTAGCAAAAAAAAAAGGGCGTGAAGTTTATGTGGAATGAAGAGCGGGAGAAGAGTTTCGAGGAGTTGAAGAAAAGACTTGTGACAACTCCTATACTTGCATTGCCGTCGGGGACAGGAGGCTATCAGATTTATAGTGATGCTTCTAAGAAGGGCTTGGGGTGTGTTTTGATGCAACACGGTAAGGTGATTGCTTATGCTTCTAGGCAGCTTAAACCTTATGAGGTGAACTACCCCACACATGATTTGGAGTTGGCAGCGGTGATCTTTGCCTTAAATATTTGGAGGCATTATTTGTATGGGGAGACTTGTGATATCTTCACCGATCACAAAAGTCTTAAATACATTTTCACTCAGAAGGAGCT
The DNA here is from genome assembly GCA_020205505.1 of Panax japonicus. Taxonomy (NCBI): domain Eukaryota; kingdom Viridiplantae; phylum Streptophyta; class Magnoliopsida; order Apiales; family Araliaceae; genus Panax; species Panax japonicus. Next base: position 44,450,143 of record CM035110.1, on the reverse strand, counting down.
CAATATGAGACAGAGGCGTTGGTTGGAGCTTCTAAAAGACTATGATGCTAGAATTCAGTATCACCCGGGGAAGGCAAATGTGGTTGCAGATGCTCTTAGCCGAAAGAGTTCAGGGAGTGTAGCTGCCCTTATTACGCAACCTCAGCTTATTTCAGATATGGAGCGGATCGAGTTGGAGTTGTATGTACGAGGTTCAGATGGGCATTTGGCGGGTATGAGAGTGGAGCCCTCTCTTATCTCGCGGGTCAAAGAAGCTCAAAAGGAAGATGGGGAGTTGTGGAGTATGACGCAAAATTTAGAGGAGGGCAAACAGCCCGAGTTTCGTATTGATGACCATGGTGTGATTTGGTTAGGTGAGCGGTTGTGTGTATCATCCGATCCAATCATTCGGGAGGCGGTGTTGGCTGAGGCTCATAGTTCGCCATTTTCTATCCATCTAGGTTCTACAAAGATGTATAGGGATTTGAAGAAGAATTTTTAGTGGAATAGGATGAAACGAGACGTGGCTGAATATGTTGGGAGGTGCCTCACTTGTCAACAAGTGAAGATAGAACATGAATTAGCTAGTGGGTTGTTGCAACAGTTAGACATTCCAGTGTGGAAGTGGGAGGATATCACGATGGATTTTGTGACTGGGTTGCCGAAGACTTTCAGGAAAAATGATGCCATATGGGTAGTGGTGGACCGATTGACAAAATCGGCACACTTTTTGGCTATCCATGAGGGTTACTCGGTGGATAGGTTGGCACATATCTTTCAGCAGGAGATTGTTAGACTTCATGGTACTCCGGTATCTATTGTTTCAGATCGGGACCCGCGGTTCACTTCACGGTTCTGGAAAGGGTTTCAATGAGCTTGGGGCACTCGGCTCAACTTCAGTACTTCTTTCCATCCGCAAACTGATGGTCAATCCGAGCGGACTATTCAGACATTAGAGGACATGTTGAGGTCTTGTGCACTTGAGTGGTCGGGTAATTGGGATGATTACTTGAGCCTAGTTGAGTTTGCATATAACAACAACTGGCATGCAAGTATTGGAATGGCTCCTTTTGAGGCATTGTATGGTAGAAAGTGTCGGGCACCAACTTGTTGGGATCAGGTTGGCAAAAGGGCCATAGAAGGGCCTGAGTTGGTCCAGATCACTACGGAAAAGGTAGCGGTGGCTAAGGAGAAATTGAAGTCGGCTCGATCACGGCAGAAGAGTTATGCTGATAAGCATAGGAGGACTTTAGAGTTTGAACCTGGTGAGCATGTGTTTCTAAAAGTTTCTCCTTGGAAACGTATTCGGCGATTTGGGTTGAAAGGGAAGCTTAGTCCGCGTTACATTGGCCCATTTGAGATTCTGGAGAGGGTTGGTGAGGTTGCGTATCGGTTAGCCTTGCCTCCGCAACTAGCTCATATGCACAATGTGTTCCATGTGTCGGTGTTGAGAAGTTACAATTATCATCTGTTGCATGTGGTGCAATATCCGTTCGATAAGATTCGAGAGGATCTTACTTGTGAGGACAAGCCGAGGCGATTTTGGATCGTCAAGAGCGAATTATGAGGAGGAAGACTATTCCGTTTGTTAAAGTTTTATGGAGAAATCATTCGGAGCGGGAGGCTACATGGGAGATGGAGGAGTTTATTCGAGCGGAGTATCCGCATCTCTTTGAAAATTAGGTGCGTTCCATTCTTTTGATTTCGGGGACGGAATTCTTTTAAGGGGTATGTGATGTAATACCCAAAAAATAATAATAATAATAATAATAATAATAATAATAATAATAATAATAATAATAATAATAATAATAATAATAATAATAATAATAATAATAATAATAATAATAATAATAATAATAATAATTTTGTTTTTAAAGCATATTAATAGTACTTTATCTTTTGCTTGGGTTAACTAGTCATTTATTTTGGGTCAAACTAATTATTTAATTTTTGTGGGCTAATGTATTAATAAATGTTGGATAAATTAAATTGGTAAAATTGGGCTTTAAACTAAATGGGTCTAATTTATAGTTGTGTAATTTTTAAAATCCTATTAAAATTTGGAGGGTTAATAAACATATTTTATTAATTAATAAAATATTAATAATAAATAACTAAAGCACAAACCCTATTGTATACTTAAGCTGTTTTTCGTCTGAAAGAAAAGAACAAAAAGAGTGCAGCCGCATTATAAGAAGGGAGAAAAAGAAAGAAAACAAACTGAGTTAAGGTATGTAAAATTATTTGTGTATATCAGTCTAATCGATTATTTTGAGCGAAAAGGGATCATCTGTGGCGGCTATAGTATTTTTTTTATATACGTCTTTTATTTTATTAAAGAAATTTGTTAGTCCAATTCTTGAAAATCCAGTTGCCATCCTAATTCAAGTGTATGTGAGAAAAAATATATCGAATCTAGGCTTCGGTTAAGTGCTGTACTTTTGAAATGGTGAGGATTATATATATATATATATATATATATATATATATATATATATATATATATATATATATATATATATATATATATAGCACTGCTGCAGGTGACGTTTTATATATATATATATATATATATATATATATATATATATGGGAGCCCTTCCATAGCAACCGGTTGCTGTGAGTACTGTGCAACACCCTCTTTTTGTATCGTTGATAAACTTATTGGAAGGCTGAGATGAAACATAAATATATCCCAGCCGGCATAACTTATACTGGCTTTTATTTTAATATGAGGACCCCACACATAGTCAACATGTTGTCAGTTTTATTTTTATTTTTAAGCATTTCTCCATTAATAGTCATGACTCAGAATATTACCTAAACTTAAAAAAAAAAAATACTCCTCCCAGCCGTTACAAGCTCTTACGGCTGTTAAAAAAAAAAATCCAAACCGGTACAATCTCTTACGGCTGTTAAAAGAAAAATAATCCAAACCGGTACAACCTCTTCCGGCTTGCATAAATTCTATATTTGCTATTCTTTATAAAATATTTGTTATTCTTTTTAACTCTTTCATTTAATAACAAATAAAGAATTATAATTCAAATAAAAATAATATCCTTTTTTTTTAACAGCCGTAAGAGCTTGTCCCGGTTGTATAATTCTTTTTTTAACAGCTGTAAGAGCTTGTCCCGGTTGTATAAATTTTTTTAACAGCCGTAAGAGTTTGAAGTGGTACATTTTTTTTAATTTTTTCCGGCCGGTACAGGCTCATACGGCTGGTAACTTTTTTTAAATTTTTTTTTAATTTTTTCCGACCGGTACAGGCTCATACGGCTGGTACCTTTTTTAAAATTTTTTTTTGTTTTTCCCGGCCGGTACAGGCTCATACGGCTGGTATTAAAAAATTGAAAAAAAAAACCGGCCGGTATAACTTGTCACGGCTTATATTAAAAAAATAAAAAAAAATATTTTATTCAAACAACTCGCTGCTAAACAGACTCGAACTCGCAACCTCAAACTCCAAACACACGTCATATGACCACCCGAGCACCACGGGCCTAGCTGTTAATTGCAGCCAAGGATATATCTTTATATTAAAACTTCACCATCCCCCAAAAATCTATATTCTTGCATTATTATTATATTACGATTTTTTATTATTAACAAGTCTATATAATACATATGGGGGTTTGATATTTAGAAATAAGTTAATATCTATATTTATTAAGCAATGATTATTAGTAAAAATTTTATATATTAAGCAATAATTTTATTATTAAGAAATGATTTTATACATTTGATACATTTTTTGATATATTTTTGATACATTTTTTGATATACATTTGATACATTTTTTACAATTTTGATACATTTGATACATTTTTGATACATAGGGCCTGAGAGTTGGATATTCGAGCATGTCATGGACGCTTATATGTTGTTGCTACGAGATAGAGAGGAAAACTACAGGTCGCGGGGTAATCCGATGCGTGCAGTGGCCCAGCGGTAATCCTACTGTGCATACATTAAATATTCGACCGAAACAACACAACAACGCAGATTGTATTCCTCTCTATCTCGTAGCAACAACATATAAGCGTCCATGACATGCTCGAATATCCAACTCCCAGGCCCTATGTATCAAAAATGTATCAAATGTATCAAAATTATAAAAAATGTATCAAAAATGTATCAAATGTATATCAAAAAATGTATCAAAAATGTATCAAAAATATATCAAAAAATGTATCAAATGTATAAAATCATTTCTTAATAATAAAATCATTGCTTAATATATAAAATTATTACTAATAATCATTGCTTAATAAATATAGATATTAACTTATTTCTAAATATTAAACCCCCATATGTATTATTTAGACTTGTTAATAATAATAAATCGTAATATAATAATAATGCAAGAATATAGATTTTTAGGGGATGGTGAAGTTTTAATATAAAGACATATCCTTGGCTGCAATTAACAGCTAGGCCCGTGGTGCTCGGGTGGTCATATGACGTGTGTTTGGAGTTTGAGGTTGCGAGTTCGAGACAGCAGCGAGTTGCTTGAATAAAATTTTTTTTTTATTTTTTTAATACAAGTCGTGACAAGCTATACCGGCCGGTTTTTTTTTTCAATTTTTTAATACCAGCCGTATGAGCCTGTACCGCCCGGGAAAAATTAAAAAAAAATTTAAAAAAAGGTACCAGCCGTATGAGCCTGTACCGGCCGAAAAAAATTAAAAAAAATGTACCACTTCAAACTCTTACGGATATTAAAAATAAATAAATAAAAAATTATACAACCGGGACAAGCTCTTACGGCTGTTCAAAAAAATAGGATATTATTTTTATTTGAATTATAATTCTTTATTTGTTATTAAATGAAAGAGTTAAAAAGAATAACAAATATTTTATAAAGAATAGCAAATATAGAATTTGTGCAAGCCGGAAGAGGTTGTACCGGTTTGGATTATTATTATTTTTTAACAGCCGGAAGAGGTTGTACCGGTTTGGATTTTTTTTTTTAACAGCCGTAAGAGCTTGTAACGACTGGGAGGAGTATTTTATATTTTTTTAAGTTTAGGTAATGTGTTGAGTCATGACTATTAATGGAGAAATGCTTAAAAATAAAAATAAAACTGACAACATGTTGACTATGTGGGGTCCTCATATTAAAATAAAAGCCGGTATAAGTTATGCCGGCTGGGATATATTTATGTTTCATCTCAGCCTTCCAATAAGTTTATCAACGGTACAAAAAGAGGGTGTTGCACAGTACTCACAGCAACCGGTTGCTATGGAAGGGCTCCCTATATATATATATATATATATATATATATATATATATATATATATATATATATATATATATATATATATATATTTTAATAATTTAGCCATAAATTTTTATAAATCAGAATTGGTAAGTTAAATTGAAGTTATGTATATTAATTTAAATTAATTAATTTTGCTGACATAGTTATAAAAGTTTCTAATAATAAATTTAATAGTATTATGTTATTAATGATTGGATTGTAATAAAATTTTATTAAATTATTTAGATTGAACGGCGAGAGTCTAAACGAATTTTTGGAATATACTTTGGGTATTACATTGCTTAATCCAGGTACGGATTTCGTACTTTTTCAGCGAGACTCATTTATTCTTGATTTGTTCGTTTCGTTAATCGTTTCGAAATTTAGTATTGCCTCTCATGATTATTCCTTGTCAATTTATTTTAATAGTTCGTTTGGTGTTTATAGTTGGAACTTATATTTGTACTCTTTAGACTAGTACAACATGTCTTAATTTATTTTGATAGTTCCGTCTTAATATTGATACTTAGAACTCGTGTTTGTACTCTTGATCTAGTGTATCATCTTTTGTATTTATTTTGATTCTCGTAGAAAGTACATGTTAATATTTTTGGAGACTTTGAGTTGATAATTCATTTCAGTTTAACATGTACATATTAGAAACCCTTTTGTTGATATTATGTCGCATGTGTTGTGACATGGTATCCTTGTTAGAATACCGTAGGGTATACCTGAGCTATAACCACCTGTGGGGGGTACCACAGGCATGTCCTCTTGGCACCGAGGCATGACACCTTCCGTGGCGGTGTGATCAGTCCACGGCGTCTCCGTTTTGTGCTCCGGTGGGAGTTGGTCATTTGGTGTTTTGTTGTGGGAGGCGTATGGGTCGATCCTAGTTTTCTGTTATGTTCTGTTCTGCGGATTGGTGATGTTGTGCCAAACACACCTTCCGATTTGCACGCATCTGGATTGCGCAGTCCGATGTGTGATTGCCTGTGTGGCATTATTTTGATTGCCTGTGTTGCCTTATTTGACTTGCCTGTGTGGCAAGGTATATTACTATTTATTCTAAGCTCGGTATGAAATAACACCCAGCCATTTGATTCAGCCTATTATTTCGTTGTGTTAGTTTTGTTCATTTCATTTCATTTAATTGAGTTAGTTATTTCGGTTCATTATTTGTATTCTTTATCCGTACTGGGCATTTGGCTCATGCTGTGTTTTTCTTCCGGCAGGTAATCAAGGGGATCAAGGGCAAGTGTGACGAGAGCTTCCTTTAATCCAATAGTTTTGATATATTTTGTTAGGCTTGATACATTGATTTATTTAAGTTGTAATAATTATTTTAGATTGTGGATTTAGCCAGTGTGGCATTTATTATGGTCTGTCTTATGACATTGAATTATTATGAGATTATTCTTTTGTAGTTTAGAGCCGTGTGATCTTCCTTAGTTTTGTTGTATTTTGAGTAACCTCTCTTTCTATTTCGGAAAGGGGGTGTTACAGATGGCGAATATACGAGTAGAACCGACTTTAATCGATAAAGTTAAAGCTGCTCAAGCCACAGACCTGGAGCTGGTGCGTATGAGGAGGTGCTATTCCGGAAGAAAGAATCGATGAAGAAGGAATACTTCGAGTCAACTCCAGACTTTGTGTTCCTAGCGACCCTAATTTAAAGTATAAAATCATGATGGAGGTGCACAACACACCGTTTGCAATCCATCCTGGGAGTACCAAAATGTATCGTGATTTTTGACATACATTTTGGTGGAGCAATATGAAGAGAGAGATAGTGGAGTTTATGTCAAGGTGTTTAACTTGTCAACGAGTCAAGGCAGAGCATCAAGTACCAAAAGGTCCATTGCAACCACTTAAAATTCCAGAATGGAAGTGGGAGCACATTACCATGGATTTCGTTACTAGTCTTCCCAAGGTTTCTCAAGGCATAGATGCAATTTGGGTCATTGTTGATAGATTGACCAAGTCGGCTCGTTTTTTACCTATACGAGACACTTATACACTTGAACGTCTTGCTCGTATGTACATAAATGATATTATAAGATTGCATGCTATGACAGTATCCATAGTTTCTGATCGAGACCCAAGATTCACTTCAAGATTTTGGGTTAGTTTGCAAAAAGCTATGGGCACGAATTTATGATTTAGTTTGGCTTATCATCCTCAAACGGATGGACAGTCGGAAAGAACTATTCAAACTCTTGAAGATTTATTAAGACTCTGTGTCCTTGACTTCAAAGAAGTTAGGACAAGTTCTTACCATTGGTGGAGTTTTCCTACAACAATAGTTATCAAGCAAGTATTGGCATGGCTCCATTTGAGATATTGTATTTAAGAAAGTGTCCTTCTCCAGTATGCTGGGATGAGGTGGGTGAAGCAACGTTGTTGGGACCAGAGTTGGTACGTATGACTACGGAAAAGATTTAAACGATCCGACAATGTATAAAAGCCTCACAAGATCGACAACAGAGTTATGCTGATCTTCATCGAAAGGATGTGTAATTCAATATTGGAGATCATGTGTTATTACCTGTTGCTCCATGGAAAGGAGTTATGATATTTGGAAAGAGAGGACAGCTCAATCCTCAATTCATTGGCCCATTTTTAATCCTCGATCGAATAGGAACTGTGGCCTATAGACTCGCTTTACCGCCAAGTATGTCTCGTGTTCATAACATTTTTCACATATCCATGTTACGTAAATATGTGAAAGACCCGAACCACATTATTAAGTTAGAACCGGATGACATAGCGGAAGATTTAACGTATGAAGAGATTCTTGTTAAAATCTTGGATAAGAAGGAATATATTCTACGCTCCAAGGTTATACCTCAAGTCAAAGTTTTGTGGAGAAACCACGATGTTGAGGAAATGACCTGGGAGTTAGAATCTGAGATGAAATCAAGGTATCCTCACCTCTTCATCATAGTAGGTATTTACCCTAATTTCGAGGGCTAAATTTCATAAGAAGGGGAGGTTGTAAGACCATAACTTTTATGAATAAAGATGAATTTTCCTATAAATATCATTTTTAAATAATTATGGTGTGGATTTGTTATAATATTATAGTTGTAAGTAATATTTATAAATTTTGCAAAGTACGCAAGTTGTTATATAATATTCGATTGGTCGGGGAATATTTGTTTTAACAGGGAATATTCGTATGACTGTACAATCATTGGTGGACCCCACAACGAAATTATTGTCGGAATGAGAAAACGACAGAAATATCTTCTTATGAAAATAACGGCAGAAGTTTTACCGTTAACTGTTAAAATAACCGATGTTAAAAGTACAATAATACGCGTGGTTGCATAGTAGCACACGATATTGATTATTGATGCTTACGAGAGAAGTCACTCAGTTATACTCAATTATTGCTACATTAATTGCTGCATCATATCTCTCATATTATTGATTTAATTATTGTCACAGTATCATCTGCATAATATTTTATATTATTAAATCAATAATTGAGACGACAAAGTTATTAATATTATTATTTGCAATATTGAGGATGTCTAGAAGTTCTGTCAAGGAGAGGTTTGATCACCTAATTGTGCGCCAATAGGGAGAAATCCTTATTGAAAAGCCCCCTCTTTCCTGGGAACGACCTGGTCATTAAATATTGTGAATTATAATTATGATGATAAATGTTATTAAAAATATTGAGGTGATTTTTATGAAGTATTTGTTGTAAATTTTGGCGTATTATAAGGACCCCCATTTACCCATTTTTTAAAATAATCGGTAGAAAGTTATTCAGTATATATATATAATATATATCAGTAATATATATATATATATATATATATATATATATATATATATATATATATATATATATATATATATATATATATTATTTAAAGTTTTCATTTTATTAGAATATTTTATTGCATAGTATCCTTTTCATTCTCCTATAAATAGGATGCTTAGTTAGAAATGAAAATCACACCAGAATTAGAGAATTCTTCTTCTATAATTTTGAGCGTATTTCTTTAGAGTTTTAAGAAGCTTTGAGCATAGAAAACAGTATAAGTTTTCTTCAAGAATATTCCCCCTACTAGTCGGAATACTCTTCTTTTCAAGATAAGGGGTATTATCTATTTCATATTCTGAAGAGATTATTTTTCGTATTCGTATGAATATTATTTCGTTTAATATTCGAAATGAATATTATTTTCACTCAATATTCGTAAGGAATGTTATTTTTGTTCAATATTCGCTTGAAATAATATTTTCTTCTATACTCTGTAGTATATAAGTAATATTATTTTGTTTCAGATTTCGAATTCTATACTCGTTTTGTTAAAGTTTTGGCTTCTAAACTCCATGAAATTAGTAGAATATCCTTGATATTTACGTTTCATCCATTATCTTTTCATAGAAATATTATTATGAGTATTCTTGATAAGTTTTAACTTTTTCATGCCGAAGTACTATTCACGGAATACTTTTCACTCAAGTACTACTCACCCGGGGTACTATTCATGATAAAAATCGATTCGTTTTTGGTCCAAATTATTTTTGGTATAATATTATTCTTGAATTTTACTCCACAAAACAATATCATGTTGACAATTTGGACGTTATTGATTTCTGGATAAATTAAATTATTAATCTTTAAAACTTTATCCTTAAATTTGTTTTATTGAATTCTTATATCATTGTCATTATCCTCATGTTTATATTATGTTGAAAGTCATCTATGGCCTGTAGTGCATAGATGGACTTGGTATGATTATGACCAGGGATTATTCGGTATAATCATGACCGTAATGTTACAAATGATATGGTAAAAGTCCTCATTGGCCCATAGTGCATTGATGGACAATTGTTGGCATGATCATGACCATTGATGAATACACGAATATCCTTGGCCCGTAGTGCATGGATAATTTGTGGTCGTGATACTAAAGAATATCCTTGGCCGTAGTGCAGGGGTGATTCGATGATGTGGATTATTTATTAAGCTGAGTCTCAGCGATAAAAGTGATGAAAAACCTTTTAAATCATAGAAGATAGTAGATATCATGCTCTACTTGACGCTTTTAATGGATTGCTTATTCCGCTGCAGTTAAACTTGATGTCTATTGTATTTTATCAGTTTAACATTGTTGAAGGCTAACGATAATTTTTTCTGCCTTATCTTAGTCATAATATTTCTTACTGGGCTAGTTGAGCTCACCCTTTTGCTTTCATTGTTTTCTTCAGGAAATGAGAACGTAGCTGGGACTAGTCGGAGAACGGAGTGACGGTCCAGATGTTTGCATTAGTAGTCGTCGCTATTTTATGAAATAGTGTGATAATAAATGTATTGAGGACTCCATTGAGAGTGTATATTGTCTAGAATGCAATATTCTTGTTTAAACTCTCAGCTTTTTTTGTCGTATATTACTTGACAATTGTATAATTAACTTTGTATTTGATTTTTGTACCATGTATTTGGCGACTCAAGATGGGTGATGTATACCTATTTTGGGGGCGTCACATTGATCCCATATGCGCGTCATCTCAACACATTTTAACATAAATTCTACATAGCAGTGTCCTACAAGAACCAATAGCTCTAATCCCGAGTGACTACTACACAGGACAACACACCGAATAGAATTTGAAGACTTGAAGACAAAATTCATGGACCCATCTTCCTGACTTCGTACAACCTCTAATCCCATGTCATTGTGTAGCTCTCGACAACAACACTCCGAAAAAGGTCTTATACACCTCGATCGAATGCCCGAATTGAAGTTCTAAAAGTTTGAGCGGATATCACGTTGCATGCATGCACGTACATTGAGACGGCACGACCCGCGGAGCCTAAGGCACCCCGGGAAGCCGCAGGTACACCTACGGCTCCCCCATCTATAAATAGAGGTCTTGGGGTGGCCATTTTATAAGAGAAAAAGGCGAGGAAGCCCTGTCCAATTTGGTCTGTACACACTATAAACTGAGTGCTTTCTCATTTTAAACACTTGTGAGCTCATATATTACTATATTTTACCGGTGGGAACCGAGTGTTCATCCATTTAAAGCTATTGAAGTCTTCTTTGGTAGTCCACTATAAGCCTTCTTACATTTCTTAAAGCCTTTTCTCCACATTCTGCACACACCGTTCTTCACGTTGAGAGTCGTGTTGCGTGTGTATGCCCGAACTTTGGTCTGTGGCTTTTTATTTCTTTTTTTGTATATATATTTATGTATATATATATATATGGACTAACATTATTGAGTTATGCCTCGATTGAGCCTGGACTCACGTCCAGAGTGTTTATTGTTTTTGTATATATATACTTATATATAAACTTTTGTCAAACTCTGTTCGATGAGCCTGGATTTACATCTGGAGCGTTTATTGCTTATATATATATACATATATATAAATTGTTGTTGAACTCCATTCGATGAGCCTAGATTTTATATCCGGAGCATTTACTACTTTTATATATGTATATAAATACTTATACATATATGTCGACGTCGGGATTTTTATTTGTCCCTTTTTTGTTCTTGTTCTTTGGTGTTCTCATGTTATGTGAGATTTGTTTGAAAAAACAAGTGAAAAATGTCTGACATGTATCATGTCGACGATTTGACTGTAAGAGTCACCAGTTGGTGTTTTTAACTGGTTGCACCAACGCAACCGAGAAAAGGATTGCACATTGACCCAGTGATGTGACACTACTAAACGGGTCTATGAAATCGAGATTCATTTGGGATCGGGGGTTTGATTATGCGGAGGGAAGGTGTTAGGCACCCCCCCCCGACATCCGTGTTGCCACGGTGACCGCCACTTTTCAACAAATTATTATATGAATGTGTGTGTGTGTGTGTGTGGATCAATGTGCAAATTATTTGGAAGTAGTGCTATGCCTCATTTGAACCTATATACACAAGGTTTGAATTTATACAAAAATTCAATTTTCAATAAGATATAGCAATGAGGTTTTGTAAAAGAGGTTTTTCAAACCCTGTGTTCAATAGTAATTGAGGCCTTTGATACTTCCATTTTTATTATTAAATGCTCAGCTTGTTTGCTTTTATTTTCGAGATGCGAGGCATCTTCATAAAAATAATATATAGCAGTGCCAAACTCCTCATGGGCATGAAAGCCATCTAAGGAAATTCAAACACCGTGAATAATTTACAAGCTGCATACAGCTGAAAAAGTCCATCATGGAGATTTCTTTGAACTCCAAAGCCATCTGTAGAACTTTTCGATGATAAGGCAGAAGATGTAATTCTTTGGTTTGATAGATTCCTGTGGATTGTTTGATTACCAACTCTGTATCCCCAAACACAGTTAACCGCCTGATGCCCATTGAACGGGAAAGTTTTTGCCCCATGATACAGCCTTCATACTCAGCTGTGTTGTTGGTGCTGACAAACTGCATTTTGACAGCGACGGGATACTGCTTTTTTTTTGCTAAGTTTGTTTGTTTGTATAAAAAGGACCAAATACAATGGCTAAGGGGCATACCCCAGAATATAGTATCATCATCTAAGAAGTATAGATGATGATATGATACATGGAAGAGATCCCAAAATAAAAGTTAAACTAACAACAAATTACAGTAATTTGAACAAATTGAGAGCAGCCGAACTTGCCGACCCAGCTCGTCCACCACTCCGAAAGCAGCAGCTACTCGCCCGAAGCCTCAAGCTTTCCAAGCTCGTTCGAAACCACATACTCGCCCGAAACCATAATTTGGGCTTACCATAGATCACCACATGCTCGTCCGAAACCACATGCTGGACCGAAGCCATACCTTGGGCTTACCATCGACCACCACATGCTTGCCTGAAGCCTTGCTCGCCCCAAGCCTTTTCTCGTCCAAAGCCATGCTCGCCCGAAGCCAGCTCGTCCGAAGCCTTGCTCGCCCCAAGCACCACCACATGCTTGCCTGAAGCCAAGCACGCCCGAAGCCTTGCTCGCCCCAAGCCCTGCTCGCCCGAAGCCATGCTCACCCCAAGCCAGCTCGTCCGAAGCCTTGCACGCCCCAAGCCCTGCTCGTCCGAAGCCATGATCGCCTGAAGCCAAGAACAAACCTGCTTGCTCGAAGTCTCATTCTCGCCCATAATACATACGAGACCAAACTCCGAACAGGTCAGATTATAGCAGCAGCAGACATCATACTGTTTGAGGATTTTTCAAAGCATAGGCCAGCACATCACTTTGTAGACATCATACTTCGTAGCATGGGCCCGCAAGCAACTCTTGAGCCCACTACCATCATACGAGGCAACCCAGCAGACCCAATATAGCAAAATCCAAGAGACCCATCAGTCTAAGACATAACAGAGGGCCCAAACCTAGCCGACCCAAACCCGATGTAGAGATAGCCAGCTAAAGAGCAGACAACACATTAACGAACCAACAGCAGCAAGAAACCCTCAGCAGCGAACCAACATAAGCAGAATAACACAGCAATCATCCACCTGCAACAAGAACCAGCAGACCAAGTAGAAGCAAAACAGCACCAACAAACTTCTGCAGCAACCAAATCAAACATGCAACATAAGGCAGCTACCGAGCAACAACCAACATGCATTAGACCATTGTCCTAAGCCAATTACAATAGTATTAGCAAAAATTGGTAGCTTTGAGAAAGGATGGACTAGTAGATAATCTAGATTTAATGATACTAATTACATCAGTAGCAAGACATCTTAGAGGAATGAGTGTCCCATTGTGTAGCTTTTTGTTTCTTGCTTCCCATATTTTATAGAAGGAAACGGCCAGAGAGAGGCTGAGAATATGTTTTGATAATTTCCTCCCTTGGAAAGATGAGATAAAGTCAGTGAGTCCAGTCCAGTCCAAGGGTAATGAGGGCCATCCACCCAGTTGGAATGTCGCTTTTATAATAACAGTGGAGTATTCACAGATGAAGAAAAGATGTGAAAAGGTTTCAGGGTTCTTGTTGCATAGCTGACAATTGAAGGTCCTTCCTGTATAGGCTCGAGTGATGTTGTTAGTTTGGAGCTTTCCATGAAATCCAAGCCAGAGCATGAAAGAGTATCTCGGCACATGCAGTTTATGCCAGAGAATTGTGTGCCACTGAACAGCCTGTTTCCTGATCCTGATACTTTCTTAAATGTGTCTTGCTTTAATGTAGCTGATATCCATTGAGTCCCAAAAATACAGTCCATTGATGCAGAGGGAAATGGAGCAGATTGTATTAGTTGCCGGAAGAGAATTACCTCATGATGGTTGGATGGGGGGAGGTGCCAGGAGGTGTTATGCATAATGTCCCTGACTGTGGCTGAGATGGTTAGGCCTGAATTTGAGAGCAAAGTACTGCTGGGGTTGATGGCAGAGCAATTAAGCCAGGGATCGTACCATAGATTGAAGTTTTCTCCATAGCCAACAACGTATTCAAGGTGCTGAAGAGCAGTAGGCTTGAGCTGTAGTAGTTGTCTCAAATCCATGAACAATTGGTGGGTATTTCTATCTGCCAAGCAGATTTCCCAAGAAGAACAGTGGTGCGCACCCACTTAGCCCATAGTGATTTAGTGCTGATCTGCAATACATGGATTAGGTGTAGTAAAAGTAGGGATTTATTCCAGTCCAAGAGACTTTTAATGCCCAGACCCCCTTCCTCGGTAGGGAGTGAGATGTTATGCCATGCAACCTTAGCACCATAGGGAGTAAGAGAGGTTCCCTTCCAGAGGAATAGACAAAGAATAGATTGAATGGCTCTAATGACTTCTTTAGGCAGTAGGAAATGATTACTCCAATACGATTGTATTGCGAAGAGCACAGATTTTATGAGTTGGACCCTACCAGAATAAGCAAGGGCAGTAGCAGTCCATGAAGAGACTCTTTGTGTGATTTTATGGATAAGGGGAATACAATCCTGGTATGAAAGCTTAGAAGAGATGAGGGGGACACCCAAAAATCTGGTGGGAAAAGTACCAAGAGTGAAGCCCAGGAAAGATATGATGGATGCTTTTGTTTTTGGGTCTTCACAGGCTAGAAAACATTAGCTCTTGTGAATATTAGGAATGAGACCAGAGAAAAGAGAGAAGGAATGGATACATGAATGTATTATGGAAATGGTTTGGAGGTTAGCATGGCAGAAAATTAAGATGTCATCAGCGAAAAGGAGATGAGAGATGTCGCTGGCCTTAGTGCGCCAGTGGTGAAGATACCCAGATTGTTTTGAACCCCAGTTGAGTTTAAGGGAGAGCATTTCCATTACTAGCACAAATAAGTAAGGGGAGAGGGGATCACCTTGCCTTAGGCCTCGAGTGCTGCCAAAGAATCCAGTAAGGGAGCCATTGACCTTGACTGAAAACATAGCAGTGGAAATGCAGGGGTAAATCCAGTCTAGAAATTGAGAGGGAAAATGGAAGGATTTAAGGGTGCCCATTAAGAAGTCCCAATTTACCGTGTCAAACGCCTTCCTTAGATCAATTTTCAAGGCACATCTAGGAGGACCAGATTTCCGGTGATAGTTTCGAAATAGCTCCTGGGCAAGGAAGATGTTGTCGCTTATACTCCTTCCTTTGATGAAAGCAGACTGTGCCTTATCAATGATGGAGGGGAGGACCAATTTGAGTCTGTCAGCAAGAATTTTTGAGATGCACTTGTAGATTGTATTGCAACATGATATTGGTCTGAAATCAGACATGTGAGAGGGATTTGAGCACTTTGGGATAAGAGCAATGGCAGTTGAATTTATACCTCGTGGCATTTGGCAAGAAGAAAAAAAGAATAGAACAGCTTTTGTGAAGTCTTCACCAACAATGTCTCAACAGTGAGTGAAAAAGTTCACGTTAAAACCATCCGGGCCTGGACTCTTGTTTCGCTTCATACCACTGAGAGCTTTGAATACCTCAGTAGCTGTGATAGGAGCCGAAAGGATGGCATCTTGAGAAACAGTTATGAGTTTGGAAGGGAGAACTCCATAATTTTCAAAGTCAGCTGAAGGAGGTAGGGGCTGGTGGTTGAACAAATCTTTGAAAAATTCACAGCCACATTTTCAACCTCCTCCTGCCCCTGAACCAGTTCACCGAAAGAGTTATTAATAGAAAGGATTTTGTTTGTGTTCCACCTGCTTTTCACCAGATTGGAGAAAAATTTGGTGTTTCTATCCCCTGAAGCAAGCCAGGTAGCTCTAGATTTCTGGTGGAGAAGAGTTTCCTCTAGAGCCAATGAATTCCAAAGAACATGAAGGCAGCTCTGCTCCTGGGAGATGAGATCCGAATCAAGTGGGCTGTTAGAAAGCAAGGATTGAACTCTGTGAAGATTTGAAGTTGCTTCCTTAACTGAAGATGATAGATTCCCAATGGATTTGTTGAGGGTAGCTAAGGCTCTTTTAGTTCTCTTGAGCTTGGCAGTCAGGATATGAAAGGGGTTACCTAGGTCGGGTTGCAGCCAGGCAGAAGATACACAGTCATGAAAGCCATCCAAGAGGATCATGTGGTTGAAAAACTGGAAAGGCTTCCTTGACCTTGTAGAAGGAATGTCAAGGTTAAGCATGACAGGAGAGTGGTCAGACATTCCTCTAGGAGCAAAAGTAGCTTGAGCAAGGGGAAATGAGCTGAGCCATGAGGCATTTCCCAAAGCTCTATCAAGCTTTTTATGGATTGGATTTTCAGTTTGATAGTTCCTCCAAGTGTAGAAGGGACCAATGCCCCTAATGTCATCCATTTCTAGATTCTGCAGGCACTCTTTGAAATCCTCCATACCAGAGTCCCATTCGGTATCAGTCCTGTCAGTTTCATTAAGGTTTCTGATAGCATTGAAGTCACCCAAGACACACCAGTTGAGAGAGGAACTAAGAGAGGACAATTCAGCCCATAAGTTTTTCCTTTCTGATAAAGAATTCAAACCATAAACAAAAGAACCCAAAAAAGTACAATCATTAGCTAAATGCTTGATGTTGCAATGAATAACTTGGGAGGATACAAAAAGGATATCCACTTGCCAAATATTGGGGTTCCATCCAACCCAAATTCTGCCATTATAGTGGTGGTCATAATTATAAAACCAAGTCCAGTTCCTACAAATATTATTGGAGATTCTACTAGCTTTATGCTGCTTGACTCTGGTTTTCAAAAGACCAATGAGGGAGATACTATTATCTAAAATTAACTGTTTAACATAAGCTTGTTTTGGCTTATTATTCAGACCTCTAATATTATATGTCGCTAACATTAACATAGAGAAATAGGGGGAGTAGTGATTAGCAGGAGGATTTACCCCCACGGCCCTTGCCTTTATTCCTACGCTTTGCATCTTGAGAAGGTTCCATCCCAGATCTTTGCTTATGCTTCAGGTCCTTGTCCTCCTTCTCATCTATAGCAATTAGCTTGTTCAGTATAGGGTAGTTTACAGGGGGTGAATCCAGATCAGAGGGAGTGAGAGCATCAGTGACAATAGCATTTGCAATGGGGGAGAAAGAGTTGGGTGAGGCCAAGATAGGAAGAGAAGGAGTCGAATTTTTCCCAACTTTGGCACCTCGGGAAACAGTAACCCAGTCGTTTGCATGAGTATCAACATGTGGATTTTTGACAACATCAGGAGCAGGAGTGGGAAGTAAAGGACCAAGGGCCGAAGTGCCATCAGCAGGTTTAGGAGCAGATTCTGATTGAACATTTGTTTTGGGCACCCACTTAAAATTTGATTTGGGGCATTTCAAAGGAGAATGGCCAAATACTTTGCAGGTGGGGCATGATGGTGGCCTACTTTGGTATTCAACATTAACCGGGACAATAATGTCTTCAGAAGTTTCTTCGTTGAGAACAACAACATTGATAGAGGAAGGGAAGGAGAATGAAGCTTGGACTTCAATGCAGACTCTGGCAAAGTGCAATAAGTCATGCTTGGAAGTCATTTCATCAGTAAACAGAGGCTTACCTATGGCACTAGCAAGGTAGCTAATACCCTCATCAGACTAGTAGGAAAGAGGAATTTGGCTAAGCTTTACCCAAATGGGAAATTTGAACTGGTCAGATTTTGAAAATTAAACTCCTTCTTTCCAAGGTTGTAGGACAATCATTTTTGAGGCGAAGTGCCAAGGACCCGAGGCAAGGACATTGTCTCTATCAGAGACAGATTTGAATTTGAAAACATAGTCGCCTTTGCTATGGAGGAAGACACTTGTGAGACCCATGTTGCCCCAAAGGCGTTTGGCAATGGGTTCAACAACCTTGAAAGGGATGTTTGAGTGCAAGAAATAACCCACAAGGCTGGAAGACCAGAGCTGATTTCCACGTTTGAGCACGTCAGTGGGAGGTTTAACTAGAATCTGACCATCCTCGGATAAGGGAGGGTGGTAGGAAAGAGAGCGGAAAGATTTTCCCGAGCTAGTAGAGACCACATCACACCAGGATTTAGGTGGACCAGGGTTCAAAGGAGGGTTTTCACCTTGCTCAACCGGAGATGCAGCAGGTTGCACAGCAGCTATAGTAGATTAGACAACAAGCTTCGTTCCAGAAACCTCACCCACATATGGAATAGGGTCCAGAGGTTTGCCAAGGATAGTCTGGTCAGAAACAGGGCAAGGCGCTAACAAAGGTGCATCAAAAGTTTTTTGTGGACTTTCAACAGACATCTTGTGGGCCTGACCTATATTTGCTAGTTTCCCATCAGTAACAAAAGCGTTGATATCGTTAGCAGAGAGTCCATGCGCCAACAAGCAGTCCATAAGATCTGCATTTTTCTTTCTTTCAAATAAAACTTCTTCTCGATCCTTTTGAGAGAAGTGTTGTGCAGCTTTGAAAATCTCAGAAACATTAGATTCAAGAGCTTGGCCCAAGTTGCTTTCTAACTCATTAGCTAATGAGGTAGAGTTTTCAGAGCATAGATCAATAGCAACAGGATTTGGGTCTGATTCTAACATTGTGAACGAGTCAAGTCCCACGTTGAGGGATAGGTCAGCAGAGACAGCCATGTCAGCACTGCTAAGCACCAAAGGAGAGGAAAGAGAAGGAGAGTTTGGGTTTGAGACACCAAATTCAGCAAAAAAATCCCTAGAAACAGAGCTGGGGGAGTTCCCGGCAGAGAGATGAGAGTGGCTAACCATGGAAACGAGGGAGTAGACGACGGAGGAGAGAAGGCCGGAAGGGAGGGAACGGTAGCTGGAGAATGGAGGAGAAGGAAACCAGAATGGGTAAACAGAAAACGTTTGGTAAAGATGGAGAGGTAGGTGAGGTTGAGCGGGAGATTAAAAAGGAAAGAAAAAGGAAGTTAACGGTAAAGAGAGAAAGAGTAAATGGACGGGAAAGGTGGTCTAAAATCCTAGTGAGAAGGGAGAGCAAAATCTAGAGAGAGAAACTAACCCATCGTTCATGTGGAAACATTCCCTCCGTGATATTGTTCCCCCGTACCGGATACTAGAACTGCTCCAACTCCAGAACCTTCTGTGTTAACAACTCCATCGAAATACATTTTCCATGTGTGGCATGCATCGTACTGATGGTGTTGCTAAACTGCCATTACTCCTTCATTAGGAAAGTATGTTTCCAAGGGTTTGTAATCCCCTACAGGTCCGGCGGCCAGTTGATCCACAATTTCCTGACCTTTGACAAACGTTTGCGTCACGTAGAAGATGTCAAATTGTTGCAGGATCAATTGCCATCTGGACAGCTGACAATTCAGTATGGGCTTACTGAACACATACTTGAGAGGATCCACGTGGGATATGAGATGGGTTGTGTGACCATGGAGGTAATGTTGTAACCTCATGGAAGCCCATGTTAAAGCACAACAAGTCTTCTTAATCAAAGTGTACTTGTGTTCATTGCTGCTGAATCTTTTGCTGAGGTAATAGATAGCTCGTTCTTGGCTTCTATCGTCTTTTTGCCCCAGCATGCAGCCCATAGCATTGTCATTAATGGACAGGTACATGAACAGGGAAACATCATCCTTGGGAGGTACCAAAACAGGAGCGTTAACTGTTAGAGTTTATGCCCTAGAGGCCAATTATTTGATATAATTGCTTAACATTTTAAATTATATTTGATTAAATAAATGAATGATTTTATTTTGGTTTTATTTATTGCGTTATATAAATGTTAACATAATAAAACTCCTTGGAATAGTGATACAAATTATATAGTTTCAAGTATGTGACTTGAACATGAGATTATATAATTACAATTAGTGTCATTGTTCTTAAATGTCCCTAGTCGAGTATCATTGTTGATGGGACAACAATGATGCATTGAGACCAGTATGTGGATTGACTGATGACCAAATCTCATTGGTCATAAATATATGAGATATTAAGTCAATGCATAGGTACATGTTAGAGAACGATGTACTGGACAGACCCACCATGAGAATTCTACATGGAACATTATGCAAAGTGTCATTAGCGATTCTCATAGTGACAATGATGTAATGGTCCTCCGACCTGAAATCACTATATTACTACACATGAATTTATGTACTTTAATATCATCAAATGTCACCTTTAATAGGGTGGATTATAAAGGTGATTATTGGGTACATCATGAATTGTGTGAGAAATATGAGTGATCTAGATGGAATTTAACCTTCCTATATATTAGGGGTGATATCCATAGGCCTCTTGATTGAGTAGGACTATGAAATGCATGGTCATGCTCAAATAGTGATTTGTTTCATATAGTCTACTCATTGATCAAGAAAAACTCAGATTAAATTATGAAGAGTATGACACATTCCATGACTCAAGTTTAATCTAGGATATTAATGTTAAAAGGATTAAATTACATTGAAACATTGGTCACTAAAAGACTACATCGAATCATCGATCATATTATTACTTGGGTAGCAGTGATGCACTACTAGATGCCGCTCACTGTTTATAATTTTATAATATGATTTTTAAATTATTGCCAACATAATAATAACCTATAGGGTCACACACATAGAACGTAATTTAAAAGGGAATTAATTTAAATTGTAAGGATTTAAATATATCAATATGATTGATAGTATTTTAAATCACGAATTTAAATTAAAAAGGATAATTTGTATAGATGTATATTAATTAAGTAAGACTTAATTAAGATATATATATATATATATATATATATATATATATATATATATATATATATATATATATATATATATATAAATTTGGATTTTAATTATATTAGGTTTTGATTAATTCCTCCTAACTGCTATACATATGATATATATCAGTCATTTTAGGTATTACATCAAAAACAAAACCCTAGCCGCTCTTAGAGATAGACTAGAGAAATAAGTTTCGAAAAATCCTCATCCTTGGTGGCTAATACCGCAATTCCTTCTTCTGCAGATCGTACGACAATTAGCAGAGCGTTCGTGTGGATGCCGTAGAGAGTGTTTCCTATGGGATCATTTTGGAGAAGGTGATTATAGCCGAGGGTAGTAGGTGAGGCGTTGACTCAATACCACAAAGATAGGAAAAATAAGAGTAAGGGAGAGGGAAGGACTAAGGCAGAGAATGCCAGAGGTAGTATGTCAAAAAGAAAGAATTTTAACTCCGGGAATACTGGAGTGGGACAAGGAGATCCTAAGTGTAAGATCGAAGTGTGTAAGACATGTGAAAAGACTCATCTAGGAGTCTGTCTGAAATAAATTATAAGTATCATTAAACATTACGGTAGAGAATAGGGAAATAACTTTCGTTAATTATATTTGTGGAAATGGCTTCACGAATAAGGAATGTAAGTATGTATTGGTAGATAAGTACCGATAAAGTTGAGAGAATTTGAAGTAATTCTCGGTATGAATGAATTGATTAACCATAGAACTTTAATAAATTATTATAATAAAAGTTTGAATCTTCGGTTTTCTAAGTAACCCAAGGTAGTATTTTATGGTAATAAAATACCGCGACGCTCTTGTTGTCTAATGATGAAGTAAGTTAGGAGGATGTTAAAGAAGAGGATGAGTCGTTACGGTTGCGTATCGACTATCGTAATAGGATTAAGTTAGCAGTTAAGAATGAATACCCATGGCCCAGGATCAATGATCTATTTGATCAGTTAAAGAGGGTAAAGAATTTTTCTAAGATAGATTTGCGTACGGGGTCTGTTGAAATTAAGGAAGAAGGAGGAGGTACCTAAGATGACATTCAAAGCTCGTTATAGTTATACCAAGTTTCTGGTTATGTCAATTTGGTGGACTAATGTATGGAAGTTAGATTTTTCGTAAGAGGCACTGAGCAAGTCGGGGGTAAATCGATAGGTACCCTTATGAGGTGCTATGATTAAGAGTACCATTAGCGTCACAGGTTGGTATTGTCGAAATGGGAAGTGAGAAAAGAATAGTTTTCAGGAACTAAAAAGGGAAGTTAAGTGAGGTACCTGTATTGTCTCTATCAGATGATATGGGGGATTTTGTAATGTATCTCGATGTTTCGCATAAATGACGAGATTGCATGCTTATGTAGCATGGTAAAGTCATTAGGTATGCATCACGCAAGTTAATGGATTATGAGAAGGTCTATCCTACTTATGATCTATAACTGGCAGCTGTAATTTTTGAATTAAAAATTTGAAGATAGTATTTATACGGTGAGAATTGTGAGATATACACGGACTCTAGGAGTCTAAAATATATCTTCACACAAAAGGAGTTGAATATGAGGTAGAGAAGGTAATTAAATTGGATAAGAGATTTCGACATTGATATGTTATATCAATCTAGGAAAGTTAACGTAGGAGCCGACGCGTTAAGTAATATGTAAGACCCCGAATTTTATGAAATAAAAGTATTCAATTTTTCTTATAATTACAATTCAGTAAATGGTTAAATTGATAGAAAGTTAAAGTTAAGGGTGATATATGAATTTTTTTCAAAATAAGCAAGTGATTATAAAATACTCATTGTTGTCGGGGAATATTCGTTTAGGTCGTGGAATATTCTTTCTGTCGGGGAATATTCGTACGACGGCGCAGCCTTTTGTGGGCCCCGTAACAAAATAACTGTCGGATGAAGAAAACGACAAATTAAAGTTTTTTTTATAAATAACGGCGTAATCGTTACTGTTAACACTGTTGGAATACCCGGTGGTTAAAACATAGTAATACGCGTTGTTGCACAGTACACACGGTATTGCACCAATTATTGATTCTTACGTAAAAAGGCACTACTCAATAATTGTTACAGTAATTACTGTTCAGTATTTTATTTTATTGATTCAATAATTGCTGCATTGATATTTTATATTACTGTTATTTCAATAATTGTCACTACACAGTATTTTTCATTATCGAAGCAATAATTCATATTATCTGAATAATATTATTAGATAACATTATTGGCAATGTCTAGAAAGTTCTGTCTAAGGAGAGGTTTGGTCACCTAATTGCGCGTCAGTAAGGAAAAATTCTTATTGGAAAGCCCCCTCTATCCTGGGAACGGCCTGGTTGTCAGTATTGTAATTCTGTAATATTATTTGTGAATAATTAATTATTGATTTATATGATGAGAAAAATATTGATTTTATGTGGATATAGATGGAAAAATTTTTAATGTGACAATTGTTGAAAATTAATATTTTATCTTTTTCTGATAAAATAATTTATTTAAATATATTATTATGTTTTAATAATATAATAGTGATGATATTTTTACGATGAATGTGGGATATATGAGTATATGCGGAAGAGGAGTATTTTTGTTACCAAAAATATTTAAAGCATGTTTTATGTGTCGGTAGACCCCATTTCTTGACTGAAATTTGATTATAGCCTGTAAAATCGCCCGTTTGTGGATTTCGGTCAATTTCTGTTTGGAATTTGGAAAAACTTTCTTCTGCAAAGTTGTAGAGAATTAAATTTCCTATAAAAACACGCGAGATTTGAATTTTCTGATAAAAGGTCTATTTATTATGAATTATTGAAGTTTCGAAGCTCCGAAATAATTGATTTTTGGAAGTTTAAAATATTTTTAATATGAAAAACGTTTTTTACAATTTGTTTCCCTCATGTAACATGTGTTAGGGGCTGAGTTCTGATGTTGAGAGCATACGTAGGGGTGCTCAAAAAATTCGGTTTTTCGGTTTTTTTACCGAACCGGTTGGAACCGGTACCGGCGGTACCGGTTTTTTTCGATTTTGGTTTTTTCTGTACCGGTTTTTCGGTTTTTTAAATTTTTTCGGTACCGGTAGCGGTTCTTAAAATTTCGAATTCGGTAAAATCGAAAAACCGAAAAAAAAACCGAATAACAAATGGGTGCAGTGTTGCATTCTTGTGAGCAAATGGGTGTTGGCAGTGTTGCATTCAAACGCATTATATATATATATATATATATATATATATATATATATATATATATATATATATATATATATATATATATATATATATAATGTATTAAGTGATCTATCTTTATACAACATTAATGTCTAAAATTGAAAAAAAAATTGTCTCGCAATATGATTTAAATTTAAAAAACTCATTATAAAAACAAAATACAAACTCACGTAATGATGATAAATTGATAAGTCAGCCTTTTGGTGGATGTCATTCCACATGAGGGGAAGGTGAATTTGTTTTTTTCTTGATAGATATTCTCTCCAGTCCAAAATATGCTTAAATTTCTCTGAAGGCGTTTAATTTTAAATTATAATTATCTTATTTTAATTAATATAATTATTAATTGTTACAAAATAGGCTAGGTAAACATTACTCATGGGAAAATTCAAACACTAGAAATTCCATTAATTTATTATTTAAAATTAAATGAGTTTATATCAATTGAAAATTTCAAATTATCTCAAATTGATATTAGAAAATTAAAATCAATCTTATAATTTGAAATAAATGTTTAGTTGTTTTATTTTATGATGAATAAGAAAATATGAGTGGTGGAGTAGGTCAATTTGGTAATATTAAGGTAACCATACCTTTGGGTCAGTGAACCAGTTAAAACCGTTTTCACAAACCATTTTTGTACACCACTGAATTACTACAAGCAAACAATACATGCTGTACAAAACAGGTTTCACAAACCATTTGGCTTAACTGGTCTTATTTGTTGTTTCAAAGCTAATAAGGTTCAAAGTTCAAACGGTTTAGCTCTTAATAAGTCCACATTTATAACAAGTTATTCAGTACCTAATAATAATTATTTATTAATAATTATATATATCATTATGCATGCGGTATAACCAAAAACCGAACCGAAAAAACCGGTACCGATTATGTACCGAACCGGTACCGAAACCGGTAATTCGGTACCGGTTTCGGTTCTTGGATTTTCGGTATTTTTTGATCGGTACCGGTTCGGTTTTTTCGGTACCGGTTCGGTTTTTACCGATGAGCACCCTTAAGCATACGTATGAAGTATTGGAAAAAAAATTATAATATTATTATTTTAATAAATTTTCTGCTTTGGTGTTCTAAGCAATTTCCTATAAATAGGGTGCTTAGGTTATAATTAAAAATCACACCAGAAACTGAAGTTTTCTCTCTCTATATTATCGAGCGTATTCTTGTGAGTATTTTGAGTATACTTTGAGTATTGCTATACGGTGCAAGTTCGTTCAGCGTTATTCCAGTCAGAGATACTGCTCTTTTGAGTTAACTGGTAAGGGATAATAAGGGATTTTAAGGGTTATTATTTCGAAATTCTTCTGAACCTTCAAAAATTCTGGAAAAAATTTGAAATGATATTTTGATGAGTTTTGTAGATTGTGTCCAAAAAAGGAAATTTTTGGATGTATAGATTAGGAGTTGTGGATTTTGTGATAAAAGACTATTTTTAAAAGTAACCGCTTATAACTCCTTGTGGTTAACTCCAAAATTGATGAAATTTTTATTGGGAGTACATCTATATGATATCATAAAAGTACAATTTATGATAAATGTTTAAATATTCTGTGGTTTTGGCCATGTGAAAAATAGTAAATGACTTTTAAAAATTCTGAGAAAAATATATGTTCAATATAGGACTATATTCTGCTAAATCCCAGAAAAGAAATATTTTTGGAACTGATTTAGTATTTTTCATGAAAATATTCTAGTTATGAGTAAATGAATTAAATATGTTATGTGAAGTAAGAAAATTGGAAAATATAATTTTATGGCTTGAGAATCATATATGAGGTATATGCAGATTTTTGATGAGGGTTTTGGTTATCGGTGATGAAATCTTATGAGTTTGGCATTTTAGAATGATTAAATGCATTATTTAGTAAAGTGTAAACAATTAAAATAAATTATTTATAAGCTTAAAAAAATATTATTCTTTCAATATCATTATACCGAAATATTGGTATGAATTTTATTATGGGATTTCTACCTTTTTGAGTCGGGTTTACTATTCATGAGTTACTATTCACGAGTTACTATTTATGAGTTACTATTCACGAAGTTACTATTCATGAGTTACTATTCATGACAAAATTAGTTTCTTTTTCTAACCAAATTATAGTTGATTTATGAATATTACTCTGGAGATTAAAACTATATATTGATTATATTGATTTTATTGTCATATATAACATTTTTATAACCCTGATGTTGAAATTCTCTTTCACTGGAGTGTAAAGATGGGTAGATTAATGGTATGATCATGACTAGGGTTCTCTTTGGCCAGTAGTGAAAAGTTGAATTGTGACTGGTATGATCATGACCATTGAATTTATAATTGAATATCTTTAGCTTAAGTGCAAATGTGAATTGATCAACATATATGGTTATAATTATGGTTTATATAAATTCTGAAATGATTATGTATTTCTTTGAGATATGAATATCTTTGGCCTGTAGTGCAAAGATGACTTGTTGATGAATATCTTTGGCCTGTAGTGCAAAGATGACTTATTGATGTATATCTTTGGCCGTAGTGCAAAGATAAATTTATTAGTATGATTATGAACATGAACTGTGATTTGGTATAACCATGATCTTTGATGTTTCAGGTGATAAAAATTATCTTTGTCCTGGATGAGAAAAGGAATTTAGAACAACAATTACGATTATGAGTTATATATGTGATTGTGGACAGGAATTGTTGATTGATGTTATAGGGATAAAACATTGTTGGTGGACTTTTAACATGGAGAAGATAATAGACTTTATAGTCTATTTGACTCTTCTAATGGATTGCTCGTTCCGCTGCAACTATGGTTGAAATTTTTTATCATCTACCATATGTTCTAAATCTCTGATTTATTATTGATGAAGGCTATTGATAATTTAATTATCTTTAGTCATGACATTCTTTACTGAGCTAGTTGTGCTCACCCTTTTGCTTCACAATTCCTTTCAGGTAATATGAGTGTAGCTCGGTCGAGCGGGGAATAACAGGAGAATAGAACGGTGGTCATCATTTAGTAGTTATATTTGGCGAATCAACTAGGGTGAAGCGAACCCAACGTTGGAAGGGTGTTTTGCCAATGTCATAAAAGATGTCTAATGACATACCACCTCATGTCATCATAAGACATGAATGTGCCTATCCACTTGCTGAGTATATCTACCAGCACTATTTATATGATCTTGGAGTCTATTTGAAATATAACTCTCAATTAGAGACAGTGGAGATAATGATATGTCAAGAGAAGACTCGCCATTGGGAAGAATATGATAGTAATCTTCTCGTTTTTCTTTGGGGTCTATTGGGTCAACCAAGGATAATTCTGTGGCCATATGATATCTATAATAACCTAGACGCATGGCCTCCCATGTACGAAGGTTTCCTTGAGCACTTCCCAAAGATTTTAATTTCTAAAACAGTTTTCGACTATACCTTTATGTAAGGTGTCATTATGATGTGCTGTCCACGGTTGGGACATGAGTCACAGTTGATATATATTTGTATCCAAACTCACAGTATATGTGTTGTTGTATTTTGCACGACAATTGTTGTAATAAAGTTGTAATTGTTTTCTGTACCATGTATTTGGCGACTCAAAATGGGTTGGATGGAATGGACCTATTTTGGGGTCGTTACATTTGGTATCAGAGCTTAGGGATATGATCTCTGGCGGAGATCGGGATTTGAAACTAGGAGAGGAGAGATGAGTAAATCCTTCGCTAGTATGTCCTACCTAAGCTTAATTATTGGTCGGTCATAATATACGGATATTATGTGATATGTTAATTTGCTTAATTAACCCTTGTTTTATGACAGTATTTGAGAATGGCAGCTGAGAATGCAAACAATGGAGTGAATGAGACTGTTGGGATACCTCTAATCACTAATGTGATGACAGACGAAGAAGGAATTAGAGATATCCATGTGGTGAGTGAAGAATTGATAGTTGCACCCGAGATTGTCGCAGAGGTAACAGCTGAGAGTGAGGAAGAAGAGGAAGAAGAGGTACCTGAGGAGAGTTTATTAGAGGTATTTTATGATCAAAATGTAGAATTGCAAAATCGTATTCATGAGTTAGAAGAGCAGGCTGAAGAATTGCAGGCAGTCGTAGAGCAAAAGGATGCAACAATTCAAGCTTGTGTTACCCGATATGTGATGTTTGAACAGAAGTAGTCTTTGGCAGAGTGTAAGATGATAAAGATGGAATCTGAGCTGAAAGAAGAAAAAACTAAACGAGTAAGAATGAGTGATGCATGGGTAAAAGCCACACGACACATGGATATTGTGGAAAGAGATGTCCGATCTAAGAAGGCTAAAATAAATGATATGAATTTCTCTTTTTGGAAAGCAATTGGGAGAACTCAACATCGAGTTTTGAATTATCCTGTACAGAACGGTCAACCTGAATTTGATATGGATCGAAGATTGATGATTCAGATCATGAATCAGGAGTACGAATAGGCAGTTGAGGGAGGAATATGCCCTATAGAAAAGTATATTCTAACGGTAGTGATGACGCCAAATGTTGCCCCAGACAAGTCAAAGCCGAGTAGTTCGAGGGATAGCGGTTGTCATGACTTCCCAACAAATGAGGAATGCAAATGAAGTTATCACGGGAGATAGAATCTGAAATGAAAGCAATGTATTCTCAACTTTTTGAAATACCAGGTACGTAAATTTCGGGGACGAAATTTCATAAGGAGGGGAGATTGTAAGACCCCGAATTTTATGAAATAAAAGTATTCAATTTTTCTTATAATTACAATTCAGTAAATGGTTAAATTGATAGAAAGTTAAAGTTAAGGGTGATATATGAATTTTTTTCAAAATAAGCAAGTGATTATAAAATACTCATTGTTGTCGGGGAATATTCGTTTGGTCGTGGAATATTCTCTCTGTCGGGGAATATTCGTACGACGGCGCAACCTTTTGTGGGCCCCGTAACAAAATAACTGTCGGATGAAGAAAACGACAAATTAAAGTTTTTTTTTATAAATAACGGCGTAATAGTTACTGTTAACACTGTTGGAATACCCGGTGGTTAAAAAACAGTAATACGCGTTGTTGCACAGTAGCACACGGTATTGCACCAATTATTGATTCTTACGTAAGAAGGCACTACTCAATAATTGTTACAGTAATTACTGTTCAGTATTTTATTTTATTGATTCAATAATTGCTGCATTGATATTTTATATTACTGTTGTTTCAATAATTGTCACTACATAGTATTTTTCATTATCGAAGCAATAATTCATATTATCTGAATAATATTATTAGATAACATTATTGGCAATGTCTAGAAAGTTCTGTCTAAGGAGAGGTTTGGTCACCTAATTGCGCGCCAGTAAGGAGAAATTCTTATTGGAAAGCCCCCTCTATCCTGGGAACGGCCTGGTTGTCAGTATTGTGATTCTGTAATATTATTTGTGAATAATTAATTATTGATTTATATGATGAGAAAAATATTAATTTTGTGGATATAGATGGGAAAAAATTTTAATGTGACAATTGTTGAAAATTAATATTTTATCTTTTTCTGATAAAATAATTTATTTAAATATATTATTATGTTTTAATAATATAATAATGATGATATTTTTACGATGAATGTGGGATATATGAGTATATGTGGAAGAGGAGTATTTTTGTTACCAAAAATATTTAAAGCATGTTTTATATGTCGGTGGACCCCATTTCTTGACTGAAATTTGATTATAGCCTGTAAAATCGCCCGTTTGTGGATTTTGGTCAATTTCTGTTTGGAATTTGGAAAAATTTTCTTCTGCAAAGTTGTAGAGAATTAAATTTCCTATAAAAACTCGCGAGATTTGAATTTTCTGATAAAAGGGCTATTTATTATGAATTATTGAAGTTTCGAAGCTCCGAAATAATTGATTTTTGGAAGTTTAAAATATTTTTAATATGAAAAACGTTTTTTACAATTTGTTTCCCTCATGTAACATGTGTTAGGGGCTGAGTTCTGATTTGAGAGCATACGTATGAAGTATTGGATAAAAAAATTATAATATTATTATTTTAATAAATTTTCTGCTTTGGTGTTCTAAGCAATTTCCTATAAATAGGGTGCTTAGGTTATAATTGAAAATCACACCAGAAACTGAAGTTTTCTCTCTCTATATTATCGAGCGTATTCTTGTGAGTATTTTGAGTATACTTTGAGTATTGCTATACGGTGCAAGTTCGTTCAGCGTTATTCCAGTCAGAGGTATTGCTCTTTTGAGGTAACTGGTAAGGGATAATAAGGGATTTTAAGGGTTATTATTTCGAAATTCTTCTGAACCTTCAAAAATTCTAGAAAAAATTTGAAATGATATTTTGATGAGTTTTGTAGATTGTGTCCAAAAATGACAATTTTTGGATGTATAGATTAGGAGTTGTGGATTTTGTGATAAAAAACTATTTTTAAAAGTAACCGCTTATAACTCCTTGTGGTTAACTCCAAAATTGATGAAATTTTTATTGGGAGTACAACTATATGATATCAGTATACCCTGTGAATTTTGGAATTTTTGGATAAAAGTATAATTTATAATAAATGTTTAAATATTCGGTGGTTTTGGCCATGTGAAAAATAGTAAATGACTTTTAAAAATTCTGAGAAAAATATATGTTCAATATAGGACTATATTCTGCTAAATCCCAGAAAAGAAATATTTTTGGAACTGATTTAGTGTTTTTCATGAAAATATTCTAGTTATGAGTAAATGAATTAAATATGTTATGTGAAGTAAGAAAATTGGAAAATATAATTTTATGGCTTGAGAATCATATATGAGGTATATGCAGATTTTTGATGAGGGTTTTGGTTATTGGTGATGAAATCTTATGAGTTTGGCATTTTAGAATGATTAAATGCATTATTTAGTAAAGTGTAAACAATTAAAATAAATTGTTTATAAGCTTAAAAAAAATATTATTCTTTCAATATCATTATACCGAAATATTGGTATGAATTTTATTATGGGATTTCTACCTTTTTGAGTCGGGTTTACCATTCATGAGTTACTATTCACGAGTTACTATTTATGAGTTACTATTCATGAAGTTACTATTCATGAGTTACTATTCATGACAAAATTGGTTTCTTTTTCTAACCAAATTATAGTTGATTTATGAATATTACTCTGGAGATTAAAACTATATATTGATTATATTGATTTTATTATCATATATAACATTTTTATAACCCTGATGTTGAAATTCTCTTTCACTTGAGTGTAAAGATGGGTAGATTAATGGTATGATCATGACTAGGGTTCTCTTTGGCCAGTAGTGAAAAGTTGAATTGTGACTGATATGATCATGACCATTGAATTTATAATTGAATATCTTTAGCTTAAGTGCAAAGGTGAATTGATCAACATATATGGTTATAATTATGGTTTATATAAATTCTGAAATGATTATGTATTTCTTTGAGATATGAATATCTTTGGCCTGTAGTGCAAAGATGACTTGTTGATGAATATCTTTGGCCTGTAGTGCAAAGATGACTTATTGATGTATATCTTTGGCCGTAGTGCAAAGATAAATTTATTAGTACGATTATGAACATGAACTGTGATTTGGTATAACCATGATCTTTGATGTTTCAGGTGATAAAAATTATCTTTGTCCTGGATGAGAAAAGGAATTTAGAACAACAATTATGATTATGAGTTATATATGTGATTGTGGACAGGAATTGTTGATTGATGTTATAGGGATAAAACATTGTTGGTGGACTTTTAACATGGAGAAGATAATAGACTTTATAGTCTATTTGACTCTTCTAATGGATTGCTCGTTCCGCTGCAACTATGGTTGAAATTTTTTATCATCTACCATATGTTCTAAATCTCTGATTTATTATTGATGAAGGCTATTGATAATTTAATTATCTTTAGTCATGACATTCTTTACTGAGCTAGTTGTGCTCACCCTTTTGCTTCACAATTCCTTTCAAGTAATACGAGTGTAGCTGGGTCGAGCGGGGAATAACAGGGGAATAGAACGGTGGTCATCATTTAGTAGTTATATTTGTCGAATCAACTAGGGTGAAGCGAACCCAACGTTGGAAGGGTGTTTTGCCACTGTCATAAAAGATGTCTAATGACATACCACCTCATGTCATCATAAGACATGAATGTGCCTATCCACTTGCTGAGTATATCTACCAGCACTATTTATATGATCTTGGAGTCTATTTGAAATATAACTCTCAATTAGAGACAGTGGAGATAATGATATGTCAAGAGAAGACTCGCCATTGGGAAGAATATGATAGTAATCTTCTCGTTTTTCTTTGGGGTCTATTGGGTCAACCAAGGATAATTCTGTGGCCATATGATATCTATAATAACCTAGACGCATGGCCTTCCATGTACGAAGGTTTCCTTGAGCACTTCCCAAAGATTTTAATTTCTAAAACAGTTTTCGACTATACCTTTATGTAAGGTGTCATTATGATGTGCTGTCCACGGTTGGGACATGAGTCACAGTTGATATATATTTGTATCCAAACTCACAGTATATGTGTTGTTGTATTTTGCACGACAATTGTTGTAATAAAGTTGTAGTTGTTTTCTGTACCATGTATTTGGCGACTCAAAATGGGTTGGATGGAATGGACCTATTTTGGGGTCGTTACATAATAAGGGTAGGGAAAAGCTATCTATGTTAACAACTCAGAATGTGTTAATAACGGAAATGACAAAAATGAAGTTAGAAGTTAAATTATAGAATGAAGTGTTAGAAATGTTATCCACAACATAAAGTCAATCCACGATAATGGGACGCGTTAATTATGTATAACTAGGTATTGAGGAATGTACGCGAATGAAGAAGAGGATGCATGATGAAGAGAATATCAAGTATAATATTGTTTTGAATGAGGAATTTGAGTTCTAAATAATTCTAAGTTGAAGCTAATGAAAGGGTAATAGCGTAATATGTTAATAAGTATTTAAACTTCCAACTCAAAAAAAAATTGATAGGAAGTGGTCAGTTATGTGAATTAAGATAATACCTTCGTTGAAGGTAAAATGAAAGAACCACAATGTCGAAGAAGCATTGTGGGAGTTTGAAATGATGGAAAAAAATTCCTCAAATGGTGTACGTATTATTAGCGTGATTTTGGGGATAGAATCCTTATAAGGGGAGAAGAATGTAACGCCCCAGAAAATTTGGATTTTTGAGAATTAAATTTTTATTTTTATTATGTGGATTAAATGAAAATTTAATTGATTATTTATGGAGTAAGCTAATTGAGGGTCGTTCTATGACCTAGACATAGCGGAATGTCGTAGTATTTTGGCTACGTGATAGAATTAAAGTGTTTGAATTTCTAACACGAAAATAAAAGCTTTACGAGAATTTTATTGAAAAACACTATTCACACATTTCTGCTCGGGAATTAATATTTGAACTTTCGAGAAATACGTAACGTTATAATATCAAGGCGATATTGATTATGTAATAATAATGTAAGTATGGAAAACGTAATATTTTGCTTGTGGATTTAATTTGGGAACATTAGATTTATTAAGCGTTAAGGAATGGAGGTTGTAATCTTATGATGTGTAAACATTGTATGAAGTAATAAATGTAAGTATAATACGATGTATTATACTATCATGTATGAAGAATAAGATAACGTATATTACGAATTAATATACGAGTTAGCATACAAAGATTATACGTGGGGTATAAATGTTAAGTTGTTTAATAAAGGTAATGGACTTGTAGGATTATTAACCTAATAGTATAAGTCCAATAGAATGTGACAATCAAGCCCAAGTGTTTGATAAGTCATAAGTCCAAACTATGGAAGTATAAGCCCAATAGGGATTTAGCTAGATTATTAACAAAGCCCAATGAGTAATGTAACAACCCATATTTTTTTAATTTTTTTTAAATTAAAATGGAGAAAGATAATTCCTTTTTGTTAAAGTCTTGTGGTAAAATCATTCGGAGCGGGAAGCTACATGGAAGATGGAGGAGTCTATTCGAGCGAAGTATATGCATTTTTTTGATAAGTAGGTACGTTCATTCTTTTGATTCCGAGGACGGAATCCTTTTTAAGGGGTAGGTGATGTAATACCCGGTAATAATAATAATAATAATAATAATAATAATAATAAATAAAGTAAATAGCATTTAAATCTATGTTTTAAATAGAATAATTGGGCTTGTCTTTTATTTGGGTGAATTTGAAAATAATATTTGTGGGCTATAACAATAAGTGACAGAAAATATTAATCTTGTAAATTTGGGCTTTAAAACTAATTAAGTTCAATGTTATAAATCCTATTAGGACAAGGATAATTAATTATATATATGACTCAAACCTAATTGTATTGGATTCTATCTATTATGAAGTGAAGAGAAAGGGGGCTAGGAGTATAGAAAATAGAAAGAGAAAAATTCTCCCAACCAAGGTAATACCATTATTTTTATTATTGGGTATTTTTTAGTTATTTTATGATCGGATCTTGCAAGCTTAAATAATTTGATTGTTTATTGTTATAAGTCATGCCTGGAGGGAATCTCAATTAAAACTAGCAACTAAATAAAGTATAAATTAGATTAGCTTGTTTGGAACATGTAGTTAAATTTCAAAGTATTGTTCTATATATTATATTGTGGTATCATGTTAGAAATTTTTTTATATATTAGAACGGAGTTGGGAATTATGATTAAGTTTGTAATTAATTCGAATTTACTTCAGGATATCAGTTAATGAGTATTTCTTATGAAACAGAGGTAGAATAAATATAAGTATGTAGTTAGTACAATGGTATTAAAAAGAAAATATATGGAGTGTAATAATAATAATAATAAAAAAATGAATTTATCAATGGGTTAAAGATGAAAGAATATTTTTATAAGTGTACTTATATTTATTATTATTTTGTTTAGTTAGTTTGAACGAAAAGGCGACGATTAAAGGCATATTAAATAGATTATGAATTATTTTGGAATTATTGAATTGGATTATATTTAATTTGAGGTGAATATGTTTAGGTGATGAATAACGTTTCGTATTAGATATCGTTGGCATTTGAGGGTAAGATTTTGTGGAGTGTGCTATAAATGGTTTGGAAGTATCAGGTACGGATTCCGTACTTTTTCAGCGATACTTTTGTTAAATTTGATTTATTCGTTTTGTTCCTCGTTTCAAATTCTGTTATTATTTCACATAATTATTTCTTGTGAAATTCATATATTTGTTTCATTTTGGAGTTGACACACTGGACTCGTATTTGTACTCTTTGAATTAGGATATCATGTTTAGTATTTATTTTTGATAATTGTAGAGCGGTACATGTTGTTACCTTCTTTTTGAGACCTTGTGATTATAATTTGTTTTGGTTCAACATGTACATTTAGAACCCTTTTGTTGGTATTTTGTCGCATGTGTTGTGACATGATATTTTTGTTAGAATATACCGTAGGGTATACCTGAGCTATAACCACCTGTGGGGGTACCACAGGCATGTCGTCTTGGCACGAGAGACATGACACTTTCCGTGGCGGTGTGATTAGTCCACGGCGTCTCCATTTTGGGCTCCGGAGTAAATGGGCCATTTGGTGTTTTGTTGTGGGAGGCGTATGGGTTAACCCTAGTTTTCTGTTTTGCGGATTGGTGATGTTGTGCCAAACACACCTATCCGATTTGCATACATTCGGATTCGCGGTCCAATGTGTGATTGCCTGTGTGGCATTGTTTTGATGTGCCTGTGTGGCATTATTTTGGTTGCCTGTGTAGCATCATTTGACTTGCCTGTGTGGCATTATTTTGACTTGCCTGTGTGGCAATGTGCATTTCTGAGCTCGTTCGGTATAAAATAACTCCAGCCATTTGTTTCAGCCTATTATTTTATTTGATTAGTTTTGTTGGCTTCTGTTCAGTTCAAGTTATTAAGTTAGTCACTTCAGTTCGTTATTTCTTTATTCTTTTATTTGTTTCGTCAATTACATTGATTCAGATATATTCATTACGTTGATTCAAATATATTCCATTCAGATCTTTGGATATTATACTTTCGTTCGTATTTGCACGTGAGGCTTTGTTCAATATTTTGTCTCAGTTATTTTCGTATATCAGTTGTATATCTTTTGTATATCTGTATCCGTACTGGGCAATTGGCTCATGCTGTGTTTTTCTTCCGGCAGGTTTGCAGGGGTGATTCAGGGCTAGTGTGATGAGAGTGTTGCCTTTGACCATCTAGGTGGATTCGAATTTTAGGTTTTGATTATTTGACTCTAGTTGGAGAATTATAATTAGTACTTTATTGGTGGATATCATTATTACATAATTTGAAGTTATTAGTGCTCTGTTTAATAATGTTGAGGTTTGTTGTGCTTTGCACGTGACCTCCCTTTCCTTTTCGGGAAGGGGGTGTTACAGAGATGGCATTATTACATAATTTGAAGTTATTAGTGCTCTGTTTAATAATGTTGAGGTTTGTTGTGCTTTGCACGTGACCTCCCTTTCCTTTTCGGGAAGGGGGTGTTACAGAGATGGTATCAGAGCTTAGGTTCTTTCTTGTAGAAAACCTATTTAGGTTTGACCTGTGAGTTGTGGGTAAATCACTGGGTAGACGTACAAGTTTGATTCGTTTTTGTTCTCTGTTTGGTTGGTCTTGATTTTGACAAAGTGTTTTTAGCTCTTTGAGTTGTAGTTGATTTGAGAAAGCCGAGATAATTTGTTAAGATTATTATTGTTATGCGTTGGAGCAATAATATTAGTTAAGGATTGTGATTGGATCATTAAGGAGAATAATGTTATAATATGTTCAGTTAAGAAATGATTATACGATTATGATATGAGCATTTGTATCAGCGAATTTTGATATTGGAGAATTATTTGTTAGAGTTATTTCAGGTAATTACAAATTATTATGATTTTGGAATTGAGGATTTGATTTGAGTTAAATTATGATTTTTGTTATGTTGTGAATAATTTGAGGTATGTGAATCGGTGGGATAATATGATAAAGTGGAAACTATTAAGTATAGAGGAACTTTTATAAATTTGAGTCGTTGATATTTGAGGTAATTAGATTAATCATTTGGAGTTAATTATCAATTTTGTGACTATTTTCTAGTAAGATATTGGAGTTATGTTCTATGAAGTTTCTTTGTGATAGTATGGGGAAACACTAAAATTTATTGGATTAAGGTTTGCAATAAGGGATGATTGATTTATTGAATGATTAGATATATAATAAGTGATGAATTCAATATATTTTAAGAGATTTTGGAAGGTATAGTTTGCTTATTCAGATAGTAGGATATATGATTTGGAGTTTGGTATGGTGATGAAGAGATCTTAGTAATAATATATTTTTGGTGTAATATTATTTGAGAATTAATTTGATTTGAGGTTATGATATTTTGAAACTCTTAAGGACTTAGGAGAGTTGGTGATAAAGAGATATTAGTAGTATATTCTTTGGTATAATATTATTTGATGAATAGTTTAAATTGAGGATGAGATATTTTGAAGCTCTAGAGAACTTGGGGAGAGTTAGTAATATAGTTTGCATAGTTGTTTTATTTATCTGATGTCTCTAGAGTTTTGTATGAATTTATGTAAAATAAAACAAAAATAATTTGTTAGATCCTTGTCATGTGTGGAATATAAACGTTTTACGAATTAAAGATAATTATAAATATTTTGGGTATTCGAATCGTTTTTAGATGTAGAATTTTTTTTTGTGATTTCGAATTATGTTCCGAAGAGCACGTTTACAAGAATTAAACTCAAAGATATTAGCGACGGCACGCACCAATGGTGGAGCATGTGACCTAATTTGATGCAACACGAAGAACTTTACCAAGGCTTGACACGGTAGCTGACGAATCGGTTACAAGTACATTGATGATTACGTGGACCGATGACTTATCCGCGTTGATCGTTACAAATGGCGGCGCTACGTCGTAACTAAATTTTTATTTTTTTTGTAGCTTATTTGAATTTCGAGGACGAAATTATTTTTTAAGGGGTGAAAAATGTAACAACCCATATTTTTTTAATTTTTTTTAAATTAAAATGGAGAAAGATAATTCCTTTTTGTTAAAGTCTTGTGGTAAAATCATTCGGAGCGGGAAGCTACATGGAAGATGGAGGAGTCTATTCGAGCGAAGTATATGCATTTTTTTGATAAGTAGGTACGTTCATTCTTTTGATTCCGAGGACGGAATCCTTTTTAAGGGGTAGGTGATGTAATACCCGGTAATAATAATAATAATAATAATAATAATAATAATAATAAATAAAGTAAATAGCATTTAAATCTATGTTTTAAATAGAATAATTGGGCTTGTCTTTTATTTGGGTGAATTTGAAAATAATATTTGTGGGCTATAACAATAAGTGACAGAAAATATTAATCTTGTAAATTTGGGCTTTAAAACTAATTAAGTTCAATGTTATAAATCCTATTAGGACAAGGATAATTAATTATATATATGACTCAAACCTAATTGTATTGGATTCTATCTATTATGAAGTGAAGAGAAAGGGGGCTAGGAGTATAGAAAATAGAAAGAGAAAAATTCTCCCAACCAAGGTAATACCATTATTTTTATTATTGGGTATTTTTTAGTTATTTTATGATCGGATCTTGCAAGCTTAAATAATTTGATTGTTTATTGTTATAAGTCATGCCTGGAGGGAATCTCAATTAAAACTAGCAACTAAATAAAGTATAAATTAGATTAGCTTGTTTGGAACATGTAGTTAAATTTCAAAGTATTGTTCTATATATTATATTGTGGTATCATGTTAGAAATTTTTTTATATATTAGAACGGAGTTGGGAATTATGATTAAGTTTGTAATTAATTCGAATTTACTTCAGGATATCAGTTAATGAGTATTTCTTATGAAACAGAGGTAGAATAAATATAAGTATGTAGTTAGTACAATGGTATTAAAAAGAAAATATATGGAGTGTAATAATAATAATAATAAAAAAATGAATTTATCAATGGGTTAAAGATGAAAGAATATTTTTATAAGTGTACTTATATTTATTATTATTTTGTTTAGTTAGTTTGAACGAAAAGGCGACGATTAAAGGCATATTAAATAGATTATGAATTATTTTGGAATTATTGAATTGGATTATATTTAATTTGAGGTGAATATGTTTAGGTGATGAATAACGTTTCGTATTAGATATCGTTGGCATTTGAGGGTAAGATTTTGTGGAGTGTGCTATAAATGGTTTGGAAGTATCAGGTACGGATTCCGTACTTTTTCAGCGATACTTTTGTTAAATTTGATTTATTCGTTTTGTTCCTCGTTTCAAATTCTGTTATTATTTCACATAATTATTTCTTGTGAAATTCATATATTTGTTTCATTTTGGAGTTGACACACTGGACTCGTATTTGTACTCTTTGAATTAGGATATCATGTTTAGTATTTATTTTTGATAATTGTAGAGCGGTACATGTTGTTACCTTCTTTTTGAGACCTTGTGATTATAATTTGTTTTGGTTCAACATGTACATTTAGAACCCTTTTGTTGGTATTTTGTCGCATGTGTTGTGACATGATATTTTTGTTAGAATATACCGTAGGGTATACCTGAGCTATAACCACCTGTGGGGGTACCACAGGCATGTCGTCTTGGCACGAGAGACATGACACTTTCCGTGGCGGTGTGATTAGTCCACGGCGTCTCCATTTTGGGCTCCGGAGTAAATGGGCCATTTGGTGTTTTGTTGTGGGAGGCGTATGGGTTAACCCTAGTTTTCTGTTTTGCGGATTGGTGATGTTGTGCCAAACACACCTATCCGATTTGCATACATTCGGATTCGCGGTCCAATGTGTGATTGCCTGTGTGGCATTGTTTTGATGTGCCTGTGTGGCATTATTTTGGTTGCCTGTGTGGCATCATTTGACTTGCCTGTGTGGCATTATTTTGACTTGCCTGTGTGGCAATGTGCATTTCTGAGCTCGTTCGGTATAAAATAACTCCAGCCATTTGTTTCAGCCTATTATTTTATTTGATTAGTTTTGTTGGCTTCTGTTCAGTTCAAGTTATTAAGTTAGTCACTTCAGTTCGTTATTTCTTTATTCTTTTATTTGTTTCGTCAATTACATTGATTCAGATATATTCATTACGTTGATTCAAATATATTCCATTCAGATCTTTGGATATTATACTTTCGTTCGTATTTGCACGTGAGGCTTTGTTCAATATTTTGTCTCAGTTATTTTCGTATATCAGTTGTATATCTTTTGTATATCTGTATCCGTACTGGGCAATTGGCTCATGCTGTGTTTTTCTTCCGGCAGGTTTGCAGGGGTGATTCAGGGCTAGTGTGATGAGAGTGTTGCCTTTGACCATCTAGGTGGATTCGAATTTTAGGTTTTGATTATTTGACTCTAGTTGGAGAATTATAATTAGTACTTTATTGGTGGATATCATTATTACATAATTTGAAGTTATTAGTGCTCTGTTTAATAATGTTGAGGTTTGTTGTGCTTTGCACGTGACCTCCCTTTCCTTTTCGGGAAGGGGGTGTTACAAGTAATCCATGATCCATGGGGCAAACCAAGAATGAAGTGGGTAGACTTGATGGGCAAGAACTTTGTGTAATGCCCAAGTGTTGTGATGAGCAAGTGTTGTGACTAGCAAGTTTACTTAGTTGCTAGGTTATGAATAGTAAGGAGGTGGAGGATTGAGGAGGTTATTAAGGAGGTGGAATAAGGAGGTGGGATGGTATTATTGACCATTTTGCCCTAACCTTAAGTTGCCTATAAATACCAAGCTTAAATTCATTTGTTGGTTGTTCAATTTTCCTCCAACTCCTCTCAATATAAAGTAACTTATTTGGTAGAGAGAATAAGCACTTTTTAAGTCAAAGCTTCCTTTGTTAGATTTTCCAAGAAGAAGAAGTTAGACATCAAAGGTAATAATCTTGTGTCCAATATTCTTCCATCTCTATCATAATAGGATGATAAGGGGAGTGTAATTAATGAACATGTATGCTAAGATCATATAAGAATTGAGTTATGAATGGACTTAAGCCAAATAATTGAATAAGTAACTTAAACTCTAATAAGTTGCTAGAACCATGAAGAACTTATCATATGTTTGTCATATGATGATTAGTATGTTGAATATAGCATGAGAACATGGATTAGTGGACTTAAGTTCTTAATAAGTCATGAGCATGAGGATTTGTAGTTCATAAGTTAAATAAGTCAAAACCTACTTTGATTATAAGTTGGTTTAATAAATAAGTTAAATAAGTCACTACTTTGATTAAGAATGTAGTTTTGCCGGAATTCACACGATTGGACTATAATCGTCGAATTCGTGAAATTCTCGGAATAGATGTCGTATTTTGAGATTGAAGTCGAAAACGTTGGTTTTTGATGGAGACAAGTCATATTTAGTATTATAGAGTTGCGGACTCAAAAATGACCGAATTCCGACTTAGAACGAAGAAACGAGCGTTGAACGTTCACGAACATTTATCGTTTTCGTTAAAAATTAACAAATAAGTGAAATTTTAGCAAACAAAGTCAAATAGATAAAATTCTTGCATGAACGTGTAGATTATGTAATTTGTGAACCGTAGGCTTTTGAACGATCCAATTCGAACTTATAACGAAGAAGTTATGCGTCCGGGAAGTTCACGAAATTTCAAAAGCTGTAAATTTTTCTAAGGCACAGAGTTGGCGTCGCGGCTCCAACCCAAGGCCAAATAGTGGCGCCGCAACGCCAAGCACAGTGTCATTACCTGCTGCTAACTCATGCCGCGGCGCAAGATGAAGAGCTAAATGTGGCGCCGCGGCGCCAGTCCTAGAGTTTCGATAGATAAGAATGTTTACAAGTATAGAAGGAAAGTTAACTCATTAGTAATGAAATAAGGTGATAATATAACATTGTTAAGGCATTGTTAGACACTTAATGTATAATAATTAAAGGTTAATAATCAATTGAAGATGAACGTAATGAGAAAAACGTAATGTGTTAAGCCGGCTATAGAAATTTGTTGACCAAGTTGATTATGAATCCAATGGTTTGCAATACGAGTATGGGTTATGTAATTACTTAATGAACATGATAAGACCTTTCCTAAATCAATGTTATAGTGATGACTTTAGGAATTTAATATTGTTTAATGAGTAGTTAAACGACGAACGTAAAGTATAAGGAACGTGAACAATAAAGATAACTTAGCAAAAAAAAAAAAAAAAAAAAAAAAAAAAAAAAGAACAATAAAGATAAGGCCTATAACGTTAAGAGTTACAACTAAAAGTTGTTAAGTAATACGTGAACGTAAATGGTATGCAATAAAGTGTACTTAACAAATGACGATCGAGTTTCGATTAATAACGTAAGGATGTTAGTAAGCCGTGAGGAAGGATGATTAAAGAAAGGTCGGCTTTTGTCCATCTCATTTTAAACAATGCTTGATCCTTTGTGAGGTCGGTTTGTAAGCAGATTCTGTTTCCGTGATGCTATGGGCCTTATTGTATGCTCTCGGTAGATGGTGGGGCTTCACTGATGCTGTTATATGCTGGAGATGTTTGCTGTTGTTAGCCTTTGCTGTGCTTGGATGTCGTGTCTACACTGCTGGTTTGGAGTCTGGTTGGAGTCTGTTGGAATTGCTATGTCCAATCTGCTGTCGTGCTGCTGGGATTGGCGCTGTTTGGTATAGGGCTGTCTATGGCTGTTATGGTTCTCTAAGGCCTGGGCATGGGCTGCTGCTGCTGTGGTCCTGGGGCAGTGCCTGGTTTTTGCTCGTTGACGCTCTATGACTGGCTTTGCCTTATCATGCTGAGCTATGCTGGTGTTGTGATGTGCTACTGCTTTGGTCTGCTGTGAGTGCTGCTCTGCTGGAGTATGCAGCTGCAGAGGTTCGAGGTTAGGTTACACTACTGTTGCTGCTGTTTTGGTTGCTGCTACTGGTTTGGAGCTTTTGCTACTACAGTTGACCTTCTACAGGAACTACCGTTGTTGTGGGCAGCTAGTTTGCTGTTGTAGCTGATGTGCTCTCTCATGCCTGCAGATGTTGCTTCTGGTTACTGATATGTGTAGGCTTGGTCAGCGTTTGCTGAATGGGTGGCTGATAGATGCTAATTTTGTGTTATGGTCTGCTGCCTATTTTTGCTATGCGCTCTGAGCTGAATGGACAGTTTCTGCTTGATTATCTGATGGCTACGGGTATGCTTCTTGCTTGTTGAGTTGCTTCTGCTTGGCTATGCTACATTGGGGAGCTGGGGATTATCGGCTGGTCTTTGGGCTTGCTTCTGCTGCAGCTCTCGGCAGCTGCTGGGCTGTTATTCTATGAGAAGATTACTGCATGTCGAGGTTATTAATTGTCTACTATCAGGTGTTGGGCTGGTGTCTGGGCAGTTTCCCGGCATGCTGGTCTTCTGCTAGGCTGCTGTTAGTTCTGGTGATGCAGCTGCTTCTCGACAGTTGTGGTGGGCATAGGCTGCTGATGCCCGGGGCTTGTTTTGACTGTGCTGCTCTTTCCTGGGCTAAGTGCTCCTGCTAGTTACTTGCTGGGTTGGGTTGTCTGACTATACTGCTATTTCTCGGCAGCTGCTGGGTTTTCATTTTCGCAGCTTTACTGTGCTGCTAGCT
This sequence comes from Panax japonicus, assembly GCA_020205505.1. Lineage (NCBI taxonomy): Eukaryota > Viridiplantae > Streptophyta > Magnoliopsida > Apiales > Araliaceae > Panax > Panax japonicus. The sequence continues at coordinate 44,405,988 of CM035110.1, read as the reverse complement.
AAGCTGGGATGTGTGTTATGCTGCTTTGTGCTGTGCTGGTTAGTTTCTATTGGCCATTACAGACTGTGTTACTAGGGTACTGTTTCTAGCTTTTAATGCAGAAACTTTATAAAGTTGTCTTGTAGCTAAAATTTTGTAATATTGCTTCAGTTAGATTTGATGCTGTTTTGTATTACTGGTATCAAGCAAACTTGATGTTTGTTCCTTCTTTTCCTTTTCTGATGTTTTTTTGTTCCTTTTGGACCCTTGTTTGCTAATGTCTAGCTTTGGTTTTTTGATGCCATCATAGGGCATGTCCTATGATGGCTATGGTATACTGTTGGGGTCTGACCCATGTTCTTTTTCTTTCTTTTATTTCAGTTTAAATTTAGCAAAAAAAAAAGAAAGAAGTTGGTAAGACTGATGTAAGTTATAACGATAAGCCGGAACCAATAAATAACAAATCTAATACATGATTAGATTCAGAAGAAGGGTAAGATTCATTAGGAACCATGTATGTTCATTCATGACCTAATGTGGTATGTTATGTGGTTATGTGTTGTAGAGACTGTACAGACTGAAAGGAAATGTTATTATATTGTAGCAGACGCTGAAGGCAAGTTTTTCTTAAACGCTTGTCTAACCTTCGTGTTGGCCAAGTTTTCTATGATTCATGTTATGAGATGCATGAATTGTTTTACGAAAAATGTCGATGCCAGTTTTAACTCGGCTAGACTAATCTTGAAGATTGATTGATTTATTTACAAATCTTTCAATATAGAATTGTTAACGCTATCCTACGCCAATTGTTTGGTACGGCTTCAAGGTAAGCCTGTGTATGAATAAATAAATGTACTTTTCATCGATTATTCGATGAGCACGCGAGGTTGCCAAAACTTAAACGTACATACGTTTAATGGATGTAGTGTTGATCAACATAGTGTATTATGGGCTTATCACCCAGAAGTGCTCGTAAGCTATGTCGGACTTACGGACTTAGTGCCGGGTTGTCCTTTTCAAAAAAATTATAAAATGCTCATGGTCTTGAACCGGAATTGATGTTTTATTGAATATTGTTATTGTAAAACGTTTTGAAGAAAAAGAAATGCTATTTTGAATGATTGGTAGTACTTCATAACTATTATTCAGTTATTGAAGATATACGATTCCTAGGTTTCAATCATGGTTTTTAAAAGATATTGTTGTACTTGCTGAGCTTGTTATGCTCACTCTTGCTTGAACCATATGAATGCAGCTAGGACCGAACGAACTGAGGGATCTGACAAGGATAGAGGCAAGACGAAGCTGAACGATTAGTTTACCTTGTAATAAACTATTAAGTTGTATATATTATAGAATGATGAACAAAGAATGTAATGGTTTTAGAACCTGGGAACGGGATTTAATATTATTAATGTAATAATAATGTCGTTGATACACACATTTTGATGTCATTTCAATAGAATGAATGTACAATTATGAGTACCGTGTAGCACCATCTGTCGGGTTGGAAGATACTCAGATTTGGGTTCGTCACACCTTTAAACTCCACTCAGGTTTCAATCGCCTGATCTTCTGCCTGACTGGCTTAAATCCCTCCTTAATGGGAAGGCGATTGTAATACCCGGAAAAAAATAATAAATATTAAATAAAAAAAATTATTTTGTTTTAAAACATATTAATTAGACTTTGTCATTTATTTGGGTTAAACTAGTTATTTAATTTATGCGAGCTAATAAATATTAGTAAATGATGAATGAATTAAATTGGGCTTTAAATAATTGGGTCAAATTTATAATTGTGTAATTTTAAAATTCTATTAAAATTAGGAGAGTTAGTAAAACAAAATAAATAAAACCTAATTTAACTCGCATACTCTTTATACGAATTGGGGAAAAGAGAAGCAATAGCAAGAGGCGGCTGCGGCTTTCATTGTAATTGATATCGGAGGAAAAGAAAAAGGGGACAGAGCATTTAACTAAGGTTATTGTTTGTTCATATATTATGTATATATAGTGATTAAAAAAATGAATTGCCATATAATGATTTAAAAGTGATTCTAGCTTCAGATGATGGCATATATATATATATATATATATATATATATATATATATATATATATATATATATATATATATATATATATTATGTTAATAAATTTGTGGTCATGAAACTTTATAACAGAATTAGTAAATCAGTTGAAGCTATGTATATTAATTTGAATTAATTAATTTTGTCGATATAGTTATAAAAATTCTTAATGATAAAATTAAATTGTATTATGTTATTAACGATTGGATTATAATAAAATCTTATTAAATTATTTAGATTGAACGGAGAGAGTCTAAACGAGTCAAATTTGGAATATAAATTTTGAGTATTACATTGCTTAATCTAGGTACGGATTCCGTACTTTTTCAGCGAGACTCTTTTATTTTTAAGTTGTTCGTTTCGTTATTTATTTTGAAATTTAGTATTGCCTCTCATAATTATTCCTTGTCAATTTATTGTGATATATTTGTTTGAGCGTTGTATTAAAACTCATATTTGTACTCTTTAGACTAGCGTATCATTTCTAAATTTTATTTTGATATTTGTAGTGATGTACATGTTAATATATATTTTGGAGACTTTGTGTAGATGATTTGTTTCAGTTTAACATGTACATGTTAGAGCCCTTTATGTTAATATTATGTCGCATGTGTTGTGACATGGTATTGTTGTTAAAATATCGTAGGGTATACCTGAGATATAAGCACCTGTGGGGGTACCACAGGCATGTCCTCTTGGCACCAAGGCATGACATCTTCCGTGGTGGTGTGATCAGTCCACGGCGTCTCCGTTTTGTGCTCTGATAGGAGTTAGCCATTTGGTGTTTTACTGTGGGAGGCGTATGGGTCAACCCCAGTTTTTTGTTCTGTTCTGTTTTGCGGATTGGTGATGTTTGTGCCAAACACGCCTTCCAATTTTACATGCATTGGATTTGCGGTCCAACGTATATGATTTGCCTATGTAGCATTATTTGATTTGCATGTGTGGCATTATTTGACTTGCCTGTGTGGCAAAGTTTATTTCTGTTTTGTTCTAAGCTCGGTATAAAATAACACCCAGCCATTTGATTCAGCCTATTATTTCGTTGTGTTAGTTTTGTTCGTTTCGTTTCAGTTCGTTTCGTCTCTTTTCATTTAATTGAGTTAGTTATTTCGGTTCATTATTTGTATTCTATATCCGTACTGGGCATTTGGCTCATGCTGTGTTTTTCTTCAGACAGATAATCAGGGGAATCAAGGGCAAGTGTGACAAGAGCTACCTTCCATCCAATAGTTTTGATATATTTTTTTAGGCTAATACATTAATTTATTTAGAGTTATAATAGTTATTTCAGACTGTGGTTTGAACCAGTGTGGCAATTATTATGGTTTGTTATAAGACATTTAATCAGTATGAGATTATTCTTTTGTGGATTAGAGTTTTGTTATATATTCATCATTTTGTTATGTTTTTGTGTGTAACCTCTCTTTCTATTTCGAAAAGGGAGTGTTACAAAGTTGGTATCAGAGCTTAGGTTCTTTCTTGTAGAAAACCTATTTAAGTTTGACCTGTGAGTTATGGGTAGACTTCTGGGTTAGGTTTATGTTCCGTTTGATTTTCTGTTCAGCTATCATATCAACTATATTTGAATTTGTCTCTAATCTGCTTTGTTTATATTCGTGATCTCTTTCTTAGATGGCTCGTAGATCCGCTAGAGTTAGCTGGGAGGTAAGGTAACAATAGGGGAAGAGGTGAGGGTCAGCCCAATGAGCAACCTAATGATCAGGGTAATGCTAAATTGGTTACCTTGGTAAATCAGACAATGAATCAGGCTTTACTTCAATTGGTGGCATACGTTGTACAGGCAATGCAGCAGCCACAATCAAAAATTCCTGAACAGGAGAACACGAGATATAATGGTCCGCAGGAAAACGAAGTGGAAGAGAATGTAGATGGTCATGATCAGCCGGTGATTCTGATGTATGTATGGTTGGAGAGATTTCAGAAGCAGAAACCATAGGCATTCAGTTCAGCTCCGACTCCAATTGATGCAAAGAATTGGATTGTTCACCTAGAGAAAATCTTTGATGTGTTGGGGTGCTCGGATAATCAGAGAGTATTGCTTGTAGTTTACAAGCTAGAAGGGGATGAACAGAGGTGGTGGAAGGCGGTGAAAGTAACAAACGGTTATGGATATGTTGAAACACTTGGTTGGGCTGAGTTTTGTGAGGTCTTTTATCAGCAGTATTTTCCAGCTGCTGATAAAGAGGCCTATGCCAGAGAGTATCCGTCTATTCGATAAAAAGATGACGAGTCCATCATAGATTTTATGACGAGGTTCACCAGGTTGGCAGGCTTTGTGGGAACCTCAGCAGGGACTGCAGCAGAACAGGCAGAGAAGTTTAAGTGGAGGATCCATTACAAGTATCGGCAACATCTCATTAACACCAAGTTTACAGATGTGTCAGTAGTGGCCAATGCTGCTAAGAATATTGAGATGAAGAGACAGGACTTTCGGTCTTCTAAACCAGAGGGGAGTCGAAAGAGGGACAGATATGACCAGCGGGGTCAAACTTCAGGTCAGCACGGGAAAAATTAGGGTGATCAGTGGAACAGGAACCGTGGTGGCCAGCAGGGGCAGTGGCGTTGCCAGGATCAAAATAGGGGTTATCAGCAAAAGCCTCGGTAAGGGCAAAATCGTCAGCTTCAGTTACCTTGGCATGGTCAGAGTCGTCAGCAGGGGTATAATCATTAGCAGGGCAAAAATCAGGGTCGTTATCCGGGACCAGCTGGTGGGGTTAACCCAAATCTCATTCTGATAGCTCCTTGTGCTACTTGTGGGGCTAATCTTCCGGGGAGGCAATGCCACAGACTCACTGGTGCATGCTTCTTGTGTGGACAGATGGGTCATATGGCTAGAGATTGTACTGGGCCACGTGGAAATGGTGGAGGTGGTGATAATGGTGGCAATGGAGGTCAGCGTCAGGGTGGTAGAGTATTTGCCTTGACGTATAACCAGACAGCAGGTGCACCAGGTACTATTTCTGGCACTCTTTTATTTGGAAATTGTGAGGCATCTATTTTGTTTAATATGGGTTCTACTCATTCCGTTGTTGCCTAGTCTTTTTTTAGCACGTGGGTATGCCATCTCAGTTATTAGATTCTGATATGTCGGTTGCTAACCCGATGGGGACTTCTGTTGTTATTTCTGATTTATATCGAGTGTGCGCGATCAGTTTTGGAGATAGAATTCGTAGAGATAATCTTCTTTTGATGAGTATGCACGATTTCGATGTCATTCTTGGGATAGACTGGTTGGATAAGCACCAAGCTACTATCGAGTGTCAGGCAAAGAAGGTTATATTTTGAGATGTGAAGTCTCCAGAATTCGTGTTTCAGGGTTCACATCCGAGTAGAGTGGTGAAGTTAATTTCAGCTTTGAAGGCTGGAAAGTTGATGGCAAAGGGTTGTGAGGGGTATTTGGAATTTTGTGAAAGATACCTCTAAGGGTGAGTCTCGTATTGAGGATGTTCCAATTGTTCATAACTTTTTAGATGTGTTTTATGAGGAGTTATTAGGGTTGCCACTGCAGCGAGAAGTGGAGTTTGTTATTGATCTTGTTCCTGGTGTGGAGCCTATGTCTAAGGCGTCGTATAGGATGGCACTGTTAGAGTTACAGGAGTTGAAGGAGCAGTTGCAGGAGCTTTTGGATCGTGGTGTGATTCGGCCGAGTGTTTGGCCGTGGGGTGCTCCAATTTTGTTTGTGAAGAAGAAAGATAGGTCTATGAGGCTATGTATAGACTACAGAGAGTTGAACAAGATTACCATTAGGAATCGGTATCCATTGTCGAGGATTGATGACTTGTTTGACCAACTTCAAGGGGCAAAGTATTTTTCAAAGATAGACTTGAGGTTGGGCTATCATCAGTTGAGGGTAAGGGATGAGGATATCCCTAAGACGGCTTTTTGTAATCGATATGGGCATTATGAGTTTCTGGTGATGCCATTCGGGTTGACTAATGCTCCGGCGGAATTTATGTATTTGATGAATTGGGTGTTCAGGGAGTACTTGGACCAATTTGGTATTGTCTTTATTGATGACATTTTGGTTTACTCCAAGTCTAAGGAAGAGCATGAGGAGCATCTTTGAACAGTGTTAGGGATTTTGCAGAAAGAGAAGTTGTATGCTACATTATCTAAATGCGAGTTCTGGTTGGAGCAGGTTGTATTTTTAGGCCACGTTGTTTCTGCTGAAGGAGTTAATGTGGATCCTGCGAAGGTTGAGTGTAACGCCCCCAAATCCAGGTACTTGAAACCCGAATTCAGTGCTTTACGATACCATTTCTATGAGCGAAAATATTACCAATAATAATAACAATGATATAAATTTCAAACTTAACTTACATTTATCAGAGTCTAATCCCAAGTACGCAACCTTTACTACATTCTTTACATGATATATAATACATATTATTAACTTAATACAGTGTATCTATTACAAATGATACCAATAACATATTCTGTTTGCTTTTCTTTTCACGTGTTCTTGGCTTGACTTTCCAGTTGGTCATGCTTAGCTGAAAACATTTAAATTAAGCAAGGATGAGCATTTGAGTGCCCAGCAAGTATTATATATATATATATATATATATATATATATATATATATATATATATATATATATATATATATATATATATATAAGCTGAAAGAATTTAAATGTTTTCTTTATAATACCCTTCTACAACAAGTCAATAGAAGTAATCTGTACCAATAATAATAACATAACAAACCTCGTTCAAATTTTTAAAACTACGTATTGATTATATATATAGGGTAGTCGACAGATTATGAACATTATTTTCTGTTTTCGAATAGGTTAGACAGAAATTCATCTGCAAACCGTCATAACTTACGGGCCTGAGGGTGTACAGTCCATGGACCCTGTATTGATCAATACTACATTACTAGAACGATATTATCGTTCATCCTTTGTCCGTCGTAGCGCATAAAAATTTTTCCATGTTCGGGATGTTCATACTTGTCAGGGTTCCAAACAAAAGGTTTTATCTTATCCAACAATAATCTATAATTCAACATATATGTATATCAAAGGTGTATCAACATGTGATTAAATACAATGATTATCCAAGTGGGGATACTTGTATAATCATTTATAGAAATTAACGAACAGAATAAATATCTGAATTACCATATACTAACATGTTGATAATCAATGGGCATATATAATATAGGTTTAACAATCTGTACAGTAATAGTATAATTCTGAAATATTCTTACACTTGTCCATTGCATAAAGAAAATGCAAAGGTAGGATACTTGTCTGGTCTACTGCTTACAATACGCAACTTAGTTTAATCTTTTATATTGCAACCTATCAGTAATAAGAGCATTTTACTGATTAGAATAACATATCATAACACATAGAACTGTCTATTGCAGTCCGCACATAACCTAATCACATTGTCATACATATTCAACAATCATAGAATCACAAACAAACATTTATACAGTCAAAATATCTAAGTCCAGATCAATTTCTGAAACATGTCGGTCTACCGACGGCTTTATCGGGTAATTATCGAGTCTAAGACTCTATCTCGTATATCAATATCTACGAGTATCAGTCAAATTATTTTTAACTGACTTATAATAATTTTTAAACATTTATTATAATTTATCACGAATTTTTAAACACTGGAATCATTATTAAATGATTTAAATAGTACACAATTCTATTATTATTAATATTTAATTAATATTAAACTATTAATGAAATCATTGCCAAAAATATTAAAGTTATTTATAATAACTCAGAATATTTTTAAAGTACTTATATTACCCTTAAATGAATTTTAAAATAATTAAAATCATTATTAAATAATTATCATTAATATTAAAATATTAATGAACTATTTATCCAAATATTAAAAGTTATTAATTATAACTTAAAATATCTTTAATTGATTTATATCCTTTTTAAATAAATAAAATCATTTTTAAACTATTTATTTAATATAATCATTAAATAAAACTAATATCATTAATATTAATTTATTAATGAGAATTCTCCGAAAATATTGAAAAATATATTTTATAAGTCAAAACATTTTCTAACACTTTATTCTCATTTAAAATAATTAAAATCATTTTTCTCGAATTTATTTAATACACCAACTAAATAAATTAAATATCATTAATATTCAAATAATTATAAATATTAATGAAAAATATCACAAATAATTAAAAGTTATTTTTCATAATTTAAAATAATTTTTAAAATCATTCTTGGTAATTTTTATAATTTATTTCTTATTTTTAATTATTTTTCAGAAAACAGAAATTAAAATTAATTAAGTCTGTCGCTAAAGCCTATGTAGACAGAAAAGCGTCGCCTTAGGTGTTCTTGAGCCCAAGAACACTGACAGGTCAGTGTTCGAGTTGCCTCCTTTGACCGAGTGTAATTTTCAATATAAAACGTTTCTGAACTAACTTGAACTTTGATTGTGTAGACAAACTGTAATACTAAAATGATCATTCATGATCTCAGCTATAACACACATATCAAAACGATCTGGGCTCGCTAAAGAATCTGTCAGACATTTCCTGGGTTTCTTCAGAAACCCAGAACATCAACTGGTCACTTTCCAGTACAAATTTATCTAGGTTCTAGTTGTTGTTTTGGTGGTTCTATGATTCATAAATGTAGTATTCAAGATTACACTTCAAAAACATTTAAATCACTATCTACAGCTCGGTCAAAGGGTGTAAGAAACCGTGTTCATCATTTTTCCGAAAATTTCCAGAAATGCAAAAACAGTGCAAGTGGTCTACTTTGACCACTTGCTACGTTCGATATGTACATTGTTTGTGGGGTTTTAAGACATGAATCTACAGTCCACATTACCAGCTACAACTTGACTACCAAAACATCAACAAATAATCATCAAGGATGTCAGACCAGTGCCATTAAAATACTGTCAGACGCGATTTTAAACTTTCTGGGCTGCCCAGATTATCCTCGGTCATGGTTGGTCAACGACCTTTGACCGATTATAACTTCAAATCTGTAATAGATCTAAATTTAATTCCTTTTGCATATTAAAGACATCATGACAGGATATAGATTAACACTTTTAAACAATAAAAATACTAAACACACAACAATCTATAGCCTCTGACATTGGATGTCAGATCACAAAAAAAAAACTTTTTCCCAGATTTTGAAAATCTTTGATTTCGAGCACTTTGATGTTATGGACTCATAAGATACTAACCCATAACATTAATTTACACATCATTCAACATATCTAAACATTCTAACATCTAATCTAACATAGAATAAAGATCAAATTTTCTAAGTTGGGTCTTATACCTCTATGAACCAAATTTTGATCTTCTGCTCCTAATCTGATCTTGATGTTCTGGGGACTCACTAAGAAACTGAAATGCTAACTATTTTCGTGGGTTTAGAGAGAAAGAAGCTTGGTGGTGTATGTGTGAGAAATTGGGACAAACTTATGAACTTTCCTCTCTCTCAATCTATATATAACTTGATGAAATGGTTAGGGTTGATCATGCTTATTGATTAAAGGATATTACTAGACCACATGGCTATGTTGAGTTGGTCTACCAACTAAAGTTATGGCAACCTATACAAGTTATCTATTTAAATAATGCTAGAAGGGCAATTTGGTCATTTGACTTATAAAGTGCATGGTACTTTGGTAACTTCTCACACTTATTAGGTTTTAACCCTTAGGGTTTGACCCTAGGGTTTCATAAGCTCTAAATCTAGAATTGTGCGTTAAGCTCCTAAATCTTAGTTTTCTAAAATGTTGATTAGGGTTTCTTAATGAAATTAAGTTTCCTAATCACTTAGGACTTATAAATTAGGCTTTATAATCTACTAATTACTATTAAGCTTGCTAAATTAATAACTAGGGTTTGTAATTTAGCAATTAGGGTTTTATTCCAATAATTAAGGTTTTTAGATACTAATTAGGGTTTACCTAATTAACATTAATAATAATAATAATTATTAATTACATAACACATAACTTAACAACCATTATAGTCATATTTGACTTTATACTATAGTTTATCAGTAATGCTAGGAATTTTGTACTGTCCTACTATAACTGTTCCACACAATAACCTTACACACATAGCATACATAATTATAATACTGACAAATAATAATATAATATTATTATTCGCATTCCTTGATCAAAACCCAGAATTAGGGTTTGGATTCCATATCCGAGTTATCTGCCATATACAACATTAATAATTAAGTTAAAATAATTAACTTAACTATTCTAAAGTAATTTCATATAATAAAATAATTATTATAATAATTTTGTATTCATTTCATATATTATTTAAATAGTATATAAACATATTATCATGGAAAATAATTAATAAAAATATGTTTACTGTAAAATTAATTATTATAAGAATATAATTTATAGAGATCAATAATTCTAAAATAAAAATTTTTGTAATCATTCATGTAATAAATATTTTTTATATTCATCACATAAATACATACATAATATCTTGCACACATTCTAACTATTAAAATAAATAATTTATAATTAAAAAAAAATTTATACGCAAAATTTCTGATTTAATTATATAGAAAATATCGGGTTATTACATTGAGGCTATCACTAAATGGTCGAGATTAGGAGTTTCTTGGGTTTAGTAGGGTATTATAGGCAATTTGTCGAAGGGTTTTCCTTGTTTGCCTTACCATTGACTCAGTTGATGAGAAAGGGCATGAAGTTTGTATGGAATGAGGAGCGCGAGAAAAGTTTTGAGGAGTTAAAGAAACGACTTGTGACAACTCCAATACTTGCATTGCTGTCGGGGACTGGAGGTTACCAGATTTATAGTGATGCTTCTAAGAAGGGCTTGGGGTGTGTTTTGATGCAACACGGTAAGGTGATTGCTTATGCTTCTAGACAACTTAAACCTTACGAGGTGAATTACCCCACACATGATTTGGATTTGGTAGTGGTGATCTTTGCCCTAAAGATTTGTAGGCATTATTAATATGGAGTGACTTGTGATATCTTCACCGATCACAATAGTCTTAAATACATTTTCACTTAGAAGGAGCTCAATATGAGGAAGAGGCGTTGGTTGGAGCTTTTAAAAGACTATGATGCTAGAATTCAGTATCACCTAGGGAAGGCAAATGTGGTTGCAGATGCTCTTAGCCTAAAGAGTTTAGGGAGTATAGCAGCCCTTATTATACAACCTCAGCTTATTTCGGATATGGAGGGCTCGAGTTGGAGTTGTATGTATGAGGTTCAGATGGGCATTTGGCAGGTATGAGAGTGGAGCCCTCTCTTATCTCGCGGGTCAAAGAAACTCAAAAAGAAGATGGGGAGTTATGGAGTATGACACAGAATCTAGAGGAGGGCAAGCAACCCGAATTTCGTATTGATGACAATGGTGTGATTTGGTTAGGTGAGCGGTTGTGTGTACCGTCCAATCTAATCATTTGGGAGGCTGTGTTGGTTGAGGCTCATAGTTCGCCATTTTTTATTCATCCAGGTTGTACGAAGATGTATAGGGATTTGAAGAAGAATTTTTGGTGGAATGGGATGAAACGAGACGTAGCTGAATATGTTGGGAAGTGCCTCACTTGTCAACAAGTGAAGACATAACATCAACAAGCTAGTGGGTTGTTGCAACAGTTAGACATTCCAGTGTGGAAGTGGTAGGATATCACAATGGACTTTGTGACTGGTTTGCCAAAGACTTTCAAGAAGAATGATGCCATTTGGGTAGTGGTGGACCGGTTGACCAAATTAGCACACTTTTTGGCTATCCATGAGGGTTACTCGGTGGATAAGTTGCACATATCTTTCAGCAGGAGATTGTTAGACTTCATGGTACTCCGGTGTCTATTGTTTCAGATCAGGACCCACGGTTTACTTCACGATTTTGGAAAGGGTTTCAACTAGCTTGGGGTACTCAGCTCAACTTCAGTACTTCTTTTCATCCGCAAACTGATGGGCAATCCGAAAGGACTATTAAGACGTTAGAAGATATGTTGAGGTCTTGTGCACTTGAGTGGTCGGGTAATTGGGATGATTACTTGAGCTTAGTTGAGTTTACTTATAACAACAGCTGGCATGCAAGTATTGAAATGGCTCCGTTTGAGGCATCGTATGGCAGGAAGTGTCAGACGCCAACTTGTTGGGACAAGGTTGGTGAAAAGGGGAAAAAGGGCCTGAGTTACTTCAAATCAGTACGGAGAAGTTAGCGATGGCTAAGGAGAAATTGAAGTCGGCTCAATCACGGCAGAAGTGTTATGCTGATATGCATAGGAGGACTTTAGAGTTTGAACCTTGTTGGGTAAAATCTAGTTACGCACAACACGCAAGTATACGTGGTCAACAAGTAATAAAGTGATAAGTTGAGTATCGTTCCCACAGAGAATTAGTTAATAAAAATCACCAAGTACTAACCCGTAACCAACCCAGTCTTATTTAAACGAATGAAATGCAAATTAAATAAATTAAACTACTATTAACTTCCACTAATTAAATTAAGATAACGGAGATTTAAGATCACAATTTCACTTATTGCCTCATTTAAGTTAACACACTTCTCATCAATTATTCTCTATCCTGAATTGTTAATCAAGAACACTAAAGTAGTATTAACCACCTCTCGATGCACTAATACCGTATTAACGTCAATCCACAATTAAGATAGAAATTCGTTAAACACCTTAATCAACTAACCCACTATATCTCTATGTGAATTACAATTGAAGAAGGTTTAAGAGCAAGTTCTCTATAAGATTACATATGGCGTCAAGCATATCTCTACCTTAACACTCATCAAGTTTAAGCTACTAACAAAATCCTGAACACATGCTATCATGATTAGATCTAAATCTATACTTCATCTCTCGAGTTCATATAGATTATCACGGTAATTGATGGCCAATCAATTAAACAATTAATTCCAAATCACAATAGACAATCCTCACAATAGAACATAATAATTGATAGCGAAGCATATTAAAATAAACTACACAATAAGATCCATTGTAATCTCAAACAAAGAATTAGTTCATGATTATTGAATTAAAACTAAGAATCCACAATTGAATAATCATTAAAAGATAAAGATAGAAGAAGATGAGAAGAAATAATCTATTGTCTGTAGATTTGACGCTCCCTCCTTGCTCCTACTTTGAATCTTCAATGGTCTCCAAGTTGTATCAATCTCCAAATCTCATAAAAACTAGTGTTTTTCTCTAATTTACTCTAATCTAATTTAATAGAATACTCTCTAATCTCCTAATATTCTCCTCTAATATATGTTATTCCCCTCCTTTTATAAGCCTTTGTACATGTCTTTAAGTCCTCTTCGAAGTCCTTGAATCAAACAACTCGAAACAATCCTTTTCGGACTCAAATTCGGACAAAATCTAGTCATTTCCGCGCATACCCAGCCCCGGCTGGGTATTTCCCTTTGTAAAAGCCAGCCCCAGCTGGATAGTAATCTGCTAACATGCCCAGACACCCAGCCCCGGCTGGGTCCTAAGGCTAAAAACGCCCAGTCCCCGGCTGGACACCAATCTGCCAACACAATTTTCTGCTGGAACCTCCTCTGCTAAAACTACCATAACTTCTAAACCGAGAAGAGTTACGGGTCCTGCGACCTATCAAATCGAAGCTATCGACGAGATCTACAACTTTCATTCTTTGAGCTTTGAGAAATAACGAACGCATGATGGTCGAAATTGGACTGGAAGTGACTGCTATGAAAATCACCACCCAAAACGGTGAAGTTCAACGTCCGTCGGTAGAAATGTCATAACTCTTTCATCCGAACTCCGATTTGAATGATTCAAGATGTTCCGAAAAGATAAGAAAACGCTCTACAATATAGTCCAAGCTCCAAGCCAAGAACATGAAATGAACATAAAAGCATAAACGATGTCCGGATTGCTTTTGTTTACATTTTCCGTGCTTTTCCTTACCAATAATCGCTCACATCATTTCCAAACGTATAACCTACAAAACGAACACAAAATGCATGAAAAGTAACTAAGACACATGAATAAAAGCAACTAATTCAAGTAAAAGATACCGGATAAGTAGGTATAAAACCTACTTATCAAACCTGGTGAGCATGTGTTTCTAAAAGTTTCTCCTTGGAAAGGTATTCAGCGAATTGGGTTGAAAGGGAAACTTAGTCCATGTTATGTTGGCCCATTTGAGATTCTAGAGAGGGTTGGTGAGGTTGCATATAGGTTAACTTTGCCTCCACAGCTAGCTCATGTGTACAATGTGTTCCATTTGTCGGTGTTGAGGAGTTATCATTATCATTCGTTGCATGTGGTGCAATATCTGTTCGATAAGATTCGGGAGGATTTTGCTTGTGAGGAGCAAGCCGAGACGATTTTGGATCGTCAAGAGAGGATTATGAGGAAGACTATTCCGTTTGTTAATGTTTTGTGGAGGAATCATTTGGAGCGGGAGGCTACATGGGAGATGGAGGAGTCTATTCGAGCAGAGTATCCGCATCTCTTTGAAAATTAGGTGCGCTCCATTCTTTTGATTCCGGGGACGGAATCCTTTTTAAGGGATAGGTGATGTAATACCCAGAAAAAAATAATAAATATTAAATAATAATAAAAAAATTATTTTGTTTTAAAACATATTAATTGGACTTTGTCATTTATTTGGGTCAAACTAGTTATTTAATTTATGCGGGCTAATAAATATTAGTAAGTGATGGATGAATTAAATTGGGCTTTAAATTAAGTGGGTCAAATTTATAATTGTGTAATATTAAAACTCTATTAAAATTAGGAGAGTTAGTAAAACAAAATAAATAAATAAATAAAACCTAATTTAACTCGCATACTCTTTATACGAATTGGGGAAAAGAGTAGCAATAGTAAGAGGCGACCGTGGCTTTCACTGTAATTGATATCGGAGGAAAAGAAAAAGGGGACATAGCAATTAAGAAAGGTAATTGTTTGTTCATATATTATGTATATATAGTGATTAAAAAAGTGAATTGCCATATAATGATTTAAAAGTGATTCTAGCTTCAGATGATGGCATATATATATATATATATATATATATATATATATATATATATATATATATTATGTTAATAAACTTTTGGCCATAAAACTTATAACGGAATTAGTAAATCAATTGAAGTTATGTATATTAATTTGAATTAATTAATTTTGTTGATATAGTTATAAAAATTCTTAATGATAAAATTTAATTGTATTATGGTATTAATGATTGGATTGTAATAAAATCTTATTAAATTATTTAGATTGAACGGAGAGAGTCTAAACGAGTCAAATTTGGAATATAAATTTTGGGAATTACATTGCTTAATCTAGGTACGGATTCCGTACTCTTTCAGCGAGACTCTTTTATTTTTAAGTTGTTTGTCTCGTTATTCATTTTGAAATTTAGTATTGCCTCTCATAATTATTCCTTGTCAATTTATTGTGATATATTTGTTTAGGCGTTGTATTAGAACTCATATTTGTACTCTTTAAACTAGCGTATCATGTCTAAATTTTATTATGATATTTGTAGTGATGTACATGTTAATATATATTTTGGAGATTTTGTTGATGATTCGTTTCAGTTTAACATGTACATGTTAGAACCCTTTGTGTTAATATTATGTCGCATGTGTTGTGACATGGTATTGTTGTTAGAATATCGTAGGGTATACCTGAGCTATAACCACTTGTGGAGGTACCACAGGCATGTCCTCCTGGCACTGAGGCATGACACCTTCCGTGGCGGTGTGATCAGTCCATGGCGTCTCCATTTTGTGCTTTGGTAGGAGTTGGCCATTTGGTATTTTGTTGTGGGAGGCGTATGGGTTGACCCTAGTTTTCTGTTCTGTTATGTTCTGTTCTGCGGATTGGTGATGTTTATGCCAAACACGCCTTCCGATTTTACATGCATTGGATTCGCGGTCCAACGTATGTGATTTGCCTGTGTGGCATTATTTGATTTGCATGTGTGACATTATTTGACTTGCCTGTGTGGCAATGTATATTCCTGTTTTGTTCTTAGCTTAGTATGAAATAACACCCAGCCATTTGATTCAGCCTATTATTTCGTTGTGTTAGTTTTGTTCATTTTGTTTCAGTTCGTTTCGTCTCTTTTCATTTAATTGAGTTAGTTATTTCGGTTTATTATTTGTATTCTATATTCGTATTGGGCATTTGGCTCATGCTGTGTTTTTCTTTCGGAAGGTAATCAGGAGAATCAAGGGCAAGTGTGACGAGAGCTCCCTTCCATCCAATAGTTTTGATATATTTTGTTAGGCTATGATACATTAATTTATTTAGAGTTGTAATAGTTATTTCAAATTGTGGTTTGAACCAGTGTGGCATTTATTATGGTTTGTTCTAAAGACATTTAATCAGTATGAGATTATTCTTTTATGGATTAGAGTTTTGTTATATATTCATCATTTTGTTATGCTTTGTGCGCAACCTCTCTTTCTATTTTGGAAAGGGGGTGTTACAGCGATGAAGGACAGTGTCAGTGAACAAACCCACCATGTCTTTGTGAGACCATGCAAACACATCCTGGAATTGGGTTAATAGCGCAACCATGTCATTCCGTTGGTTTGGGGTTAAGTATGAACCAATTTGGATTAGCTTAGGGCTTTCTACGGTTCCAAGATTGAAAGGAATGGTTTGATAAAGATTAGGTTTAGGTTTGTCTTCGAACCATTCCTTAATCTCATGAGGTGTCTCAATGTCCTCTTAGATTTCCATCAAGTCTAAGTCCAACGTTTCATCAAAGTTACAGTCCTTGTGGAGAAAAGGCACCTCATCAGCAAGTACAGGCATATTTAAATTCAGAGTCCTGAAATAAAATATGCTTTCTCTTAATATATGAAACTTTTAATCATACAAAAGTGTTAGCATGTACTGATAAAATAACTACTAATACTGTACAGAAAAGCAAGCAATTAAAGTTATCTATAGGGCAGAGGGATTTCTGCCCGTTTTACCCTTGTCGACCAATGCATAGAGTGATGCTCTAATTGTCAAGGGTAAAGTCCTGATGGACTGCAGTGATGGAGAGGGTGTCATCGTCCTCCTTTTCCCGAATGATGACCATTACATCTGGGAAATTATCGTCTGGGGTGTATCTATTTGTATGTTCATCATGGACAATGATGCGTATGCCCGACATCATCAAGGCGATGTCATGTTTACGTTTCCATTCCCTTTCTTCCACTTCGGGATCAGGAATCAGGACCTCTTTTGCTTTAAATGGTACTGGTTTGGGAAACAGCATAGGCATAACATGGGCTGACTCCTTTACCGTAGACTATATCAACTCATGAGGTGCAGGTGGAGAAAATCGCCGTGTGGCGGAAGCTTGAGGAACCTGATTGTGCTTATGAGGATTCCTGTGACTGGAACTGGCATAATAGCCTAGTCCGGATGTCCCAGTTTGATTGGACACTTGAATTGGGTGCTTAATACCCTACTTATCTTTACCAAGCCCTTGTCCAGGCTGATGACCTAATGACATCATTTCTTGAGTGGCCGACATAACCTCGGCAGAAATCTTCGGTACGAGAAGTGGTGCTCCAATAGGATGGTATTGCTTGTTACTCACTTCCAAAGTATAAAAACTGGCCGGCTCAGCTTCTGAATTGAAGCTGATGAGTGGTAGGTTTCCTTATTCAGGACATTTCAGCTCAGCGTTGACAGTGACTAGGCTATTGTTGCAATGTATTTGAGTTGTTGATGAAGTGTAGAAGGGACGGCTCCATCCATGTGAATCCATGGTCTCCCCAATAGCAGGTTGTATCCTGAATCTATCTTGAGGACGTGAAATGATATATTGAATGTGTTTGGACCAATCTCAATTGGCAGCTCAATCTCTCCGACATAATTTCGTCGGGATCCATCAAAAGCTTTGATAACTGTATGGCTGTTTCGGATCCATTTGAGATTGACGTTCATCTTCACTAAGGTGGCATAGGACAGATATTCAGAGATGAACCTCCGTTTATCAAAACTCCAACTAACATATACCGGGAGGACAAAACTGAAATGTGAAATGGCTTGAAATGACCGGTCCCTTTGAGCGGTATGTCGTCATCAGTGAAGGAAAAAATGTGATCAACCAGATGTTAAAATTATTCCACATCCACTAATTTTGGCAAGTAGGCTTCTTCCAAAACCTTTAATAAGATCTTCCTGTGATCTTCGGAAGAGAAAACTAAATCCAGTATTGAGATCTGATGTGGAGCTTCTCTTAAGCTTAGAACCACCTTGGCTTCATTATGGCTCATAGTGCGGAAGAATTTCTCAATTTTCTCCATGGGAATTTCCCTTTTCTTTTATGGCCGACTTCAACACCCTCTGAGGAAGATACAATGGATTTTTCTTCGATACTGTAGCAGTAGTATGAGACGTGGATCCTTCAGCTTCTCCATAATTTCATGGGACTTTGTGTAAGCTGATAAAAGGATATTGTGGTCTGAAGGGTAAAGAAATTGGCTCTGGTGCAGCCACTTTCAAAGGATTGTCAGCTCCTTTGAGTTGAATTGCTTGTATGGGAAATGGTTTGATAGTCTCATTAGCCTTAGCGGATATAACTGCTACTAGCCCCTTCCATTTTGTAGGACAGATATTCCCATTCTCGAGTATCACAGTGTCATCATCTGCCAATTGCAGGACACCGCTGTCAATTAAATTCTGAATGAGGTGGCGGAGTGCCCAACATTCTTCTGTATTGTGATCGGAAGAATGTGAATGATATTGACATACTCCATCAGAGTTGAACCATCTTGAATGGGGATTGATTGGAGGTAGAAGGGAGGTAATTCTTCCTTCATTGATTACCATCTGAAATATCTCCTCCATAGGTTGGCCTAGATATGTAAATTCCCTTTTATTGGCAAAATCTCGACGAGCTTTAGAATTTGCTCTCTTTGCAACCTTATCCTCCATAGCTTCTCTTTCTGAAGGTGATGGAAGGAGACATGCATGCTCCTGCCTGACTAACTGGCGTGACTTGATGCTGATGGGTCACTAGTTCTGCTAATTGTTTAATTTGCTTACAAAGAGCTTTAATCTTTTGTTCCATAGCAAATTGAAACTTTGCGTAATCCCATCTGTCAACACTGTCTTTAATGGTTTGGGATGATTCACTGTTAAAATTGGAACTCTGTCCAGTGCTCCAACTAATCATGTTGACCTCTTCTTCTTTATGTTGAGGAAGAGGGTTGTCTTGCACATGAGGTTGATCTGGTTTGGTAACCACGATCTCACTGTTATCTATCAAATCTTGGATCTTGTGTTTTAAGGCCCAACTGTAAGACCCCAACTTTTATGAATAAAGAATAATTTTCTCGAAATATATTTTTGAATATTATGGTTTTGATTTGATATAATGTTATAGTTGTGGGTAATATTTACAAATTTTGCAAAGTAAGCAAGTGGTTATATAATATTCGATTGGTCAGGGAATATTCGTTTTAACAGGGAATATTCGTATGACGGCACAATCATTAGTGGACCCCATAACGAAAGTATTATCGTAGTTAGAAAACGAAAGAATCATCTTTTTATAAAAATAACGGCGAAAGTGTTACCGTTAAAACTGTTGAACTACCCGGTAGTAAAAGTACAGTAATACGCGTGGTTGCATAGTAGCACACGGTATTGATTATTTATGCTTACGTGAGAAGTCACTCAGTTATACTCAATTATTGCTACAGTAATTGTTGCATCATATCTCTCATATTATTGATTCAGTTATTGTCACAGTATCAACTGCATAACATATATTATTAAATCAATAATTGATATGACAAAGTTATTCATATTATTAGTTACAATATTGACAATGTCTAGAAGTTCTTTCAAGGAGAGGTTTGGTCACCTAATTGCGCGCCAATAAGGAGAAATCCTTATCGGAAAGCCTCCTCTTTCCTGGGAACGACCTGGTTGTTAAATATTGTGAATTATAATATTAATGATGAATAAGTTCGTGTTGATTAAAGATGATTTGGATAGTTCCATTGTGTTGGAATTATTACTGTTAGTGAAAATCGACATTTATTTCGATAATAATTGATGTCTGGAGGTTATATTGACCAATCGGGTAATTAACCGGATAAATGAGCAATTAATTGCTATTAATTCACATGATTATAACTATTTGTTCACATGTGTGTACTATTGATTCACATTCTTGTACTATTAGAGGAGGTGGTGCAAGATTGATAATACTTGCATGACTAAGTTAAAAATGGAGGTATAGTTGAAGGTACTATACTGTAATTCATATTTTCACATGATTATAACTATTGGTTCATATGATTGAACTATTGATTCACATTATTTACTATTAGGGGAGGTGGTGCAAGTTTGATAATACCTGCAGGACTAAATTAAAAATGAAGAAAAAGAGGAAGGTATTATACTGTAATATTTTGAGCCCAAAAACGTGCAATTATCGAAACTATATTTTCCTATAAATAGAAGATCATTCTTCCTTCACTGCTCACCAATTTACTAAAGCTATAGAGCAATTATTATAGAGAGAAATTATAGAGAGAAAGAAGAAGAGAAGTCTACTACCTCACTATTCCAGTATCCAGTCTTCTTCTAAGGTAAGTGATATTATTCATTCGTATTCATGAAGAGAGTTATTTTCTTTCAATACTCGTAAGGGTTGTTATTCCATTCTTTATTATTATGTTGGAATAACCTGTCCATGCGAAGTACCACATACATGGTGAAATTCTTCTGTTATTCCATTTTTTATTATTCTGTTAGAATAACCTGTCTGTGCGGTCTATCACATGCCTGGTGAATTCTGTTGTTATTCTATTCTTTATTATTCTGTTGGAATATCCTATCGGTGCAGATTGCGCATGACTTGGTTCCATTCTTTATTATTCTGTTGGAATATCCTGTCTGTGCGGATTACGCATGACATGGTTCCATTCTTTATTATTCTGTTGGAATAACCTGTCTGTGCGGATTACGCACGCCTGATGAATTCTTCTGTTATTCCATTCTTTATTATTCTGTTGGAATAACTGGCTTATATGGATTACCGCATGCATGGTGAATGATTTTTCATATTCATTCCTTATTAAATTATGGAAATGATCTGTCTACATGGAGTACCGCATGGCTGGCAAAAATCCATTTGTGATTTTATATATTCTATTATACTCAGTTGGTTAAAGTTTTGGCTTCTATACTCCATGAAATTAGTGAAATATCCTTGATATTTGCGTTTCATCAAGTATCTTTTCATGGAAATATTCTTCTGAGCATTCTTGAATTTTACTCCACAAATAAGTATCATGTTGACAATTTGGCAGTTATTGATTTCTGGATAAATTAAAATTATAAATCTTTAAAATTTATCCTTGAACTTGTTTTATTGAATTATTATGTCATTGTCATCATCCTCATGCTTATATTGTGATGAAAGTCATCTTTGGCTTACGTGCATAGATGGACTTGGTATGATTATGACCAGAGATTATTCGATATAATTATGACCGTAATGTGACGAATGATGTGGTAAAAGTCCTCATTGGCCTGTAGTTCAGTGATGGACAGTTGTTGGTGTGATTATGACCAGGGATTATTCGGTATAGTCATAACCATTGATGATTACATGAATATCCTTGGTCGTGAGGCAAGGATGATTCAATTTTATTAATTAAGCTGAGTCTCAGTGATAAAGTTGATGAAAAACTTTTTAAATCATAGAAGATAGTAGATTTTATGCTCTACTTGACTCTTCTAATGGATTGTTTGTTCCGCTGCAGTTAAACTTGTTGTCTATTATATTCTATCAGTTTAAAATTTTTGAAGGCTAATGATAATTTATTCTGCATTATCTTAGTCATAATATTTCTTACTGGGCTAGTTGAGCTCACCCTTTCTTTCACTGTTCTCTTCAGGAAATGAGAACGTAGCCGGGACTAGTCGGGAAACGGAGTGACGGTTCATATGATAGCATTAGTAGTCCTCACTATTCTGTTAAATAGTGTGACGATAAATGTAATGAGGATTCCATTGAGTGTGGATATTGTCTAGATGACAATATTCTTATTAAAACTCTTAGATTGTATTTCGTCGTATTTTACACGATTGTTGTATAATTAAGTTGTATTTGAATTTTGTACCATGTATTTGGCGACTCAAGATGGGTGCTGTATACCTGTTTTGGGGGCATCACACCAACAATCTTGAGTATCATGTCCAGGTGCTCCGACATGATAAGCACACTTCCGAGTAGCATTGAAACCCCTCCCATTAGGGTTGGTTGGTGGAAGAAGATGTGTGATTTTCTTTTGAGTTGTCAGAAGAGCAAGAATATTCTTGAGTGAGTCCCCTAAGGGTGTGAATGTTCGAGGGCTCTTTGCATCTCCACCTTTAGGTAATGGAGGGATTGAAGACTGTGCTTGGAAAGAAGAGTAATTTCTCCACTGTATAGGCATGTTCTGACTGCCTTTTTGACCTTGTAGTATCAAGGAAACATCCTCCTCTTTCTTTTTATGGACCCTCCGGGGGTTGTTTCCATAAGATTCAGATTGGATGTGCTCAGCAACTGCTTTAAGAGCGGCTAGGTCTTGAATCTTTCCTAACTTCAATCCCATCTCAGCCATCTCTCCGTGCTTGATCATTTTAGAAAATGGTTTGCAAATACCAGCTAAGACTCTCTCATAGAAAGGAGCTTCTTATATGTCTATGAAAGTCATGACCATTTCTGACTCTGTCATAGAAGGAATAACTTGAGCAGCAAAGCGCCTCCACCTTTGAGCGTACTCTCTGAAAGACTCATTAGACTGTTTGTTGACCTTGGTAATCTGGTACCGGTCAGGAGCCATCTGAGATTGAAAACTGTACTGAGTGAGGAAGGCATGAGCTAGCTCTTCCCAGCTATAGATCTTTGAGTTGTCAAATCTAGTATACCATGAACAGGCTTATCTAGACAGACTCTTCTGGAATAGCTGCATTCTAAGCTTCTCGTTTTCCGCATAAGATCCAAGTTCTCCAATGAACACCTTCAAATGTGTGTAAGGATCCCCTAATCCGTTATACTTTTCAAAGTCAGAGGTTTTGAATTTCTCTAGATAATGAACACTAGGGAATATGCGAAGGTCAGCATATGAAACACTTCAATGTATTCCAATCCCTTTGAGAGAATGGATAGTTTCTGTGACACCCCAAAATAGGTATACATCACCCATCTTGAGTCGCCAAATATATGGTACAAAATTCAAATACAACTTAATTATACAACAGTCGTGTGAAATACGACAAAACATAATCTAAGAGTTTTAATAAGAATATTGTCATCTAGACAATATCCACACTCAATGGAATCCTCATTACATTTGTTGTCACGCTATTTAACAGAATAGAGAGGACTACTAATGCTATCATCTGGATCGTCACTCCGTTCCCCGACTAGTCCCGGCTACGTTCTCATTTCCTGAAGAGAACAGTGAAAGAAAGGGTGAGCTCAACTAGCCCAGTAAGAAGTATTATGACTAAGATAATGCAGAATAAATTATCATTAGCCTTCAACAATGTTAAACTGATAAAATACAATAGACATCAAGTTTAACTGCAGCGGAATAAGCAACCCATTAGAAGAGTCAAGTAGAGCATGATATCTACTATCTTCTATGATTTAAAATGTTTTCATCAATTTTTATCACTATGACTCAACTTAATAAATAAACCACATCATCGAGTCATCCCTGCACTACGGGCCAAGGATATTCATTAAATCATTAATGGTCATGACTATACCGAATAATCCCTGGTCATAATTATACCAAAAACTGTCCATCAATGCAATACCGGCCAATGAGAACTTTTACCACATCATTCGTTACATTACGGTCATGATTATACCAAATAATCCCTGATCATAATCATACCAAGTTCATCTATGCACGTAAGCCAAAGATGACTTTCATCACAATATAAGCATGAGGATGATGACAATGATATAAGCAATAATCAAACGAAATCAAGGATACATATTAAAGACTTTAAATTTATCCAAATAATATCAATTACTTAATAAACACATAATCTAATATTATTAATATTATAGTAATATTTTAATCACTTCTTAAACTTATAAATAATTTATTTCAATTGTTTACACTTTACCAAATAATGCATTTTAATCATTCAAAAATGCCATACTCATAAGATTTCATCACCAATGATCAAATCTCTCATCAAAAATCTGCATATTATATTTAATTCATTGACTCATAACAAGTTCATTTTCATGAAAAATACCAAATCAGTCCCAAAAATATTTCTTTTCTGGGATTTAGCAAAATATAGTCTCATATTGAACATATATTTTTCTTAGAATTTTTAAAATTTATTTACTATTTTTCATATGGCAAAAACTGCCGAATATTTAGACATTTATCATAAATTATACTTTTGTCCAAAAATTCCGAAATTTACAGGGTATACTCCTGTTATATACATGTACTCCCAATAAAAATTTTACCAATTTTGGACTTAACCACAAAGAGTTATAAGGATTTACTTTTAAAATAGTCTTTTCCCATAAAATTCATAACTCTTAATCTATACATCCAAAAATAGCCATTTTTGGACACAATCTAGAAAACTCATCAAATTATCATTTCAAAATTTTTTAGATTTTTTGAGGGTCAAAAAAAATTACGAAACTGCCCCTGGCAGAAACCCTTTTTAATGAAAATACTATTCATATGAATACAAAGAATCATTCACCATGCATGCGGTAATCCACATAGATAGGTTATTCCAACAGAATAATAAAAAATGGAATAATAGAAGAATTCACCATGCATGCGATAGACCGCACAGACAAGTTATTTCAACAGAATAATAAAGAATGGAACCAGGTCATACGTAAACCGCACAAATAGGATATTCCAACAGAATAATAAAGAATGGAACCAGGTCATGCGTAAACCGCACAGACAGGATATTCCAATAGAATAATAAAGAATGGAACCATGTCATTCGTAAACCGCACAGACAGGATATTCCAACAGAATAATAAAGAATGGAATAATAGAAGAATTTCACCATGTATGTGGTACTTCGCAGAGATAGGTTATTCCAACATAATAATAAGAATGGAATAACAGAAGAATTTCACCATGTATGCAGTACTTCGCATATACAGGTTATTCCAACAAAATAATAAGGAATGGAATAACAATAGCTCTCTTCATGAATACGAAAGAAATAATACCCCTTACCTTAGAAAGAAACTGGATACTGGAGTAGAGAAGTAGCAGACTTCTCTTCTTCTTTCTCTCTATAATTTCTCTCTATAATAATTACTCTATAGCTTTAGTGAATTGGTGAGAAATGAAGGAAGAATGAACTTCTATTTATAGAAAAATATAGATTCGATAATTGCACGTTTTGGGGCTCAAAATATTACAGTACAATACCTCAAACTTTTCTTTTATTTTTAATTTAGTCCTGAAAGTATTATCAAACTTGCACCACCTCCCCTAATAGTAAATAATGTGAATCAATAGTTCAATCATGTGAATCAATAGTTATAATCATGTGAAAATATGAATTACAATATAGTACCTCCATCTATACCTCTATTTTAAACTTAGTCGTGCAAGTATTATCAATCTTGCACCAACTCCCTTAATAGTACATGAATGTGATTCAATAGTACACATATGTGAATAAATAGTTATATAAGCATGTGAATTAGTAGCAATTAATTGCTCATTTATCCGATTAATTACCTGATTTATCAATATAACCCCCAGATATCAATTATCATCAGAATAGATGTCGATTTCCACTAACACTAATAATCTCAACACAATGGAACTATCAAATTCATCTTTAATCAACACGAACTTATTCATCATTAATATTATAACTCACAATATTCATCACTAATAATCCCGACCGAGATAATGTTCTTGCATCTGGCCCCTGGCATTTTGCCTCAAAAACCTTCTAATCGTCTAGCAAAATCACATGCTATAAACGAACAAGTAGCACCCGAATCAAATAGCACGTAAGCATTTATGTTATTGATCGGGATAATACCTGCAACTATATCCCTTGATGCCACCGCATCTTGGACCATCATATTAAAGGTGTGGGCCATTGATCTACCTGGCTGAGCTGGACCACTAATAGCTAACTTACCGCTATTAGTGCCCTTATTTCCATCTGTCCCCTTCTTTGGACAGTTCTTTCCTATGTGGTTAGTTAATCTACATACAAAACATCCATGGTTTTTCTTTGGATTGGGACAGTTAGGCGAAATATGTCCGTCCTATCCACAGTTATAACATACTGCCTTTCCTTTGAGACAGACTCCTAAATGAGTCTTCCCACAGGTTTTACAAACCTCAATCCTCCTTTTAGGATCCCCTTGCTTTACTCTGGTATTCCCAGAGTTAAAACCCTTCCTCTTTTGACCGTCGCCACTACCACTGGCTCCTTCGGTCTTGATTCCCCCATCAACTTTTCCCTTATTTTTCTTATCCTTGTGGTACTGGCTGAGAGCCTCATTCCCACCTTCGGCAATTATTGCCTTCTCAAATATGGTTCCAAAGGAAGTGCTTTGGAACACAGAAATTCGGCTATAGAGCCAGGGTTTCAAGCCCTGCTCGAATCGTCTAGCCTTTCTTACTTCAGTGTCCACTTGATGTGGAGCAAATCTCGCCAGTTCATTAAACTTGGCAGTATACTGGGGAACCATCATATCCCCTTGTTTCAAATCAAGAAACCTCATTTTCATCCTTCCTTGCATACTTGTGGGAAAGTAGTTCTCAAAGAAAATCTCCTTGAACCTCACCCACGTTAAATTTTCTATCCCGGCCCTAGCCTGGTTTCCTCCCACCAGAAATTGGCCTCCCCTTTCATCATATAGGTTGCAAAAGCAACCTTTTGACCTTCTTCAACATTTGCTATAACAAATGCTTTCTCGATTTCTTTCACCCAAGTTTGGGCTTCTACTGGGTCCGTAGTTCCTTTGAACTCCGGCGGACCGACACTTTTGAAATCCTTAAAAGTAATAGCTCGTATTACCCCAGGATTTATGGGCATATTAGCCCCAGTTCTATTAAACGCGGTCGTTAAAAGATTAACGAACTCTTGCATTGGATTAACCGGACCTCCCTCCAGTTGGTTAACATTAGAATCTTGATTTTGTTGTCTCCTTCTTGGCAGCATTTTGCTGTTAAGAAAACAACACGTCATTATTACTTTCTTCTTCTTGTTTTGTTATTATTTATAATGAAACAATAACTCATAACCATTACTCAATATGTTCCATAAAAAGACTTATATTGATTCATAACTTGTAGTATAACACTACATTGTTTACGTTACTCAGCCTTAGCTGATTACATTACCATCCCGCAAGTTTTGTTATTATTTATAATGAAACAATAACTCATAACCATTACTCAATATGTTCCATAAAAAGACTTATATTGATTCATAACTTGTAGTATAACACTACATTGTTTACTGTTACTCAGCCTTAGCTGATTACATTACCATCCCGCAATTGCTTTCCAAAAATTAGGATTTACAAAAGACTACCCTTGATATACAAAAGAGGGTTTTACGTCACTACTAGATACATAATATTTAAATATCTAAAATATTCCAGCTATTACTAGATTACATCTGTCGAATGGCATTCTCAAAGTCTTTCGTAGCCAGACCGGTAATGACATCCCGACTAATAGTATGTCGAGTCTGCCCTTCTTCTATCGGATACCCAGCTACTTGCTGCTGGAAATCCACATGAGAACTCCTATATATATAGGACATCCCCTCTACTTTCTGTTTCATAGTCTTTAGCTCCTGCTTGAGCTCAAAGACTTCGTGTTTCAGCTCGTGGACCTTGTCCTTGGCCAAAATACGATCGTCGTGTTCCTCTTCCCACATGCCTTCCATACTCAATTTGTCCTCCCGGACAGCTTGGAGTTCCTCTTTCAACTCCTTAACTTCTTGACAATAATGGACATTTCTATCCAATACTGACATGAACAGTGCCTTCATTGACTCCCCCATAATCAACTCTTTTGTAGGTGGAACCTAATCAAAGGACATCACGTCTACCTCTTCCTCTAGCATGCCATCAAATATAGACATGTAGTCTAAATCGTCCGAGTCTCCAGACTCGATTGTCACCACCTCTGGTTCTACTGCTACGGGATTGGGTAGTATCTCTACTCGATTAACCGAATCCTCGTTCACTACATGTATATCTCTATACATATCATTTTCTCCTGACATCTACAATAAAACAATATGGTTTGATTAGAACACGTCGGTAGAATAATAAAACACATAACGTAATATAATGCATTTTATAGAGTTATCTTTCATCTTTTACTTCTTTATTCTTTCTTAAGGTTATGACTTAAGGTTCTAATTTCCCCCTTAAGTTTTATAACCTATGATTTGATACCAACCTGTAGCGCCCCCAAATCCGGGTATCTTCCAACCCGACAGATGGTGCTATACTGTACTAACATTCATACATTCATTCAATTGAAAAGCTTCAAAAGAACGAACATCTCTTCTATATTATCAAAATAATATTTACATTGTCCCAAGTTCTAAACCAATTATAAAGGTTCTTTGTCATAATATCAATTACATTATAACATTAAACCTATACTATTATATAGATAGCTTAACGATCTGCCATAGCTTTTCCTTTATCCTTATTCGATCCTTCGGGAAGTTCAGTCTTAGCTGCATTCATATGGTTCAAGCAAGAGTGAGCATAACTAGCTCAGCAAGTATGACAATTTCAATAAACAACATGCTTGTCAAACACAAATCGTATATCTTCAATAACTGAACAATAGTTATGAAGTACTATTGATAATCCAAAATAGCACTTCATTTTCCTTTCAAAATGTTTTACAATAATAACAATATTCAGTAAAACATTCACTCCGGTCAGAGACCTTGAGCATTTCATTCTTCTTTAAAAAGGACAACCTGAAACTAATTCCGTAAGCCCGGTATTACTTACGAGCACTTCTAGGTGATTAGCCTATTGTACTCTATGTTGATCAACACTACATTCATTAATCGTATGTACGTTTAATTGGTGGCAACCTCGCGTGCCTGTCGTTTAACGACAAAAACATTTGTTTAACATTTCAGTCTTCTTTTGAGAACCATATTAAGTAGTTGACAAAAGACAATAACATTTGATGACAGATGAATAGATTATCAATAATCCACTCAATATATCAAGTCCAGCCGAAAGGATTGGCTTTAACTTCATCATACATTAGTTCATGCGTAAGAATACATGAACTTCAAAACTTGTTCAGGTTGAACTGAGACAAGAGTTAGAATACTTGCCTTCAGCGTCTGCTACGGTGTAATTACTTTGTGATTGAATCTTTTAAGTCTCTACAACACATGATCACATAATGCCTCATATTAGGTCATATATAATCAAGTATGTATATGACTATCTTACCCTTCATCTCAATCTAATTGTCTATTAGATTCATTTACTATACGTTCCGGCTTATCATTATACTTACATTCATACTTGACTAGGTTATCTCAACCTTTATACAACATCTTTAAGGTTTAACAAAGTTTAAACAATGTTACTTTACACCCCTGAGGTTGTGTTTACTTTTAAATCAATTAACTTTCTTTTCTTTGTAATTAAAAACATTCATCACTATCCTTGTTCTGAGGATGGCATTGCGGCGCCGGCTTTATACTTACATCTTACGCTACGACACGAGTTAACAGTGGCATTGTCCCAGACTTGGCGCTGCAGCGTGAGTCCTTACTCAGTGGGTCGCGCTGCAGCGCCACTCTGCAAAAGGTGTTGTACTGTGCATGGCGCTGCGGCGCCATGATTTACACTATGGTTCGGGCTGCGGTGCGAGTTTCCAGTGTGCTCAGACACAGTTACGGCACTGCGGCGCCACTCAAATGGCCTAGGGTTGGCGCCGCAGCGCCAACTCTGTGCACCAGAAAATTTTACAGACAATAAATTTTGTTAACTTCCCGGACGCATAACTTCTTCGTTATAAGTCCGATTTGGCTCGTTCAAAAGCCTACGATTCATAAATTACATAATCTACGTGTTCATGCAAGAATTTTATCTATTTGACTTCATTTGCTAAGAATTCACCTATTGGTTCATTTTTAACGAAAACGATAAACGTTCGTGAACATTCAACGCTCGTTTCTTCATTCTAAGTCAAAATTCGGTCATTTTCGAGTTCGCAACTCTAGAATATCAAATATGACTTGTCTCCATTGAAAACCAATGTTTCCGAGTTCAAACACAAAATTTGACTTCTAATCCGGAAATTTCACGAATTCGATGATTATCGTCCAATCGTGCAATTTCCGACAAATCTTCATTACTTATGATTTGTTCATTACATTCAATTCACTTCTATGAACACATCAATATACCTAATACAACAACTTATTTTCACTATTGGATTTTGACTTTATTCATCCATAAGCTTATAACTTATTAAGTTATAAACTACTTTTAGCTCCATTGATCATAACTTATGAAAGTTAAAGTCTTTTAATCACCATGCATATATGTTCTCACATGTAGTTTCATTCATGTATATATAATACATATACATACAAACCCTTAACTTTTCATACTAACATTCAAGGTTAACTTATAATAAGTTCATAACTTTTATAAAGTCAAATGACTTATTACGAACTTATGTGACTTAAGTTCATTGCTTACACATTCTTCTTACTTCTTAACATTCATGTCCCTTAATCCAACTTTTCTTATCAACCTATCATGAATAGAGATAGAAGATAATTAGAGAAGGAGTATTAAAGATGGCTCTCTCTCTCTTGGCTGATTTTCTCTGCCTTCTCTCTAGAACTTTTTCAAATTTTCCCTCGCCCCTAGGCCTCACCTAACTATTCCGGCCTCCTTTTCCGGCTATTCCAATCCCCTGTCTCAGCTTCCTTGTGCCTTTCATCTCATTTTCGTCCTGGTTCTCTCTCTTACTTCTTTCTCTTTGTTTCAAAAATTTCTGATCCTCGGCCTTTGTCTCAAATATGGTCAGCCATAATCACTTATCGGCTGGTAACTCTATCAGTAGTGCTTCTCTTGACAACTTAGCTACCTTTGGAGTCTCACTTCCTAACTACCGTAACCTTCCTTTTCCTGAAACTGAGGAGATGGGTGAATCAGATGCACTTGGTCTGCAAGTTAGTTCTGGTGATTCCTCTTCTCCGGTTCTTCCTTCGGAAGTAGATTTGGGCCATCCCCCGGGCGAAAATGGCAAAGGCTATCTTCTCGGCTGCTCAACACTTCTCCCAGAAAGACCGTGAAGAAGCTCTTTTTGAAAGGAAAAAGAATCTCCATTTAATGTCATTCCTATCTGCTCATGGCGTTTCCACTAATGATGTGCAAGCCTTTCTCTCGGAAGGGAAAACGATCAACTTTGGTAATGCACCCATGCTGTCTGATAATAATCCTAATAGAAAACTTTTGGAATCTTCACCGGTGGGTGGCCCTCTCTTTCCTTCCACATGCATGGGGGAAATGCCTATCCCTGCCTTGATTTCCCCTGCCATTAAAGTACACGATCCTTCTATTGTAAAAGGGGTTGCTCCTATTCTTGAGGAGGGTGAAATTGTTACTGACTCGGTCAGAGAACCCACCAAAACTTGGAGTGATATTGTGGGCAAGAAATCTGGAAGATCCACTCGCAATCTTACTTTCCACCCCCCTACTCTGGCTGATGGGAACATGACGATCTACCCACCCTCTGAGGTGCCTAACAGGGGCATCAAGCTTTGGGCTTCAAGCTTGGTTGGTTACTTTATGCAATCCTCCTTCCCGTTTAAGGTTTTTGAACCGATTGCAAGAAGGTTATGGGGACATTTGGGCCTTTCTGATGTGTTCCTCCATAACAAAGGGTACTATATTTTCAAATTCGACTCCATTTCTGATCGTGATAATATCCTCGCCTCTGGTCCATGGCATTTCGCCTCTAAAGGAATAGTTCTACAGAAATGGAAGGAGGGTGTAAATTTCTCCAAGTCAGAATGTGCTGTGTTTCCGGTTTGGGTCAAGTTAACAAACATTCCCCTATCCTACTGGTCGGATGAGGGGATAAGCTATATAGCTAGTGCCATTGGAAAACCTTTATTCACAGATGAAATGACCTCACAAAATGATTTTCTGCAATATGCTCGTGTATGCATTGAGGTGAAAGCTTCCTTCTCCTTTCCTCCCTCAATTCGTGTGGCTGTAAAATCGGAGGATTCTATGGATACCATTTATGTACCTATTGAGGTTGATTATCAGAGCAAGCCCCCCTCATGCCCATCTTGCAATGTGTTTGGTCACTCTCTGCAAAAATGCCCAAAGGAAAATTATCAATGGATACCGAAAGCTTCAAAAAATCCTTCGGTCGGCACTTCTGATCCCACTCTTATGAAAACTGTACCCATTGATTCCTCGACTAAGCCACTGGCTCCGACACCTTCTAATAATGATTGGGTGAATGTCTCTCGTGGTGCTAAAACTGGGAATGGTCTCTCTGGCTCCAGTCCGACCTTGTACATTTCTAACTCCTTTGCTCCTATTGTTGAGGATGATCATCAGGATAACTCAGATGTTGACTCCCCCGGTGTCCCAAACCCTTTAGTCTCTAAGCTAAAATTGATTGACGAAAAGGAAGGCAAAGATCTTAAGAACAAGCAGAATCATAATAACGAAAATCCTCAAGCTGCTAAGAAGCGGAAAGGGAAAGGCAGAGCTGGTTCACCCCCTACATAGTTATTTATGTTAGCTTCCTATAATATAAGAGGTCTCAATAAATTGCCTAAGCAGGCTTTTGCCAAACAGCTTATTGCTGATAATAAAATCACCCTTTTGGGTCTTCTTGAAACCAGGGTCAAACAAGAAAAGGCTTTAAGAATTTCAAGCAACATTTGTAAGTCTTGGAAATGGGCCTTTAATTATGATTCTCATATCAATTGGCAGAATTTGGGTTGGATGGAATCCAAACCTTTGGAATTTGGATGTTATTTTTGTTTCCTCGCAAGTGATACAATGCAAAGTTCAATCGGTGGACATGTTTAGCACTTCTTTTCTGATCTCTTTTGTTTATCGGCTAAATACTTACTTGGAAAGAAGGGACTTATGGCATGATTTACTCTCCTTCTTCCCCTCTTTTAGTTGGTGCATGTTGGGTGATTTCAATGTTATAAGGGACCTCGCTGAAACCAACAATGAAAATGTTTCTTGGGATATTGGGATGGAAGAATTTAGATCTTGTACCACTTCGATTGGCGTTGATGACATAAGAGGATTTGGTCCTCTGTTTACTTGGTCTAACATGCAGTTGGCCCGGCCGGTACACAAAAAACTGGATCGTGCTATGGGTAACTCTGACTGGTTCTCTAATTTTAGCATGTCTCTGGTCACCTATGCCCCTCGTGGATTATCAGACCATTCTCTTCTTTTGCTCCGGACTGGGATCAGGCTCCCTCAATCTAAGCGGTAGTTTCAATTCTTCAATCACATGCTTCTTCTTGAAGGTTTCAATGAGGTTGTTGGCAATGTCTGGTCTACTTCCATTTCTGGGAATCCCTTCCATGTTTTCTCTAAGAAACTCAAACTTACCAGACATGCATTGGTGTCCCTCAACACTACCTCTGGGAATGTTGTGACGCTAGTTAGCTCGGCTAAAGAGGAGCTGCACGTTGTACAAACACTGCTCCATGATAATCCCTTGGATCCTGACCTGCTGGAGCGAGAAAAATCTAGCCATCACCTTCTTTGGACTGCATTAGAAAGAGAGGAAATGTTTCTTCAACAGAAATCTCGAGCCAATTGGTTGGCTTTGGGCGACCATAACTCCAGCTATTTTGCGAACTTAATGAAAAACCGTTGGAACTCCAACAAAATCTTATCCATATTAAACTAGGCCGGTTCATTAGTACAGGGCCAAAAAAACATTGAAGAGGTTGCAGTGGGATATTTTGATCATCTTTTCAACTCTGTGGAGGAGTCCTATCCTGGGTTCGGAAATTATGATATCCTTCCATCCAAACAGATCAGTAGTGCCATAGCCTCTAAATTGGGATGCCCTATCTCGGATACTGAAATCCTTGAGGTTCTCAAATCCATGAAGCGTAACAAAAGTCCTGGTCCTGACGGGTTTAATGTCAACTTTTTTGTTAGTTGTTGGAATATTGTGGGTGTGGACTTCCTTAAAGCTGTCCACTACTTCTTTGCAGTTAGTAGGTTGTCGAGAGGTTTCAATTCGACTGTTCTTGCTCTCATTCCTAAAAGCTCCAATCCTACTTCCATGTCTGATTTTCGACCCATCTCATGTTACAACACAATATACAAATGTATTGCAAAAATCTTAGCCAATCGGTTAAAGGAAGCTCTCCCTTCTCTTGTGGACAAAGCTCAATCTGCCTTTGTTAAAGGGCGACGTATTAGTGACAACATTCTTATTGCTCAAGAAATGTTCACAGGATATCTCAGATCGAATGGTCCCTCTCGCTGTGCTTTAAAAATTGATCTCACTAAAGCTTTTGACACGGTAAGATGGGACTTCCTCCTGGATACTCTTCAAGCCTTCAAATTTCCTCCTTCCTTTGTAGGCTGGATCAAAGCATGTATCTCTAGTGCCATGTTCTCGGTAAAAGTTAATGGCTCTCTTGCAGGGTTCTTTGGAAGCTCCAGAGGTCTCAGACAAGGAGACCCTCTCTCTCCTTTCCTTTTTGTTTTGGTCATGGAAATGCTCTCCCTTAAATTAAATAAGGCTACCTCAATTCCTGAGTTCAACCATCATTGGAAAGCCAAAGATTGCAATCTTACCCACCTCTTCTTTGCGGATGACATCCTGATTTTCTGTCATTCATCCTTGCCTTCGGTATCCATCATTAACTCATGCATTCTATCTTTCTCATTATTCTCGGGGCTTATACCAAACGCACACAAAAGCCATTTTTTCCTCTCTAATTAAGATACTTCAGCCATTATGGAAATTTCCTCTTTGATTGGTTTTCCGATGGGAACCCTTCCCTCAAAATTTCTAGGTGTTCCCCTATTGTCAAAAAAACTCACGAAGGTTGATTGTATTCCTCTCATTCATAGAATAACTAACCGTGTAACATCTTGGACTTCTAAAGTACTCTCCTATTCGGGAAGGCTCCAGCTGATTAGAACTACTCTTTTTTCCATTCAAGTTTTTTGGAGCTCACATTTTCTTCTTCCTAAAATGGTGCTCAAAGAAATCCAATCCATTTTATCTCGGTTTCTATGGAAAGGGACTAATCTTGGGAAATATGGTGCTAAAGTTGCTTGGGACAATATAACACTTCCCCTAGCTGAAGGTGGTCTTGGCATTAAAAGCTTATCTGACTGGAACAAAGCTCTTATCCTGCAGCTCCTTGTTTGCATCATCCAACCTCAATCAAATTCTCTTTGGGTCAAGTGGACCAAAGCCACAATTCTCAAACATAAATCTTTCTGGCAGATAAAACTCACTTCAGCGTGCTCTTGGATATGGAAGCAGGTTCTTAAGCTTCGGCCTCTAGCATTACAGCACCTTCATTATCAAGTTGGAAATGGTCTGGACACAAGTATGTGGTTTGACCCTTGGCTCTATAACACTGCCATCAACCCTTCAAGCCATCTTATTTCCAATTCTGGGATCCACATATCTGCAAAGGTCAGTTCTATCATTAGAAGTACCTCCTGGATTCTTCCTACGGGCAACCATTACGACATCATCATGTTGCGTAGAGATCTTGAAAGGCTTCCCCCACCCACACAGCAACGAGATAGGATCCTTTGGGATGCTTGGGATTCGAAAAATATCAAAGTTAACCAAATTTGGGAGTCCATACGGTTAAGACAACCCCCTATTCCTTGGTACTCATTTTTTTTTGCTAAATTTAGACTTAAATAAAAAAAATGGGGGATTACAGGACCGCATGGGATAGACCCAAACAGAAATATCAGAGACACCAAAGGACATGCCCTATGGTGTAAGACTATATAAAGGATACATGCGACTGCCATAAAGAAATGTTACAGTATATATCAAAGCATAAAGAAGGCACCCGAATACTGAACCACCTGAACAAGCTGCCACTTGTGGTCGAAGCCCCACTCGATGAGGACCCATTTAATGAAGCCCCACAAATCCGAAGTCTAAGACACTGAGGAGAACCTTCAGGAAAAGGAAGACAAAGACCGAACAGGCCGAAGCTGTCCATAACCGAAGCCTAACTCTACGAAGACCCAGCTGAGGCCGAAGCTCACTCTACGAAAATCTAGCCGAAGCTCACTCTACGGAGACCCAGCCGAGGCCGAAGCTCACTCTACGAAAATCCAGCTGAAGCTCACTCTATGGTGACCCATCCAAGGCTGAAGCTCACTCTACGATGACCCAGTCGAACCATACTCTACGAAGACCCAGCGAAGGAAGGAAAAGCTGGCCGAACTGGGAGAAAATGATTGAATACCAAACCCCACTATGTGAAGATGACTGACTGCTGTTAAGGTGAGCCCAGCACAGTAGCAAAAAGACCCATAAATCCCGGCTCGTTCTTTCCCTTCTCCCCCTTTCGCATCCTTCCTCTCTTCCTTGGGTTCTGTCCTAGGCTAGCCTCTATGGTTGATTTCTCTCATCTCTCTGAGGGTAACTCCGAGAGCAGTCACTCCCGCTCCGGTTACTCTGAGTTTGGGGTCTCCGGTCCTCCTTCCAATATCACTCCGACGGAGGACATGGTGGAATCTGATGCCATGGCCATTAATGCCCAAATCGGCTCTGATGACTCGGTGTCTGATAATGACAGTCTCTGCACCCCCCTGGATCCTTCTCAAGTGCAGGACGTCTTTAGAGCAGCCTCTCACCTCTCTCAGCAAGATCGCCTTGATGCAGCTTTTGAACGCAAGAAAAACCAAGAACTTTTGGACTTCATCAAAGCTCATGGCTACTCCGTAAAGGACCTGAACGATTTCGTTTGCTCTGGTACTGTGTCTGCAGCCCAAGAACCACCTGGCCCCTCCCCGTCTCTAGCTAACTTGGAGGTTAGCCCTTCTGATGTTCCTGGTTTGGTAGTGGCTGATCCATTTCCAGCTCCTATCTCTTCATCCGCTCCGGTGCTCTTGCCATGCAAGGAAGTTCCCCCACTTCCGAAGTCTTGGAGCTCTGTGGTCGCGCAGTCTAGTCCTGGTGGCTTGGATAGTATCAACTTGGGCTTGAATTTTTTCCCTCCCCAGGATTCTTCCGGAACCGTTACTGTTAAACCACCAGTTGAGGTGTTACAGAAGGGCATTAATATCTGGTCCTCTAGTCTTGTGGGACACTTCATCCACTCCAAGCTTCCCTTTAAGCTAGTTGAAGCTACTGTAAAGAAACTTTGGGGTAACCTCGGTTTATCTAAAGTTTATCTCCTAGACAGAGGTTTCTTTGTCTTTAAGTTTGATTCCCTGATGGCCAGAGACAATATTCTAGCATCCAGTCCTTGGTATGTTGCCTCCAAACTTCTTATCCTTCAGCCCTGGAAAGAGGGGGTGGACCTTCTCAAACCGGATTACTCTAATATCCCAATTTGGGTTAAGTTCAGCAATATACCTCTCTCTTATTGGACCAAGGAGGGCCTTAGCTACATAGCAAGCGCAGTGGGCCGTCCTCTTTTTGCTGATAACTTGACTTCTAAGCTTGAGCCTTTGAGCTTTGCCCGAATTTGCATTGAAATGAATGCATCCTCCTCCTTCCCCTCTTCCATCAAAGCCTTGGTTTTCAATGGGCACTCCATGGCCGAAGAGTTTGCCACTATTAATATTGAATATTGGAGTAGGCCTCCGTCCTGCCCGGACTGCAAATGCTTTGGTCACTCACAACTTAAATGTCCTAAATCTAACTTCCATTGGGTCCCTAAGACCTCCTCTGTTCCCTCTTCCAAGCAGATGGGCCTTCCTCCTTCCTCCTCTACCCCCACTCCTGCCGCTCCTCCCCGTGACAATGACTGGACGTAAGGGGCCTAAAGGCTTGTCCCCTATCATTTCCTCCCCTCCGCATACTGCAAATGCATTCTCCCCCTTCTCCATCTCAACTACCCCTGATTCCTCCGAGTTTGAATCTCCCATCCCTCCCAATCCCCTTGTCGACAAACTCAAGCAAGTTGACGAAAAAGAATGTAGAAATCTCAAGAAAAAAAATCATCCTGGCAAGGAACATACTAACAGTTCAAAGAAAAGGAACAAGGGCCCTAGGGGTTCTCCCCTCCCAATCTAAATCCCCATCTTATCCATGACATCTTTTTGTTCTTATAATGTCAGGGGACTCAATAAGAAGCCTAAACAGGCCTTTATCCGTAACTTTTTGGCGTCCAACCATATCTCTTTTGCTGGCCTCATCGAGACCAGAGTCAAGGCTCCCAACGCTGTCAGGTTGTCTAGAGCTATCAACCGCAACTGGGACTGGATCTTCAATTATGACCATCATCCGAATGGTAGAATCTGGGTTGGATGGGACCCCCTTATTTGGAGGGTGGAGGTTTGCTTTCAATCAGCCCAGCTATCTCACTGCAAACTTTCATCTGTCAATGGAGGCTCTCCCCTACTTGTTTCAATTGTCTATGGGTCGAATTTTGCTACTGAAAGAAGACAGTTATGGCACGATCTCTCTACCTTGTCATCCTACTCTGCTTGGTGCATCCTTGGCGACTTCAACTCAATTTCCCAGCCTCATGAATCCGATGGGGGTGATTCCTCTTGGGACCAAGGTATGACTGACTTTAATGACTGTTTGACCAATATTGGAGTCGAGGATATCCGGGCCATTGGTCCTAAATTCACTTGGTGGAATTGTCAAACTACAAATCCGATCTTCAGGAAACTTGATAGAGCTCTGGGTAACCCCTCCTGGCTTTGCTCCATGTCTGACTCTCATGCGGTATTTGGTCCTCGTGGGTTTTCAGATCATAGCCCTATTATACTCAATACTGGACTACATCTTCGTAGAGTAAAAAAGCCTTTCCAATTTTTCAATTTTATGTTGGAGCTAGAAGGTTTTGACTCTACTATCTCCTCCTGCTGGAATGTCCATGTTCGTGGGAATCCTATGTTCGTCCTCTCGGAGAAGTTAAGAAGAACTAAGAAGGCCCTCATTGCCCTGAATTCCTCTGCTGGAAACCTCTCTAACAATGTGTACACTCTCCAACAAGATCTGGCGGCAATTCAGTCCTCTCTCCATGATGACCCCTTAAACGCCTCTCTGCTTAATAGCGAATCGTTATGCAACAAGTCCCTTTGGAAAGCTCTTGCTCTTGAAGAATCCTTGTTGATGCAAAAATCCAGAGCCATCTGGCTCGCCCAAGGCGACAAAAACTCAAAGTTTTTCGCTAATGTCATCAAGAGTAGATGGAACCACAACAAGATTATGGCCATTACTAATACTTTGGGTGACACTATTGTGGACCAAGTTGGCATTCAGAATGTTGCTGTAGCCTACTTCCAGGAGCTGCTGGGATCCTCTCCAGATTCTTACCCGGGTTATGATGAGCTTAAACCTTTCATCACCAAGCATATCTCGCATTCGCAATCTTCCTCGCTGACTGCCCCTATCCTCGACTCTGAGATCCTTATGGTTCTCCAGTCCATGAAAAAGAATAAAAGCCCGGGCCCTGATGGCTTTAACGTCAACTTCTTCCTTCATTGCTGGGATACTATTGGTCCGGATTTCACCTCGGCGGTTCACCATTTTTTCAATTCTGGCCAGCTCCCCTGTGGGATCAACTCCACGGCTATTGCTCTCATACCCAAATCAGATAACCCCTCCTTCATGTCAGATTTCAGACCCATTTCATGCTGCAACACGGTCTACAAGTGCATCTCTAAGATTCTTGCTAATAGGCTCAAAAGGATTCTCCCCTCTATCATTGACCATGCCCAATCGGCCTTCATCTCAGGTAGAAGTATTAGTGACAATATTTTGCTGGCCCAAGAGCTTCTCCGTAATTACCATAGACCCTCCGGGCCTCCCAGATGTGCCCTTAAGATTGATATTCGGAAAGCCTTTGACACTCTTAACTGGGGGTTCCTCTTTGATCTGTTGCGTCTCCTCAAATTTCCTCCTATATTTATCAGTTGCGTCCACTCTTGCGTCACCACGCCAATGTTCTCCATCAAAGTAAATGGTGCGCTGTCAGGTTATTTCAAAAGTGCCAGGGGGCTGAGACAAGGGGATCCTCTTTCTCCATACCTATTTGTCCTAGCCATGGAAGCCTTCTCTATGATTCTGAATAAGGAAACTCTATTGCCTGATTTCAAATTCCACTGGAGATCTGAGCCTTGCAATATAAACCACCTCTGTTTTGCTGATGACCTCTTAGTTTTCTCCCATGGTGACCTGCGCTCAGTGTCTATCATACACTCTTGTATCCAATCCTTCTCCATGTTCTCCGGCCTAATCCCGAATGCTCTGAAAAGTCACTGTTTTCTGTCCAATGCTGTTAATGATGAGATGAAGGACAATATCTGCTCCTTGCTTGGATTTCCCCTTGGCACCTTGCCAATCAAATTTCTTGGGGTCCCTCTTATTTCCTCTAAGCTCTCTCATTCGGACTGCATGCCCTTAATTCATAGGATCATGGCTAGAGTTTCCTCATGGACTGCCCGTCCTCTCTCTTTTTCGGGAAGGCTCCAACTAATTAAATCTGTCCTTTTTGCCATTCAATCTTACTGGGCTGCCCATTTCATTCTCCCCAAGTCGGTTCTCCGATCTATTCAGTCAATCCTTTGTCGATTCCTTTGGAAGGGGACCTCCCTCCAATCTCATGGAGCCAGAGTTTCTTGGAAAAACCTATCTCTGCCCCTCTCAGAAGGAGGTCTAGGCCTAAAGAACCTTACCGAATGGAACGTGGCTCTCATTCTCCTCCACTTGCTTAAAGTCATCGCTCCATCCACCTCCTCCTCCTGGGCTAGATGGGTCCAAAAAACTGTCCTGAGGCTTAGAAATTTCTGGCATATTACAATTCCCTCAGATTGCTCTTGGATTTGGCGAAAAATTCTCAACCTTAGGCCTCTAGCCCACCAATTCCTTACCTACAAGGTTGGCAATGGCACCACCTTCAGTCTTTGGCATAATCCTTGGCTCCTAGGCCAACCGATAAACCCCTCTGAGGCTCTCTTATCTAACTGTAGGATCCCAATTTCGGCCCGGGTTTCTAGCATCATTGATATGGGCTCCTGGTCCCTACCCACTAGCAATCATCATGAGGTCCAAGCCTTCCGTAATCTTTTCTCTGACATTCCCCCTCCAACTGATGGGGCTGACCTTATCCTCTGGGATAGCAAAACTATTACGTCCTTGAAGGCCTCATTCATTTGGGATTCGATCCGTTCCAGAGCTCCTCTTGTCCCTTGGGCAAATCTGCTATGGCATCCCTTGCATGTCCCTCGTTTCTCCTTCACCTTATGGCTGGCCCTTCACAGAAGACTCCCAACTAATGACTTATTCTCGGCCTACCCTAGTTTCCTCCCTCTGGTTTGTCCCTTATGTGAGCTTTCGGTTGAGTCTTTCCCCCATCTCTTCTTTTCTTGTCCCTTCTCCTCTTCTGTCCTCTCTTCGGTTTTTTCTGTTGGAAAGTGGACAGGTTTTCCTCTGGCTTGGGACAATTTGGTGGAATACATCTTGAATTTCAAAGGTGACTCTATGCTGACTGATATTTTAAAACTATCCTTTGCTACTACTGTTTACAAAATCTGGGCTAACAGGAATTCTTCGGTTCATCTTAACTTAAAAATGCCCCCCTTGGTGTTATCTCGCGATATTATTGCTGTGATCAAGGCCCGTCTTTCTTCCTCCTTGAAGTTCCACAAGGCCGTCCATACCTCTTCCATCTACCACATATGGTTATAGCTGTTTTTGGGGTCTGGTGCGGACATGGTTGTCTTGAGAGAGTTCCGGCTTGTTGCAGCTGAGATTCTCCTGACTGTTGTTGGCTTGTTTGTTAGCTTGGCTCTTTGTATGGTTGTACCTTTATATTTTGTTTTCTAATATGTTGGATAAAGGTTTGTTCTTTTTTGTTCTAGTCTAGTTCTTAGGCTTTACTCATGGGTCCTGTCCCATGACAGTTAAACGTCTGGGGTATGCCCCTTTGCGATTGTAGTATCTTTTTTATATATACAAACTAACTTAGCAAAAAAAAAAAAGACCCATAAAGTCCATCTCAGCCTCGCCTAGTCCACCTCGCCCAATATGTAAGAAGACACATAAAGTCCCACCCGAGGCACCCTAGCAGACCCAATATGCAACCCGTCTGCACCCAAAAGGCTAGCAGACCCATCTCTTCAGCAACCCACATATACCACATAAACCGAGGCATCTCATGCTTTACACGCAGCCCACATATACCACCTCAATCTTTACACACAGCTGACACTTACCACCTTATGCTGAACACATGCACATCTGCTCATCACAAAACACTTGCTCGCCCAGAACACCTTTTCATTTCATTGTGCTCGCCCGCCCACTCCACAGCATACACCGAAGATGATGAGGAAGCAACCCAGTCCAAAGCTATATGGCCCACTAGCACCAACCCTCTCCCAAGCCGAGCACTTCGCCCATAAGCCCATTCACTACTAGACTCAAGCACTAGAAGTAAGACTCAAGCAGTCAAACCCAGGCTAGCAAGAAGTATCAT
Organism: Panax japonicus; assembly: GCA_020205505.1. NCBI lineage: Eukaryota > Viridiplantae > Streptophyta > Magnoliopsida > Apiales > Araliaceae > Panax > Panax japonicus. The sequence continues at coordinate 44,363,152 of CM035110.1, read as the reverse complement.
CAAAACCAAGTCATAGTAACCAGTTGCAGTAATAAGGAGAGGAATGAGTTGCTTTGATAAAGAGAGAGTAAGAGGACAGCCTTGATTTAATGATATGGGTAATGTCCTTTGCAACAATGGATGGGGGGGTGAGCTGGTCCGAATGAGTCTTTTTGTTTCTCGCTTCCCAAATCTTGTAAAAGGTAGCAGCAAAAGTAAGATAAAGGATAAGCTTTGAGAGTTTCCTACCTTGGAAGGAGATGATGAACGAAGAGACACCAGTCCAGTCCATGGGGACGTTAGACCAATCACCCAATGTAAGAGTTTTTTGCAGAATGGAGGAGTATGGGCATTCGAAAAATAGATGGTCATAACTTTCATCATGTCGCTGACAGAGAGGGCAAGGGGAAGTTCTGCCAGACAGGTAGTGCCTAGTGATATCATTAGTAGGAAGTTTTCTAAGAAATCCCAACCACAAGATAAAGGAGAACCGGGGGACATATAGCTTGTTCCAGACAACTTTATGCCAATTAGGAGCAGACTTTTTAGTTCTAATGCAATCCCAGACGTGTCTAGCTTTGAGATTCGAAATAGAGAGACCATTCCATTCAATGCGGTCATTAGATAGAGGATGGATAGGTTGAGTCTCAATAAGACGTCTAAGTTCAATCATCTCATGGTGATAACACGGAGGAAGGAACCAAGAGGAATTAAAAATGATATCAGCTACAGTGGCCTTGGCTGAAAGCCCAGAGTTGGCCAGCAGAGTCTGACTAGGGTTAATCGGGTTACCATTTATCCAGGGGTCAAACCATAAACTTGTGTTAGAGCCATTACCAACAGTGTAGGAAACATGATTTCTAGCCGTTTGTCTGAGCTTGAGGACTTGTTTCCAGATCCAAGAGCAATCTGAGGGGGCCTGATAATTCCATATGTTTCTCCCTTTCAAGACAGTGGTGCGAATCCAATTGGCCCATAATGAGGACGAATCCACTCGGATGATGTTAAGCAAGTGCATCATAACCAGAGATTTATTCCATTCAATGATGTTTTTTAACCCTAATCCCCCTCAGAGACGGGGAGACATAGCTTATGCCATGCAACACGCGCACCAAATTTCCCCAAAGAGGGGCCTTTCCAAAGGAACCTGCATAAAATGGATTGAATAGCTCTGGATACCGCTTTGGGAAATATAAAGTGAGCACTCCAGAAGGATTGAATGGAGAATAAAACAGATTTTATGAGTTGAAGACGACCAGAATAGGCCAAGGCAATGGAAGTCCAAGATGTAACTCTAGAAGTGATACGGTGGATAAGAGGAATACAGTCCATGTAAGAAAGCTTAGATGAAATAAGAGGGACCCCGAGGAATTTGATAGGAAGGGTACCCACTTGAAATCCAAGCAGAGAGAGGATAGTAGTGGATGTCATCTGATCCGAGTTAGCCAGAAAGCATTGGCTTTTGTGGACATTAGGGATGAGGCCAGAGAAAAGAGAGAATGATTGAATGCACGAAATAATAATGCTCACAGATTTGATGCTAGCATGACAAAAGACAAGGATATCATCCGCAAAGAAGAGATGAGTGAGATTGCACTCTTTAGTTCGCCAGTGAAACTTGAAATCCGGGAGCATAGCACCCTCAGAGAGCTTAGTAGACAGCATTTCCATGACAATTACAAATAAGTAAGGGGATAGGGGATCACCTTGCCTAAGACCCCTGGAACTCCCAAAATAACCCGCAAGGGAACCGTTGACCTTGATGGAGAACATAGCTATAGAAATGCAAGCGCGAATCCACCTAATGAAAATTGGGGGAAACCGAAAAAGTTGCAAGGAGGATAGGAGGAAATCCCAATTAACAGTATCAAATGCCTTTCGAAGGTCAATTTTAAGAGCACAACGAGGCGGGCCAGACGATCTATGATAGTTCCTTAACAAATCTTGAGCGAGAAGAATATTGTCACTGATATTCCTGCCCTTAATAAAAGCATATTGAGACTTGCTAATGATTGTGGGCAGGACAACCTTTAGACGGCAGGCGAGGATCTTGGAGATGCATTTATAGATAGTGTTGCAGCATGAAATGGGTCGGAACTCAGACATTTCGGATGGATTTCCACACTTGGGAATGAGAGCAATGGCCGTAGAGTTAATACCCTTAGGCATGTACCCTGTATTGAAAAAATGCTTGACAAGATTTGAGAAGTCTTTCCCAACAAAATCCCAGCAATGAGAAAAGAAGTTTACATTAAACCCATCCGGACCCGGGGACTTATTCTTCTTCATAGATTTAAGGGTGGAGAATATTTCCTCATCTGTGATGGGGGCAATGAGGAGAGCAGCTTGCCCAGGGCTAAGGAATTAAGAAGGAGAGAATTCCATAGTCGGTAGAACAGAGGGGCCAGGATCAGGATTGAAAAGTTCCTGGAAATACTTAGTGGCAACCAATTCCACATCACGTTGGCCATGGACAAGCACCCCATCTTCATTTTTGATCGAGAGAATCTTATTAGAATTCCATCTACTCTTTACCATATTGGAGAAGAATTTTGTATTGCGGTCCCCAGTTGCGAGCCAAGTAACTCGAGACTTTTGGTGCATCAAAGCCTCCTCCATTTCAAGGGCCTGCCAAAGAGTTTGGAGACAGATTTTTTCCGAGTCTATAAGAGCCACATCCTGAGGATTACCATGAAGAAGAATTTGAGAATGATGGAGGGCATCCCGTAGCAATTTTGACAGAAGAAGTAACATTTCCTGAGAGTCAGTTCAGAGAGATCAAGGCTTTCTTTGTCAATTTTAATTTCTCAGAAAAAATGAAGAAGGGGTTACCATGCAGAGGACGGTTCCAGACAGCAGCAACACATTCCAGAAAACCATCAAGTTTGGTGAGGTGATTAAAAAATTGGAAGGGCTTCCTGGGTTTGACAATAGGGGATCCGGTATTGAGAATAACAGGAGAGTGGTCAGAGATACCTCTAGGCCCAAACATAACCAGAGCATTTGGAAAGGATGTGAACCAGTCTTCATTGCCGATGGCCCTATCTAATTTCCTATGAATAGGGTGTTCGACTTGATTATTCCACCAAGTGAAAAGAGGGCCAACCCCTCTAATGTCCTCAGCCCCAATTTGTTCCATACAATCTCTTAGGTCCTCCATCCCACAGTTCCAAGAATCATCCACCCTGTCAGATTCGGAAAGATCTCTAATGGCATTATAGTCTCCCAAAATACACCAACAATGATTACTATTAAAAGAAGATAAGGAATGCCATAGGTCTCTCCTCTCAACAATAGAGTTCAACCCATACACAAAAGAAATAAAAAAACTATTGGAATTACAATTGAGTTGCTTGATTTTACAATGAATTAATTGGGAGGAAACAAAAAGGATATCCACATTCCAAATGTTGGGATTCCATCCTACCCAAATGCGACCATTAGCATGGTGGTCATAGTTGCTAACCCAGGTCCAGTTCCTACAGACATAATTAGAAATTCTGGAGTAGTTCTGCTTCTTGACTCTAATTTCAAGCAACCCAACAAAAGAAATGTCATTGTCAGATATCATTTGACGAACATAAGCCTGCTTTGGCTTTTTATTTAGACCTCTGACATTATATGTAGCTAACATAATTTAGGTTGGAGCTGGAGATACTCCCAGGCCTTTGATTTTCTTTTTGGCCGACTTTGAGAGTTCTTTACCAGCTCTAGCTTTTTATCGCAAATCCTTACAATCCTTCTCATCCACCAATTTAAGCTTGTCGACAAGAGGGTTGTGGGCAATAGGGGATTCAATGTCAGATTGGGCTTGAGCACTGCATGCCTGGCCTGCAAGAGGGGAGAAGGGGTTAATAGTTGCCTTAGATCCAAGAAGGGAAGAGTTTACGGCCAAGGCAGAGGGCTTGCCCCCTTTAGAGACTGTAACCCACTTCGAATCATCAGGTACCGGCACGCCCGAACGCCTGTGATCAGCAGGGGCAGGAGGAGCAGCTTTGGGGATCCATTGGAAGTTAGATTTTGGGCATTTCAAGGAGGAGTGACCAAAAACCTTGTAAGCTTGGCATGCAGGGGGTCTGCTCTGGTATTCAACAACAACAGGAAGTACCACTTCCTCATTTAACTCCTCATTAATGACAACAACTTTGATGGAGCTTGGGAAGGAGAAGCTAGCGTCCACCTCAATGCAGATTCTGGCAAAGCTCATAGGATCTAACTTTGCAGTCATCTCATCAGCAAAAAGAGGCTTTCCAATATTACTGGCAATGTAGCTGATACCTTCAGCAGACCAGTATGGATAAGGGACCTGACTTAACTTTACCCAGATGGGAATTTTAGAGCACTCAGCTTTTGAAACTTCAACTCCAGCCTTCCAAGGTTGGAGAATAAGCACCTTAGAAGCAAAATGCCAAGGGCCAGAGGCCAAAATATTATCCCTATCTGAGACCGATTTGAACTTGAAGATGTAGTATCCTTTATCATGAAGGAAGACTTTAAGAAGCCCAAGATTACCCCAGAGACGGTTAGCTATAGGCTCCACAACCTTGTAAGGGAGCTTTGAGTGTAGGAAATACCCCACTAAACTAGATGACCACATTTTGTTGCCTCGAAGAAGAACGTCAACCGGTGGTTTGACCAGGATGCTGCCATCATCGGTGATGGGCGATGGGTTGAAAAAGGATAAGTCCAGTGAGGACTTTGGAGGATTTGAACTAACAATGTCGCACCACTTTTTTGAAATGCCTTGACAGGGGACCTCTCCCTCCTCCGAGGGAGCAGGAGGGTTGGGCTTGACAAAACCAGAGGCCGAAAGTTGGCTAGACCGTGAAAAGGGGGGAGTAGGCAAGGAATTTCCATAAGGGCCGAGACCGAGCTGTGGAGTAGAAGTCTCACCAACACAAAAGGTTTGAATTAAAGGGCGAAAGCCAGCCACTGGAGCAACAGGGGATGCAGAGGAGCATATCTTTGAAGAGCTTTGTCCAAACACAGGACATTCATCAAGTACCTTGCGTGAATTGACTAAAGCAGCAAAGGTCCCTATGGTAGACAAGTTATTTACATCATCAAGAGGAAGACTCAAAGCAGAGATGTAATCCATAAGCTTTGCATTCTTCCTCCTTTCATCAAGAGCTTCTTCTCGATCATTCCTAGAGAAGTGATGGGCGGCTTTAAAAATCTCTTGAGCAGCTGAGGGGGATGCCGGACCCTCGCCCAACAGGACGTCGAATGTTGTAGAGTCGCCAGAGCTCACAGATATGTTTGAGGGGATAGCCTCAGATTCCACCATTTCAACAGAATTTAGGGGAGAGTTTGGGTTTGAGACCCCATATTCAGCAAATAGATCACGGGATTGACTGCTCAAAGAGTTACCCGCAGACAAATGAGAATGGTCAACCATGGCTCCAGGAACAAGGACGGTAGGGAGGAGAGGAGAAGATAGGCGGAGGAACCCAAGAAAACCGAGAAGAGGACAAAGAAGAAAAAAGAGGAGGGAGAGAGGGAAGGAACGTGAAATTTTGGTGGAAGCCGGAGATAGTCGTCGGGAAGGAAAGAGGAATGAAAGCTGGGGAATGGAGATGAGAGAAGCTAAATGGGTAAACAGAAAAAGTTGGTGGAGATGGAAATAGTAGGTGGGAATGGGCGGGAGGCTGAATAAGGAAATTAGGAGGTAACGGTAAAAGGGATGGAGTAAAGGGATAGGTTCCTAGTGAGAGGGGAGAGCACATTTCTAGAGAGAGAAACTAGCCCATCGTGTATGACCGGACTTCAAAATTTTCGGGGATAACTTGGAATTGTCCTCTGTGCAACCTTTGTCCGGAAACTTTTGAACATCTTTTCATTGAATGTGCTTACTCAAAGCATGTTATCCTTACGGCTGCTAACCTTGGGAATTGGCTTTCTTTTCCAAACTCTTGGGAGGCTATTATGAGCTTTCAAGCAAATTTTAACGGATCCAAGATCTCTAGAAATATTCTTAGCCTAACTGTGGCTGTTTGCTTCTACAAAATATGGGAGGCTAGAAATAAAAAGCTTCACCTTGATTCTATTCCTCCTATGTTATGCTTTGCGAAGGATGTTATAAATATTATTAAGTCTAGATTATCTACATGTAAATCCTTTATCAAAGCTACAAACAGTCAATATTTTTGTAATTGGTTAATTACAAACTAGTGTGGTGGTGCAATCCTTGAGGTGCAGATGTCTTGACTGCTATTTGTCGCTTGGATGGTGGTAATTCTGCTTCGTTTTTCCGGATCTTGAGGTGCTGCTTCGGGATAGGTGGCTTGAGGTGCAATAGTCTGGGTTGGCGAGCTGCTAGTCTGGGCTGCTGGGCTGAGCTCCTAGGCTGCTTCGGGCTACTTGATGCGAGGGGCTGGTTGGCGTGCTGCTGTTGGTACTGTTGCTGTTCTGCTGTTGGGCGAGGTGCAAAATTTGATTTGGTTTCCAATGGTCCTTTATGGATCGTGGATCCGTCCTTGTGAGCTCATGTTCTTTGTTTTTTTGGATAGTTTATATGGGATTGTTCCTAGTTTTCTAGATGTTTAAGTCCCCCCCGGGGAGACAGTGTTTATGTATCTGTCTTTTTAGCTATTTATTTCTGGTAGTTTCCTTGTTTAGCTTCCTCATCTTGGGCCTGTCCACAGATGATGTAGTTACACTTCGGGGTTAACCCCTTGCCTTTGTATATTGGTTCCTTTTTTTTATATACACAAAAAGTTTAGCAAAAAAAAAAGGAGTATTACATTTGAAGTTCTTGTAAAGTAGCTTCTTCTTCTAAATGAAAGTGACTTATTTGTAACTTAAGCTCCCTAACAATTAAGCACTTTATATGAATTGGATTGTTTGAACAAGTAACAAATGGCTTGTAAGCCTTCTCTATTTATAGAATTTCCAAGGTTAGGGTAGTTTAGTCAATAAACCAATCCCACCTCCTTAAGTCGCCTCCTTACTATTCATTAATTGGCTAGCACAAATCCTATCCTTTGCTTGGCCATTAATTCTTTTGCTTGGTCATTACATTAACTTGATCACCACATTATCTTGGTCATTACTTCTAACACTTGGTCACCACACATTAACCATATCAATATGGTTTGCCCCATGGGTCAATCAACTCATGAATTCTAGCTTGGCTTAATTAACTTAACCTTTGGGCTTGCTTTAACAAACACTCACTTGCTTATTAATTAACATTGGGTCTTACCATTTAATTTACCTGGGCTTATACCAATTGTTAACCAATCTTCCAAGTCCATTAACATTGCTTAATACATATACATATTGTCTATGTATTATCTCGTATTATAATTCGTATACAAATTCATTATATACAATATTCCATCCTTCATACAAACTCGTATAATACTTCGTATTATACTCATTTTCATTATCCTGTATAATACCTAAGTATCATACAATTATAACTTACTACTAATATTTCGCTTTCCTTAATAATCTCAAAGTAAATCCGCAAGCGAAATATTATGTTTTCCATAACTAGATTATTATTACATAATCTGTCCTAAATTGATATTCTATCATTACATATTTCTCACAATTTTAAAAATAATTCCCGAGCAAATACCAATGAATAGTGTTTTTGGACAATTTCTCAGAAAACTTTTATTTTTGTCTTAGAAATTCAAACACTTTAATTCCTTCACGTAGCTAAAATACTACGACATTCCCACATTATTAGGTTATAAAATGACAATCATCTTGATATCACATAGAATATGATTTTATTATTATTTAATTTAATAAAATTATTTTACAATAAAATTCGAATTTCTCGGTCGTTACAGACATACAAGAAGCTCCCTTCTATGAAAGAGTCTTAGCTGGCATAGGCAAGCCATTTTCTAAAATGGTTAAACATGGAGAGATGGCTGAGATAAGATTGAAGTCAGGAAAGATTCAAGACCGAGCCGCTTTAAAAGCTGTGAGGAAATAAAGTCTGGAAGTTATGGAAACAACCCTAGGAGGGTCCATAAGAAGAAAGAGGAGGATGTTTCCTTGATACTACAAGGCCAGAAAGGCAGTCAGAACATGCATATCCAGAGGAAAAACTACTCTCCCTTTCAAGCATAGTCTTCTAGCCCTATATTGCCAAAGAATAGAGAAGTCCGGCACAATCGAGTGTTCACACCCCTAGGGGATTCACTCGAGAATATTCTCAATCTTCTGACTACTCAGAAGAAAATTACCCATCTTCTTTCTCCAGCCAACCCGAATGGGAAGGGTTTCAATGCTACCCGAAAATGTGTCTATCACGCTGGAGCTTCAGGACATGATACTCAGGATTGTTGGTCCTTGAAACACAAGATCCATATCTTAATTGATAACAGGGAAATCGTGGTGACCAAACCCGACCAACCTCATGTGGAAGATAACCCTCTTCCTTAACACAAAGAAGAAGAGGTTAATATGATTAATTGGAGCAATGGACAGAGTTCCAATTATAGTGGTGAATCCTCCCAAACCAGCAAGGATGGTTCTGATAAATGGGATTCTGCACAGTTCCAGTTTATAATGGAACAGAAAATGAAGGCTCTTTGTAAGTAAGTCAACCAATTGGCAGAACTGGTGATCCATCAGCACCAAGTCACACGCCAATTAGTCAGTCAGGAGCATGCTAGTCTCCTTCCCCTTGTTATGCATACTCCATTAACTCCAGAAAGTGAAACTATGGGGGATAAAGTTGTAAAAAGAGCAAGTGCTAAAGCCCGTCGAGATTTTTCCAACAAGAGGGAATTACCTATCTCGGCCAACCAATGGAGGAAATATTTCAAATGCTGGTCAATGAAGGAAGAATCACAACTCTGCTACCTCCAATCAATCCCCGTTCAAGACGGTTTAATTCTAATGGAGTATGCCAGTATCACTCCCACTCTCGCGGACACAACACTGAATAAAGATGGGCACTCCGCCATCTTATTCAGAATCTAATTGACAGTGGTGTCCTGCAGTTGGTAGACAATGACACTATGTTACTTGAGAGTGGGAACATAATTCCTACGAACTGGAAGGAAGCCATAGCAGTTATATCTGTTGAGGATGATTTGGCTGCTAGACCACCCATAATACAAGAAATTCAACTCAAAGGTGTTGACAATCCATTGAAAATGGCTACGCCAAAGCCAATCACATTGTCATCTAGGCCACAATATCCTGTTGTCAACCTGAAAAAAGTGCCATGGAATTATGGAGAGGCTGAAGCATCCACATCCCACATAACTGCTACAGTGTTGAAAGAGAATCCACTATATCTTCCCTACCGGATGATGAAGCCTACCAGATCAAAAGGGAAAATTTCCATGGAGAAGATTGAAGAGTTCCTCCATACTAAGGGCCATAATGAAGCCAAGGTGGTTCTAAGTTTGAGAGAAGCTCCACAACAAATTTCCATACTGGACTTCATTTTCTCTTCCGAAGATCACCGGAAGGTCTTGCTAAAGGTTTTGGAAGAAGCCCATTTACCGAAATCAGTGGATGTTGAAAAATTCCAGTATCTGGTTGATCACATTTTTAACAACAATGTGATATCTTTCACTGATAATGACATACCTCCCGAAGGGACTAGTCATTGCAAACCGTTACACATAGCGGTTCTGTCCTTCAGATACATGGTGGGAGGAGTCCTGATAGACGGAGGATCGTCTTTACATATATGTCCCTATGACAATTTGAAGAAACTAAACATTAATCCCAAGAGGATCAAAAGAAGCCATACGATTATCAAAGCTTTTGATAGATCCCGACGAAATGCAGTAGGAGAGATTGAACTGCCTGTGGAGATTGGTCCACATACTTTTAACGTATCCTTTCATGTGCTCAAAATAGCCATAGGATACAATCTGCTCTTGGGAAGACCGTGAATTCATATGGCCGGAGCCGTCCCTTCCAACCTTCACCAGCAACTCAAGTACATTATCAATAATAGCCTAATCACTATCAATGTTGAGCTGGAATGTCCTAAACAAGGTGACATACCACTCATCAGCTTTAATGTAAAAGTTGAACCGATCAGATTTCATGCCCTAGAGATGAGCAACACTCACTATCATCCTATTGGGGCGCCACCTCTCACACCCAAGATTTTTGCCGAGGTAATGTCGGCAATTCAAGAGATGATATCATTGGGTCATAAACCTAGACATGGGTTGGGCAAAGATCATCAGGGCATTGAGCGCCCAATTCAAGTTCCCAGTTAAACAGGGACAGCTGGATTAGGCTATTCGGCTAGCTCCAGTCACAGGAATCCTCACAAACACAAACAGATTCCTTCATCTTCAGCCACACGGTGATTATCTCAACCTATAGATCATGAGCCTGTATGGTCTCCAGTAAAGGTGCCTGCCCATGTAATGGCTATGTTATTTCCTAAACCGATACCGATCAAAGTAAAAGAGGTCTTAATTCCTGATCCCGAAGTGGAAGAAAGGGAAAGGAGACGTAAACAGGACATCACTAGGTGATTGTCAAACATACGCATCATTGTCCATACTGAGGGCATGAATAGAGAAATCTCAGACGATGATTGTCCAGATATCATGGTCATCATTCGGAAGAAGGAGGACGATGACAACCCCTTCATCACTGCTATCCAACAAGACTTCACTCTTGGCAATTGGAGCAGCATTCCATGCATTTGTCGACAAGGGTAAAAAGGGCAGAAAATGCCTCTGCCCTGTACATAGGAATAACTGCTTACTTTTTTGTAAAGTATTAGCAGTTGTTTTGTCATTACGTGCTAACACTTTGTATGATTGAACAATTTCATATATTAAGTGAAAGCATATTTTATTTCAGGACTCTGAATTTAGATGTGCCTATACTTGTTGATGAGGTGCCTTTTGTCCACAAGGGCTATAACTTTGATGAAAAGTTGGATTCAGACTTGATGAAAATACAAGAGGACACTAAGATACCTCAGGATATCAAAGAATGGGTCGAGGATAAACCCAAGCCAAATCTTGATCAAACCACCTCTTTCAATCTCGGAACCTTAGAAAACCCTAAGCTAATCCAGATTGGAACAGACCTCACCCCAAACCAAAGGAATGACATGGTTACGCTATTAACCCAATTCCAGGATGTGTTTGCATGGTCTCATGAAGACATGGTGGGTTTATCCACTAACATTGTCATTCATCGCCTCCCCACAAAGAGGGATTCAAGCCAGTCAGGCAAGAGCTCAGGCGATTAAAACCTGAGTGGAGTTTAAAGGTTAAAGAAGAAATTGTGAAACAATTTCAAGCTGGCATCATCATGGTGTCTACATACCCTGAATGGCTCTCCGTGAGAAAACTGCATTCATCACGCCTTGGGGAACCTTTTGCTATAGACAGTTGTCATTCAGCCTCATCAATACCGGAGCTACCTATCAGAGAGCTATGATGGTTCTTTTCCACGACTTAATGCACAAAGAGATAGAGATCTATGTGGATGACATCATTTTCAAGTCTCGAAAGGAAGAAGACCACTTAGACCATCTCAAAAAGCTCTTCAACAGGTTACGTAAGTACAACTTGAAGTTGAATCCAACCAAGTGCGCCTTTGGCGTTAAATCAGACAAGTAGCTAGGTTTCCTAGTCAGCCACAAAGGGATTGAGCTAGATCCCACAAAAATGCAGGTTATCACAGAAATGCCCATTCCTCAGACAGAGAAGGAAATACGAGAATTTTTGGGAAGTATCAACTTCATTAGCCGATTCATCTCCCTACTCACAGCTACCTATGAGCCTATATTCAAGCTGTTAAAGAAGAACTCCTCCATGAAATGGAATTATGAGTGTCAGAAAGCCTTCCTTACAATCAAAGAGCAGCTAGTCAAAGCTCCTATTTTGGTACCACCCAGAGATGGTGTTCCCATGTTCATGTACATGTCCATTAATGACAATACCATGGGATGCATGTTGGGACAGAAAGACGATAGAGGCCAAGGGCGAGCTACTACTACCTCAGCAAAAGATTCAGCAACAGTGAACACAGGTACACTCTAATTGAGAAGACTTGTTATGTTTTAGCATGGGCTTCCATGAGGTTACAACACTACGTCCATGGTCACACAACCCATCTCATATCACGCGTGGATCCTCTCAAGTACGTGTTCAGTAAACCAATGTTAAATTATCAGCTGTCCAGATGGCAGTTGATCCTACAGCAATTTGACATCCTCTATGTGACGCAAAAGTCTATCAAAGGTCAAGGAATTGCGGATCAACTGGCCGCCGCACCTTCAGGGGATTTCAAACCCTTGGAAACATACTTCCCCGATGAAGGGGTAATGGTAGTTCAGCAACACCATCAGTATGATACACACCAATCATGGAAAATTTATTTTGATGGAGCTGTTAATATGGAAGGTTATGGGGCTGGAGAAGTTCTAGTAGCCATTACGGGGGAGAAGTATCTCGTCGCCATCAAATTGTAGTTTGTCAGTACCAACAACACAGATGAGTATGAAGGCCGTATCATGGGGCTAAAACTTGCCCAATCAATGGGCATCAGGCGATTAACTGTCTTTGGAGATTCTGAATTGGTAATCAGACAAACCACTGGAATCTATCACACCAAAGAACTACATTTGTTGCCTTATCATCGACAGGTTATCTAGATGGCTTCGGAGTTTGAAGAAAAAAACGTCCTCCACATTCCTCGGAATAGGAATGACTTTGCGGATGCGCTAGCAACTTTGACCTCCTTGATCAACATACTTGACAAGGAAAACATGCCAAGCATCACATTTACCCTACAAAAGGCTCCAGTCTATGGGAATTACATCAGAGAAGTATCGGATGACCTACCTCCCATCCAGCACCCTTGGTATCAGCACATCAAGGATTATCTACGAGATGGATCTACACCCGTTAAAGCGAATTCTGCGGAGAAAAAGAGGATTCATCAAATGGCTATGAAATTCTACCTGAGCGGAGACGCACTCTACAAACGAGATACAAGACTAGGTCTCCTCAGATATCTAGACAAGGACCAAGCTCAGAGGCTTATGGATGAAATCCATGGTGGAGTATGTGGCCCATAAATGAGCGGCCCTCTATTTGTCAAAAAGATCCTCAGAACAGGGCATTACTGGCTCTCTCTCAAAGTTGACTGTGATGATCACATCAAGAGATGATATCAATGCCAAATTTATGACAATGCTATTCACGCCCCTCCAAGGGAGCTCCACAATATGAGTTCACCCTAGCACTTCTCAATGTGGGGAATGGACGTGATCGGGCCCATCGAGCCCAAAGCCAATAATGGGCATTAGTTTATCTTCACCGTGATTGACTACTTCACCAAATGGGTAGAAGCAGCCTTCTTCCCCCGGGTTACCAAAGAAGTCATCATTGGTTTCATCAGAAACAATGTCATTTGTCGATATGGACAACCAAAGGTAATTGTTTCAAACAATGCTAAGAACCTCAACAACAAAATGATGGAAGAGTTATGTAGACAATTCCACATCAAACATCCAACTTCGTCATCTACCTTCCAAAGATGAATGGTGTTGTTGAAGTAGCTAATAAGAACATCAAGAAGATCATGCAAAAGATGTCCACCAATCACAAAGGATGGCCTAACCTCTTATTGCTGACTCTATTAGCCTACAGAACTTTAATGCATACTTCCACTGGGGAAACCCCCTACTCATTAACCTATGGGATGGAAGCAGTGCTCCCCATAGAGGTGGAAATGGAATCCCTCAGAGTGTTGATAGACGCTCAGCTGGATGAAGACCAATGGTTACAAGATAGATATCACCAATTGTCTCTAATAGACGAAAGGCGAAGTGATGCTATCTTCCATAGTCAGTTATACTAACAGAGGATCGCCAGATCCTACAACAGTAAAGTCTTGCTATGGTAGTTTAAATAACATGACTTGGTTTTGAAGAAGATTATTAAAAACCAAGATCAATCTAACGGAAAATTGCCCCAAACTGGGAAGGCCCGTTTGTTGTCAAGGAGGTATTGACAAGAGGAGCTCTCAGATTACAAGAAATGGATGGCGACGAATTTCCAAAGCTCATCAACTCAGACACTGTGAAATGGTACTATGTCTGAAGTTACAATCAAGTAAAAATTCTGGTTTTGGATCACTAGATCCCCAGTCATTTTAGGTTTTCTAACCCTTACTACATATAACCTTTCTTCATACCCATTTACCCCATCAGGAAAACACACTCTTCAAGCCAACAGCATGGTTTCGGATCAGCAGATCCTTCACGCCACTTCATTTCAAAACCTATCATACAACTTCAGTTATCCCATCAGGGATTGAACCTTTCATACCTGCAATTTTGTCCCACTACGGATAAGACTTTTCACACCTACAGTTTGTCCTGTACATGGGATCAAATTTTCTCCCCTACAGTTTGTCCTGAACATGGGATCAAACTTTTCGGCTGCATCTCGTCCTGCATATGGGGAGAACTACGTCGACCTGATCTCCCCGATACTTGGGAGTATGTAGGCAACCATTTTTTAATGGCCCGGTCGCAAAAAAGAAAAAACAAAACAAAAACAAAAACACACTTCTACATCCTTCTACACCCTTTCACATACAGCGTTGAACCTCTTACACCAGGTTCTAACTACGCAGACTTGATCTCTTCTTCAATAGGAGTACGTAGGCAGCCATTTGTGGTTCGGTTTTACCCCCTACCAAAACACAAAAACTTGGTCACATGGTATTGGGATCAACCTTCAATCCATCACACTTCATGGGCTTCAGACCAAAGGGATGGAACTAACCAAACTCCCCATAAATGGGAGAATTGGTGACCATCTAAGCTGCGGTTAAATCCTCAAAGAGAAACACCAACCCATAAGAGATGGAACTACCTGCCCCCCCCCCCCCATAGAAAGGAGTACCGGCAACCATCTGTGGTGTGGCCAACCTCAGAGAGGAAAGCCACAATCCTCTCAACTTCTACATACAGAAACCAATCCCAAGACACCAAAGGGTAGGGATACACACATATCAACGATCCATTCTGAAAGATCCTCAGACATCTCAATGTCCACCCATCAAGGATGAGTTCAGAATACATCAAGATCACAAGCCCTAAAGAAACAGGCAAATATCAAACAAGTAGCAAGGCACAACTAAAAGGGAAGTGAACCCACTTTCTGCTGCCAAAAGTGGTTCTCAAAGATATTCAATCAATCTTGACCCGATTTCTTTGGAAGGGAGCAACTCTTGACAAGTATGGTGCAAAGGTTGCATGGTCCACTATTTCACTTCCACTCGCTGAAGGTGGTCTTGGCATCAAAAATCTGGTGGAATTGAATTCTGCTCTTATCCTCCAACACTTGGTTCGCATTATTCAACCCCATTCCAACTCTATATGGGTGAATTGGATCAAAGCAACCTCATTAAAACATACATTCCTTTTGGCAGGTTCGCAACACAGCAACATGTTCTTGGGTCTGGAAACAAGTTTTAAAGTTTCGTCCACTTGCTCTTTGACACCTTCACTATCATGTTGGTAATGGGCAGGATACAAGCCTATGGTTCGACCCTTGGTTAAATGACACAGCTATCAATCCTCCCCAATGTTTTATGTCTTCCTCTGGGATACAACGATCTGTAACTGTTAGCCACCTTATCAGTAACAACAGATGGGTCATGCCCCAAGGCAATTACCATGATATGATCATCCTGAGGAGAAAACTAGCTCTCCTTCCCCCTCCTTCTCAACAAATGGATAAGATTCTTTGGGACTCTTGGGATACGAAGAATATAAAAGCCAACCAGTTATGGGACTCTATCCGCACGAGGCAGCAGTCGGTTTCTTGGTGCTCCATTGTCTGGAATAAATGCCATGTTCCAAGGTACTCTTTTATTTTGTGGCTTGGCATTCTTAAAAAGCTCCCCACCAATGACAGAACAGTCAGATTCTCTAACAGATCCTAGAACTGTCCACTATGCAACCTTCATCTGGAGACTCCGGATTGGGCCCTGACGCAATGGTTAGTAGCATCATCAGCAATTCCAATTGGGCCCTCCCAAGTTCAAACCATCACTCGGTTATTGAATTCAGACATCTCTTCTCTCCGGCCATAGGCTGTAACCCCTCCATAGAGGACTCGGTTCTATGGGACAATACCAATCCAGGTGGGAAAGCAACTTCCTTCTTTTGGGGTTCCATCCGATCCTATAGTAATCTAGTGACATGGGATAAATTGGTGTGGCACAAATATCTCCCTCCTCGATATTCTTTCTTCTTATGGCTTGCATTCCAGAACGGGTTACGTACCAAGGATCGGCTCTCAAATTTTGGGCTCGTTGTAAACCAAACATGCCTTTTATGTAACTCCCACAATGAGACTTTTGACCATCTTTTCTTCAACTGCCCTTTCTCCTACAATTTGCTCTTTTCTGTACTCAGGAATTGTGGGTGGAAGGGATCCTCAAGGAGTTGGAACCCTATCACTTCCTTCCTCATTGTCCAACCAAATAGCTCCGTTCAATATGGTATTCTTCTTCTAGGTTTTGCCATGGTTGCTTACCATATTTGGCAGGAAAGAAACGCAAGGATTCATGATAACGGTCCCATGCCGATTAGGACCGTCATCCGTAATGTTATGCAGATTTTGAAATGTAAACTCCACTCCATTCGTAGATTTCAAAAAGTGAAAGACAGGCCATGGTTTTCTAATCTGGCCCTCTAGAGACCTGTCTATTTCAGGTTTGCCGCTGTCGCTGAGCTGAAGGGCTGCAATTGGTTGCTGATGTGCATAATGAGGACGAGGATGGTCTTGTTTGTTGATCAGGGTTGAGATGTCTGACATCCCTGCTGTATGGGTCTGTGTTGCTGTAAGGAATTTTAGGTTGCTAGGCTGTTATTAGCCTTTGCATGCAACCTTTTTGGAGGGGCACAAACGTGTAGCTTCGGCAGCAAGGGGATCAGAATGTATAGTTTTGGCTACGGCTTCGGCCAGTTGGGATGGTCTTCTGATAGGAAGGCTTCAGTTTCGGCTTCGGCCAGTTGGGATGGTTTTCTGCAAGGGAGGCTTCGGATTCGAGATGGTTGCGGCAGGGATGGCTTCGGAAATTATGGCTTCGGCTTCGGGCACCGTTTAATGCATGCTTCGAGGTTTAGGTTTTCGACTGATTGTGCTCTGGCATCGGGCACCTTTGTTCCTGGCCTAGGCTCGGTCCGTATTCAGATTGGGTGTACTGTTTTTTGTTCTTTGGGTGATTTGTTTTATGTTTTGGGCGTCTGCCTGTAATCCTTTATAGTCCTTTCATCATAGGGGCTGTCCTATGATGTTTTGGCTATATTCTGATTGGGTCTCTCCCATGAGTTTTGTAATCCTCCATTTATTTATTTCAGTCTAAAATTAGCAAAAAAAAAAAAAAAAAAAAAGATCACACAGGATGTTATCCACATTATTAAGTCTAGGCTTTCCACTTGCAAATCAATTATCAAAGCCACAAATAACCAATATTTTTGTAATTGGCTATTAACTAGTTAGAGAAGCTTGGGCATTCTTTCTTTGTGGCTTCTGGCAAATATCAGCAAGATCCTTTGAGTGGGGCGGCGCTGGGCGAGCCATGTTATAGCTTCGGACGAAGTCTTCCGAGCGAGGTCTATGAGGTGGGCTTCGGGCGAGAGGGCTTCGGGCTTCAGGTGAGGTCCATTGATCGAGGTCCTTCGGGCTTCGGGCTTCGGGCTTCGAGCTTCTGGCTTCGGGCTTGAGGCAGAACCCAAGTCTTCAGGCGAGGTGGAAAAGGAAATGTAGCTTCGGATTCGAAAGAGGTAGTGGTACTGGTCTTCGCCTTCGGGCAAGTGGCGGTACGAGGTCCTTGTAATTCTCTTATCAAAGATAGAAATATTTCATGATTCTCTAATAGGCCTATTACTAGCTAGTTTGGTTTCTGGTATAGTTCCTTGTATAATTTCCTCATCTTGGGCTTGTCAATAGATGATGTAGCTATACTGTGGGTATGCCCCTTGTCTATGTTTTTTGGTTCTTTTCTATACAAACAAAATTTAGCAAAAAAAAAAGGGAAGTGAATCAAAATATATTTCCCTGCCATATATAATACTGTTTGATATATACAACATGTAGTGTACATGACAAAATGGCTAAGCTAGTCTGTGCAGGAAAACACAAGCCCATCTACAAATCAGTGTATATGTAAGCTATCAATTCCAACATGCCATCTCTCTCCGAAGAAGGAGGTAACGCTGTGAGCTTCTGTCCAATGGTATCTACACGAGCCAATAGATCCACAGCTAACTGCATGGTGATATGATGCTCATCAATATATGCACTCATCTCGGTAATCATGCCAGTAGTAAGGGATCTCACTGTAGTACTATTTATAAAGGCTACATCCCAAGCAGATATGGCAGCATCCCGCTCAATAATCAAAGCATCTCTGGATGATCTAGCTTCATTCTGCTCAGCAATAGTGGTGTCTCTATAAGATAAGGCATCCTCTATCTCTCTAATAGAGCGGCATCTCTCCCAGCAAAAGTTGTCAACATCAAGGCCCTAGCCTGATCTCTCTCAAATGTCATCAAATGAAGACTCCGCTCTAGATACTCTACTGAATGCGGGGTCACAGTAGCCGTCACGCTGGGAGAATCCATCACAGCTGCTGGCAACCCAGCAAAAAGCTCCTCCTCAATGGGAAAATCAATGTCCACTAGGGGCTCTCCACCCTCCAAATCAATCCCCAGCTCTATGGATACAACCGCAGCCGATGTAGTCTTTGTCTCCATCCATGCAGAATACTCTGTTGAATAGCCCGGATGGCTAACAAAAAACTTAGCTAGCTCACGCTGATCCCAACAGGCATACACCCTAGATCTGTCCTCTGTTGACAAGTGACAAGAAGCCAAGCGCTGACCCAATGCCCCCTCAAAAGGATGGAAGTCCTGAAACTGGTCGAACTATGACATCACAGCCAGTGGGTGGTAAGTAGCCATGCCCCTCAAACCAGTTAGAGGGAGATAATCCATGCCAGGTGCATAAGTAATGAAGCTGTATGGTGAACTGAGCCATGTACATGGTAAAATATCAAATGGATCTCCGATCCCTGCCAAAAACACCGACCAGGATATAGCATTTGTGCACTCCGCTGGCTGAATGGAGTAAGACATAGCTATCTCATAGGTAAAATAGTATCTATGCCATCGGAAGGGGACAATCGGTCTCAGGTGTGACATAAACCACACATACAACATGACCGAGTCTCCTGTGAATACCCCTGCGAGATAGGTATGACAATACGTGGCGGATCTCAATGTCTTTGTCAAAATCATCGGCATGATGGTATGACCCTCCCTGAGAGCTCTCACTACCATGACAACACCGATGTCTAGCTCATCCATATACCGTGGCATGTATACATATGATAATACACACATCAGCAATACGTCTACTCTAGTTACATGCCACTGATCCTCTGGCATGGAGAAATCCCAAAATGTCGTACATAACTGTCCTCTGAGCAAAATCTGTCTATCAAAAAATGCTGGGACACCACATGGCTGGATGTAATCTCATCATGTACTACCCTACGCCTCAGCTCGGTGAGGGTCATAAACTGCCAGCTCATATCGTTGATAGCCATCCGCGTGCAAGGTCTATCAAGTAGCAGAGCCGTTAATCGCACATACTCCTCTAAAGTGAGAGTCAACTCTTGGGTCCCAAATCGAAAAACCTGCCTCTCTGGTACCTAATGCTCCAGCATACCCTCTACAAAGCCCGCGGGAACCTGAAACATCAGAAGGGTCATGGAATGTTGTAATAACTGATATACGGTCACCTTGTCTGGAAGTGATAAACTATCATGCCATGACCTCAAATGGGAGGCTACCAATACTGGTGGGGTGTGATCAATGCGGCTGACTGTCGAATAAGACATCTGTGTGGGCCGTATCATAAGACCATCCAGGGGTCAATGCTGAATATCTCTGGATATACATACATATGCATAACATAATACATGCATGATCAATAATATATGGCAATATGATGTAGGGAATAACAATATATACATTCCTAAGTACATCATCATCTAATTCATCTTTGTACATCTAAAAATATAGGGAAATGGGGCACAGACACCCAACAACTAACAGAGGCCTATCAAAAGATATTACGAGAATGGGGCACAGCCGCCCAGTATCTAATAGAGGCCTATCAAAAGATATAACGAGAATACACATCAGAAGAAGACAATGGTGTCAATGTCTACATCATCAATCCTGTCCACCTGATGTAACTCCTTCTGAGTCACTGGATCTTCGTCAAGAGGGATGTCAGGCCTATACAATGGAGGATCTACACCGGCAAAGCCATATGCGTAATCTGAGGGGCCAGCTGTGAGACCCCAAATTTTATGAATAAAGATTTAAATTTCTCGAAATATTTTTTTTGAATATTATGGTGTGGATTTGATATAATGTTATAGTTGTGGGTAATATTTATAAATTTTGCAAAGTATGCAAGTTGTTATAAAATATTCGTTTGGTCGGGGAATATTCTTTTTGTCGGGGAATATCCGTACGACGGCACAATCATTGGTGGACCCCACAACAGAAGTATTGTCGTAGTTAGAAAACGATAAAATTATCATTTTATAAAAATAACGGTGAAAGTGTTATCGTTAAAACTGTTGAACTACCCGGTAGTAAAAGTACAGTAATACGCGTGGTTGCATAGTAGCACACGGTATTGATTATTGATGCTTATGTAAGAAGTCACTCAGTTATACTTAATTATTGCTATAGTAATTGATGCATCATATCTCTCATATTATTGATTCGATTATTGTCACAGTATCATCCGCATAATATTTTATATATTATTAAATCAATAATTGAGATGACAAAGTTTTTCATATTATTAAATTGCAATATTTATAATGTCTAGAAGTTCTGTCAAGGAGAGGTTTGGTCATCTAATTGCGCGCCAATAAGGAGAAATCCTTATCGAAAATCCCCCTCTTTCTTGGAAACGAACTGGTTGTTAAATATTGTAATTTATAATATTAATGATGAATAAGTTTGTGTTGATTAAAGATGAATTTGATAGTTCCATTGTGTTGGGATTATTAGTGTTAGTGGAAATCGACATCTATTCCGATGATAATTGATGTCTGGGGGTTATATTTATAAATTGGGTAATTAATCGGATAAATGAGCAATTAATTGCTACTAATTCACATGCTTATATAACTATTTGTTCACATGTGTGTACTATTGAATCACATTCTTGTACTATTAGGGGAGTTGATGCAAGTTTGATAATAATTGCATGACTGAGTTAAAAATCGAGGTATAGATGGAGGTACTATATTATAATTCGTATTTTCACAAGATTATAACTATTGATTCACATGATTGAACTATTGATTCACATTATTTACTATTAGGGGAGGTGGTGCAAGTTTGATAATACTTGCAGGACTAAATTAAAAATGAAAGAAAAGTTGGAGGTATTGTACTGTAATATTTCGGGCCCCAAAATGTGCAATTATCGAAACTATATTTTCCTATAAATAGAAGCTCATTCTTCCTTCATTTCTCACCAATTCACTAAAGCTATAGAGCAATTATTATAGAGAGAAATTATAGAGAGAAAAAAGAAGAAAAGTATGCTACCTCTCTATTCCAGTATCCAGTTTCTTTCTAAGGTAAGGAGTATTATTTATTTCGTATTCATGAAGAGAGCTATTGTTATTCCATTCCTTATTATTCTGTTGGAATAACCTGTCTATGCGAAGTACCGCATACATGGTGAAATTCTTCTGTTATTCCATTCTTTATTATTCTGTTAGAATATCCTGTCGGTGCGTATTACGCCTGACCTAGTTCCATTAATTATTATTATGTTGGAATAACTTGTATGTGCGGTCTATCGCATGCATGGTGATTTCTATTTTTATTCCATTCTTTATTATTCTGTTGGAATATCCTGTCGGTGCGTATTACGCCTGACTTGGTTCCATTATTTATTATTCTGTTGGAATAACTTGTCTGTGCGGTCTATCGCATGCATGGTGATTTCTGTTGTTATTCCATTCTTTATTATTTTGTTGGAATATTCTGTCGGTGCGTATTACACCTAACCTAGTTCCATTATTTATTATTCTGTTGGAATAACCTGTCTATGTGGATTACCATATGCATGGTGAATGATCCTTCGTATTCATTCCTTATTAAATTGTGAAAATTGTCTGTTTACGTGGATTACCGCATGGCGGGTTAAAATCCATTTGCAGTTTCGTAATTTTTCGGACATTAAAAAATTCTGGAAAAATTTGGGAGGATATTATGATAAGTTTTCTAACATCTCCAAGTGGAATCACTGAAAGAAGAGTTGTAGATTTTTGTATGGACTATTTTTAACAAAGCATGAAAAAGTGAAAAAAAGAGAAAAACCTACTGTCCACAATTTTGTAAGGGCTGTTTCGGCCACTTAATTTTTGAGAAAAATTCCGGCCTTTTGGACATGGAAATATATGGTATAAAGTTTCTCCTGTCCAAAAATGAGCTCATTCCGACTTAAAATGAGCAAGTTATGAGTATTTCAATATTTAGGTTTTTCTGACGAAAAACGCTATAACCGGAGTTCTATAACTCCGATGACCATGAAATTTAAACTGGAAGCTCATGTTAACAAGTGTAAGATCTTGCGAAGATTTAGGAATTTCTTGAGTTAAACTTGAGGTAGCTAATTTCTTAAGGGATTAATTAGAAATTGATTTTTGAAAAATACTTAAGGGAGTTGAAAAATTATAAAAAAATTACTTGTTGTGTATGAAATATATGTATATATGTTTGGACAAAGGATAGAAAAATAATAAGTTGATTTGGTAATTTTTCATGGAAATGGTTTAGTTACAAACATATGAGTTAAATATGTTATGTGAAGTTGAAGAATTGGTAAATAGGATTTTAGGGCTTAAAAATCCTATATAAGATATATGCAGATTTTTGATGAGTGATTTGATCATTTTGGTGATGAAATCTTATGAATATGGCATTTTTGAATGATTAAATGTATTATTTGATAAATTGTAAACAATTAAATTAAATTGTTTATAAGTTTAAGAAGTGATTAAAATATTGTTATAATATTAACAATATTAGATTATGAGTTATTTAAGTGATGGATAATATTTGGATAAATTTAAAGTCTTTAATATTTATCCTTGATTTCGTTAGATTTGTTTTCGTTTGATTAATGCTTATATCATTGTCATCATCCTCATGCTTATATTGTGATGAAAGTCATCTTTGGCTTACGTGCATAGATGGACTTGGTATGATTATGACTAGGGATCATTCGGTATAATCATGACCTATAATATTATAAATGATGTGATAAAAGTCATCAGTGGCCTGTAGTGCATTGATGGATAATTTTTGGCATGATTATGACCAGGGATTATTCGGTATAGTCATGACAATTGATGATTTAATAAATATCTTTGGCTCGTAGTGCAGGGATGATTCAATGATGTGGTTTATTTATTATGCTGAGTCTCAACGATAAAAAAAGATTTGATGAAAACATTTTTAAATCATAGAAGATACTAGATATCATGCTCTACTTGACTATTCTAATGAATTGCTTATTCCGCTGCAGTTAAACTTGATGTCTATTGTATTTTATCAGTTTAACATTGTTGAAGACTAATGATAATTTATTCTGCATTATCTTAGTCATAATATTTCTTACTGGGCTAGTTGAGCTCACCCTTTCTTTCACTGTTCTATTTAGGAAATGAGAACGTAGCCGGGACTAGTCGGGGAACAGAGTGACGGTCCGATGATAGCATTAGTAGTCCTCACTATTCTGTTAAATAGTGTGACAATAAATGTAATAAGGACTTCATTGAGTGTGGATATTGTCTAGATGATAATATTCTTATTAAAACTCTTAGATTATGTTTTGTCGCATTTTACACGACTGTTGTATAATTAAGTTGTATTTGAATTTTGTACCATGTAAGTGGCGACCTATGATGGGTGATGTATACATGTTTTGGGGGCATCACAGTTGGTATCAAAGTTTAGAGATATGATCCCTGGCTGAGATGTGAGACAAGAACTAGAAGGGAAAAGACAGGGAATTCCTTCGCTAGTATGACCTACCAAAGTTTATTTGGTATTTAATTGGTCGGTCAAAGTACAGGGATAATATATGATATGTCAATTAACCGTTGTTTAGTGATAGTGTTTGAAAATGGCATCTGAAAATGTTGAGATAAGCAATGGAGCAAAATAATATGACCGTATCGCAGTACGAGGCTAAGTTTGCAGAGTTATCCCGGTTTGCATCTCATTTGGTCGATAATGAGGAGTGAATGACGCGAATGTTTCTAAGAGGTTTGAAACCCTATATACGTCAATACCTCATTTCTCATAAACTTTGTTTATATTCAGATGTTGTGAATATGGCTCAGTTATTGAAGCGCAATAATGAGTTAGCACAACCAAAAGGTAACGACCAATAACACGATAATAATCGTACTGGTGGAAACGACCATCGGAACAATGATGACCATCGTGGGGGAAATTATCATGCCAAGAATGGTAACCACTTCGGTGGTAATCATGGCCAAGATAATAGAAGTGGAAATTTCAAGAAGAGAAGGTCATTTAGCTCGATTTTGTCATATAGTGAAGTCAATTCTAGCTGGGACGGTGGCACCAAAGGCGGATATGGACAAAACAAAGTCGGTAGTTTCAGGAAGAGCGTTTTTTGTGACTTCTCAAAAAGTGAGTAGCCCAAACGAAGTTAGGACGGGTTAGTTAATTATAAATTTAAGTGAAGTATATACCTTATTAGATACCGGTTCTACCCATTCTATTATCTCTCTTGCTTGCGTTCAACGTTTAAATTTGACTCCGGAGAAGTTAGACTTTGACTTATCTGTTGAAGCTCCGTTAGGAGAAACCTTCATTACATGTGCTATCCAAGTCTTGGATGAGAGTAACAGTTTTGAATGATATTTCTATTGTTAATAAATTTCCTGACATATTCTTGAAGACTTCTTAGCCTACTTAGAACGTGAAATCGAATTTTGTATTGACCCCAGTACAAAACCCATTTCTAAAATCCTCAAATATTTTTCTTCACCCAAAATGAACGTAACGTGTGCCAAAGACGTTGGCTCGAGCTGTTGAAGATTACGATCGTACCATTTAATACCATCGTGGGAAAGCGAACGTGGTAGCTGACGCGTTGAGTAGAAGATCGTAGGCGTTTACGAGTACGATATTGTTAACAGAAAAACTCATTTTGTATAACTTACAAATGATGAAGATAGAGTTAAAGACTCTAGAGACCCACGTGAAGATAGCGAATATACGAGTAGAATCAACTTTAATCGATAAAGTTAAAGCCACTCAAGCTACATATACTCAGAGCTGATGAATGTGCAGAAGAAGGTTCAAGAGGGCATTATTCTAGAAGCAAGAATTGATGAAGAGAGGAAATCTCAACCCTCAATTTAATTGGTCCATTTTTAATCCTCGATCGAGTAGGAACTGTGGCTTATAGACTCGTTTTACCGCCAAGTATGTCGCGTGTTCATAACATTTTTCACGTATCGATGTTATGTAAATATGTGGACGACCCGAACCACATTATTGAATTGGAACTAGATGAGATAACAAAAGATTTAATGTATGAGGAGATACATGTTAAAATCTTGGATAAGAAGGATCATATTTGACACTCAAAGGTTATACCTCAAGAGTTAGAATCTAAAATGAAGTCAAGGTATCCTCACCTCTTCGGCATACCAGGTACGTACGTAAATTTCGAGGGCGAAATTTCATAAGAAGGGAAGATTGTGAGACCCCCAAATTTTATGAATAAAGATTTAAATTTCTTGAAATATTTTTTTTGAATATTATGGTGTAGATTAGATATAATGTTATAGTTGTGGGTAATATTTATAAATTTTGCAAAGTATGCAAGTTATTATAAAATATTCGTTTAGTCAGGAAATATTCTTTTTATCGGGGAATATCTGTACGACGGCACAATTATTGGTGGACCCCACAACAGAAGTATTGTCGTAGTTAGAAAATGACACAATTATCATTTTATAAAAATAACAGCGAAAGTGTTACCGTTAAAACTGTTGAACTACCCGGTAGTAAAAGTACAGTAATACGCGTGGTTGCATAGTAGCACACGGTATTGATTATTGATAATTACGTAAGAAGTCACTCAGTTATACTTAATTATTGCTATAGTAATTGATGCATCATATCTCTCATATTATTGATTCGATTATTGTCACAGTATCATCCGCATAATATTTTATATATTATTAAATCAATAATTGAGATGACAAAGTTTTTCATATTATTAAATTGCAATATTTATAATGTCTAGAAGTTCTGTCAAGGAGAGGTTTGGTCATCTAATTGCGCGCCAATAAGGAGAAATCCTTATCGAAAATCCCCCTCTTTCTTGGAAACGACCTGGTTGTTAAATATTGTAATTTATAATATTAATGATGAATAAGTTTGTGTTGATTAAAGATGAATTTGATAGTTCCATTGTGTTGGGATTATTAGTGTTAGTGGAAATCGACATCTATTCCGATGATAATTGATGTCTTGGGGTTATATTGATAAATTGGGTAATTAATCGGATAAATGAGCAATTAATTGCTACTAATTCACATGCTTATATAACTATTTGTTCACATGTGTGTACTATTGAATCACATTCTTGTACTATTAGGGGAGTTGATGCAAGTTTGATAATAATTGCTTGACTAAGTTAAAAATCGAGGTATAGATGGAGGTACTATATTATAATTCGTATTTTCACAAGATTATAACTATTGATTCACATGATTGAACTATTGATTCACATTATTTACTATTAGGGGAGGTGGTGCAAGTTTGATAATACTTGCAGGACTAAATTAAAAATGAAAGAAAAGTTGGAGGTATTGTACTGTAATATTTCGGGCCCCAAAATGTGCAATTATCGAAACTATATTTTCCTATAAATAGAAGCTCATTCTTCCTTCATTTCTCACCAATTCACTAAAGCTATAGAGCAATTATTATAGAGAGAAATTATAGAGAGAAAAAAGAAGAAAAGTCTGCTACCTCTCTATTCCAGTATCCAGTTTCTTTCTAAGGTAAGGAGTATTATTTATTTCGTATTCATGAAGAGAGCTATTGTTATTCCATTCCTTATTATTCTGTTGGAATAACCTGTCTATGCGAAGTACCGCATACATGGTGAAATTCTTCTGTTATTCCATTCTTTATTATTCTGTTAGAATATCCTGTCGGTGCGTATTACGCCTGACCTAGTTCCATTAATTATTATTATGTTGGAATAACTTGTATGTGCGGTCTATCGCATGCATGGTGATTTCTATTTTTATTCCATTCTTTATTATTCTGTTGGAATATCCTGTCGTGCGTATTATGCCTGACTTGGTTCCATTATTTATTATTCTGTTGGAATAACCTGTCTGTGCGGTCTATCGCATGCATGGTGATTTCTGTTGTTATTTCATTCTTTATTATTTTGTTGGAATATTCTGTCGGTGCGTATTACACCTAACCTAGTTCCATTATTTATTATTCTGTTGGAATAACCTGTCTATGTGGATTACCATATGCATGGTGAATGATCCTTCGTATTCATTCCTTATTAAATTGTAAAAATTGTCTGTTTATGTGGATTACCGCATGGCGGGTTAAAATCCATTTGCAGTTTCATAATTTTTCGGACATTCAAAAATTCTGGAAAAATTTGGGAGGATATTATGATAAGTTTTCTAACATCTCCAAGTGGAATCACTGAAAGAAGAGTTGTAGATTTTTGTATAGACTATTTTTAACAAAGCATGAAAAAGTGAAAAAAAAGAGAAAAAACTACTGTCCACAATTTTGTAAGGGCTGTTTCGGCCACTTAATTTGTGAGAAAAATTCCGGCCTTTTAGACATGGAAATATATGGTATAAAGTACGTCCTGTCCAAAAATGAGCTCATTCCGACTTAAAATGACCAAGTTATGACTATTTCAATATTTAGATTTTTCTGACGAAAAACGCTATAACCGGAGTTCTATAACTCCGATGACCATGAAATTTAAACTGGAAGCTCACGTTAACAAGTGTAAGATCTTGCCAAGATTTGAGAATTTCTGGAGTTAAACTTGAGGTAGCTAATTTCTTAAGGGATTAATTAGAAATTGATTTTTCAAAAATACTTAAGAGAGTTGAAAAATTATAAAAAAATACTTGTTGTGTATGAAATATATGTATATATGTTTGGACAAAAGATAGAAAAATAATAAGTTGATTTGGTAATTTTTCATAGAAATGGTTTAGTTACAAACATATGAGTTAAATATGTTATGTGAAGTTGAATAATTGGTAAATAGGATTTTAGGGCTTAAAAATTCTATATAAGATATATGCAGATTTTTGATGAGTGATTTGATCACTGGTGATGAAATCTTATGAATATGGCATTTTTGAATGATTAAATGCATTATTTGATAAATTGTAAACAATTAAATTAAATTATTTATAAGTTTAAGAAGTGATTAAAATATTATTATAATATTAACAATATTAGATTATGAGTTATTTAAGTGATGGATAATATTTGGATAAATTTAAAGTATTTATTATTTATCCTTGATTTCGTTTGATTTGTTTTCGTTTGACTAATGTTTATATCTTTGTCATTATCCTTATGTTTATATTGTGATGAAAGTCATCTTTGGCTTACGTGCATAGATGGACTTGGTATGATTATGACCAGGGATCATTCGGTATAATCATGACCTGTAATGTTATAAATGATGTGGTAAAAGTCCTTAGTGGCCTGTAGTGCATTGATGGATAATTTTTGGTATGATTATGATCAGGGATTATTCGGTATAGTCATGACCATTGATGATTCAATGAATATCCTTGGCCCGTAATGCAGGGATGATTCGATGATGTGGTTTATTTATTATGCTGAGTCTCAACGATAAAAAAAATTTGATGAAAACATTTTTAAATCATAGAAGATACTAGATATTATGTTCTACTTGACTCTTCTAATGGATTGCTTATTCCGCTGCAATTAAACTTGATGTCTATTGTATTTTATCAGTTTAACATTGTTGAAGACTAATGATAATTTATTCTGCATTATCTTAGTCATAATATTTTTCTTACTGGGCTAGTTGAGCTCACCCTTTCTTTCACTGTTCTCTTCAGGAAATAAGAACGTAGTCGAGACTAGTCGGGGAACGGAGTGACGGTTCAGATGATAGCATTAGTAGTCCTCACTATTCTGTTAAATAGTGTGACAATAAATGTAATGAGGACTCCATTGAGTGTGGATATTGTCTAGATGACAATATTCTTATTAAAACTCTTAGATTATGTTTTATTGTATTTTACACGACTGTTGTATAATTAAGTTATATTTTAATTTTGTACCATGTAAGTGGCGACCCAAGATGGGTGATGTATACCTGTTTTGGGGGCGTCACACCAGCGCCTGAGCTGGAAGAATCAAAAGTATCTGCCTCTGAAGGATCTATACACAAGTGCCAGATAAAGAAATGTGTCTGGTCCAACTGCCGGGTCAAACTGTCAATCTATGTCAAAAGAGTCGGATCTCGGACATAGGCCATCCAATCCGTCATCATCACGGATCCAGGAATCATATCCCCCATAAACTGAATGGCGCTGGTCTGGGCTCTGATGGTATGAGGGGAACACAAATGATGGAACATATCCTGGGTATACGGACCCTCTGACAGTGTAAAGCCATCAACACCCCAGGGACTGACACCCCTCCAAACTCCATACTTGTGATAAATTGCCAATCCATCGACGTCATCATTATCTCACAATCCAACAAATGGAGAGACTGAGTCTGGTGAAACCAGCTCTCAGACAAAGCTGTGAGATAACCCCAGGGACAACGACGGGGGATGATGGAAAAGAATGCCTCAAAGCCCCAACTATGCATAATTGTTCGATAATCGGGATGCAGAGCCGAATATGTAGAGTGAATACTGAACCAGTTTCCTCGAGGCTGCGTAAAGCCGAGAACCTACATTAGAAAGTAAATCAACATCAGAATCATTGCTCTTCATCAATAAGAAAAAAGAAGATCAAAATCCAGCTTGTACCTCTTTTGCAAGCAAGTAAACTGACGGGTGTCGACTCAAATCACCCAGAAGCTCTGGGATCGTCACTTGAATGCCTAGAAGATCCCTACGGGGAATATGAGAAGCAAGAGCGGGGTCTGAAACTGGTACATCATCCTCCTCGTCCTCAACATTATGTACCTCAACCTGGAGAGAATGTATCACCGCCTCTGCCAGACGATGAGGCTGCCTAACTGAACGGGGTCGAGGCACATCAGAAGCCCTCCTCCGCACACCTGAAGTGGTCCTGCAAAAACTACTCGACTGATCCAGATCCATATATATCTGGACACAAGTCTCTAAATCACCTCAGAAAGGGTGTGGTAAACTCTAACCTAGAGCTTTTCAAAATGCATTTTATGACTACATGCATGCATTACTTTAACATACGCCTACAGTAGAGTTAAAAATGCATGACTACCCAATGCCTACATTTTGGAAAATTTTTGCCATAATCTCCTTTGTAAACAGGACTATCCACATACACATAGGCATGACTAGGTGGCCATTCAGTAGCACACCTACCCACAGTCATAAACATCCTATATGCATTACACTACCAAAGACATAATCCGTAAGGGTAGCCTAATTACCATGATTACTTTGTTTTACAACCTTTGCTCATTTGTTCTCAAATAGGATAAGAAATAACATGAAAAGGTGCCAATTTGACTGTGTTAAAAGTTAAATTTTTCCACATCATTGTGTTCAGCATGGTTAAATACTAACATTTATTGTGTTGAATATTTTTTATCAAGTCATATGAGCATGCATATTCACTACTATGTGTTTAGAAGCATTTCATGTGATAACTCATTTTCCAACAGATAAATACTAGAAAAGAAGACATGCATACGTTACCAAGGCAGTGTAAAACACTTGTACGGTGACAGAATTTGCAGAAAGACGCCCGAACTCAACAGATCTGAAGAAGAGCTCTCGGATTTCCTAGGTGGCGCAGTATGAAAATGACTTGTGAAAGCCACAGGTGCCTTAAAGCCACCCACGGCTGGCCGCAGGTGTACATGTGGCTCCCCTGGGTAGGGCCCACCCCTCCAGCTCAGTCCAGTTCAAGTTGCAAAGGAGGTCTCACAAGCTGAAAAGGCCAAATCTGGAAGAAAGATGCTACGCGATTGAGCGAAAGAGCCTAAAATCCTAGTTTTTATAGACCAAATTGTGGGTATACATATCACTCATTGGTATTCGCCCAGACATAGGGTTTACTATACCGATGATCACAGTTGTTGCATAGTACACTCGACAATACCTCACGAAGGTCCGATGCCATCAATTCGGGGTCGGAACCCCAAAACCTTTCTCCCTAGCAGAAACATTATCCAACTCATCCTTTGATGCACACGTCAATGAAGGTCAAACAGCCTTGACACTATCCTCAGCAGAGATCTCATCCGTTGATGTACATTTCAATAAAAGTCAAGCAACCTTGACATCATCAGTTGTTGGTAGTTAAACTTAACGAAGCATCGGGAATGCTCTGATGACGGTATCTGTTGATGCACATCTCAGCGAAGGTCAGGCAACCCTAACAACACAGACTGTTGGAAGTAACTTCGACAGAACAATGGAAAGACCTGGCAATAGAAACCAGGGAAAAACATTCTCATCAGAGAGGACCAATGATGGAATATGTTATACATATCTTCAACAGACTAAACCCTATACCCCAGTCTCTTGTACATGAGAATACATCCTCAATGGAAAGTCTGTACCAGGGATTAAGGACTTTGATGATAACCCCAATGTCAACATCCTGGAAGTTCCTGAGAACTTTGGATCACACGTCTAAGCAGCTCATCAAAGTCGTCTGTAATAACTCCAACCCTCATCGGAAGTCGGGGGAGCAAACAGTTGTCACATCCCATCGGAAAATAATCCAACAAACCACATGCATCATGCATATACATTGCATTGCATGAATATAATAAAGAGGGAAATATGTAGACACTCGAAATTTTTTCGCATTCCTGTTACTAACATTGTAGGAGGGCAGAATCGTCTTTCAGAGATAACCATGGAGGACAGCTCAGCTCGATCCCGGAGATAAGCCTAGGATAATCAGTTCTTACCATCTCAGAGATAACCCCGAGATAATCAGTCTCATCCCGAAGATAACTTCGGGAGTTTCAATCTCAACCTCGGAGACAACCCCGACGAATACAGTTCCAGTTCTGAAAATAACACCAGAAATGGTAGTTTTCCATCTCGGAGATAACCCCGAGATACTCAATTCCAGTCCCAAAAATAACACCGGGAGTTTTAACATCAACCTCGGAGATGACCCCGAGGAGTGCAGTTGCAGTTCCGGAGATAACCCCGAAAAAGCTCATTTCAACCTTTGCCAGTCAACTTCAACCTCGGAGATAACCCCGAGGCACTCAGTTCCAAACCCAGAGACAACCTCGGAAGGTCAGGCACACCTCAGAGACAACCCTGAGGACATTCAACACTTATAGCAGCCCAATCTCAAAGATAACCTTGAGCAACGACTGTTATATCAGCCCAAACCGGAGACAACCCCGGTGAATGGCAAAATCATCATTTTGCCACCTCGATCCCACATGTGCGCCGTCTCAACACATTTCAAGATACATTTTACATAGCAGTGTCCTACAAGAACCAATAGCTCCAATCCCGAGTGACTACTACACAGGACAACACACATGATAGAATTTGAAGACTTGAAGACTAAGGGCATGATCTCCTCTTCCTGACTTCGCACAACCTCTAATCCCATGTCATTGTGTAGATCTCGACAATAGCACTCCGAAAAAGGTCTATACACCTCAATCGGATTCTCAGATTGAAGTTCTAAAAGTTCAAGCGGACATCACGTTGTATGCGTGCACGTACTTTGAGACAATAGGACCCGCGGAGCCCGGGGCACCCCGGGCAGCCGCAGGTACACCTGCGGCTCCCCCTATAAGTAGAGGGCTTGGGGATGCCATTTTGTAAGAGAAAAAGGCGCCATTTTGTAAGAGAAAAAGGCGAGGAAGCTCTGTCCAATTTGCTCTGTACACACTATAAACTGAGTGCTTTCTCATTTTAAACACTTGTGAGCTCATATATTGCTATATTTTATCAATGGAAACCGAGTGTTCATCCATTTAAAGCTATTGAAGTCTTCTTTGGCAGTCCACTGTAAGCCTTCTTACATTTCTTAAAGCTTTTTCTCCACATTCTGCAAACACCGTTCTTCACGTTGAGAGTCGTGTTGCGTATGTATGCCCGGACTTCGGTCCGTGGTTTTTTATTTCTTTTTTTTGTATATATATATATATATATGGACTAACATCATAGAGTAATGCCTCGATTGAGCCTGGACTCACGTCCGGAGCGTTTATTACTTTTGTATATATATACTTATATATAAACTATTGTTGAACTATGTTCGATGAGCCTGGATTTACATCCGGAGCGTTTATTGCTTATATATATATATATATATATATATATATATATATATATATAAACTATTGTCGAACTCCGTTGGATGAGCCTAGATTTTATATCCGGAGCATTTACTGCTTATATATATATTATTACCATCAAACTCTATTTGATTGAGCCTGGATATAATATCTAGTGCGTTTATTGCTTATATATATATATAC
Source organism: Panax japonicus (assembly GCA_020205505.1). NCBI lineage: Eukaryota > Viridiplantae > Streptophyta > Magnoliopsida > Apiales > Araliaceae > Panax > Panax japonicus. The sequence continues at coordinate 44,329,350 of CM035110.1, read as the reverse complement.
ACATTTCTGTCAGACCTGGAGTTTACTTCATGGCCTTTTACTGCTTTATTTACATTTAGTCCCGCCTGGAGTTTACTTCGTGGCGGTTGATCGTTTTTACTGCTTTCTTTACATCTAGTCCCGCCTGGAGTTACTTTGTGGTGGTTGATCGTTTTTACTGCTTTATTTACTTTACAAATCCTCTATGGAGTTGCTTCGTGGTGGTCGATTGTCTCTCTCTCTATATATATTTATCGCTTTTATATATTTACATTTCCAGTCCCCCATGAAGTTCGCTTCGTAGTGGTTGATTGTCTGTATATATATATATATTTACAGTTTTTATATATATAACTATTTACAGCTTCCATACAAACTGCTACATCATGTGAGTTTAGGAATCATGTGATCACAGATTCAGTCTCCTGAATCTAGATTCAGTTCTCGTGATGGATATTTTCGGATGTAATCAGCTTATACATTATTTACGGTGTTTGAATTTCCTTAGATGACTATTATGCCAAAAAGGAGTTCGACACTACTATTTACCTTTATTTTCTCGAAGATGCTTTGCATCTTAAAAATAAAAGCAATTAAGCCGAACATATAATAAAATAGAAGTATCAAAGGCCTCAATTATTATTGAGCATAAGGGTTTGAAAAACCTCTTTTATAAAACATCACTTCTATATCTTGTTAAAACTAAATTTTTATACAAATTCAAATCCTTTGTATATAGGTGCGAACGAGGCATAACATTACTTCTAGATAATTGCACATTGACCCCCCCTACACACATTCAGATAACGGTTTAATTGAAAAGTGGCAGTCACCGTGGTAACACGGATGTCGGGGGTGCCTAACATCTTCCCTCCGCATAATTAAGTCCCCAGACCCTAATGAATCTCGGTTTCACAGACCTGTTAAGCAGTGTCACATCACTGGTCAATGTGTAAACTTTTTCTCGGTTGAGTTGGTGCAACCATTTAAAAATACCAACTGGCGACTCTTACAGTCCAATTGTCGATATATACATATCGGACATTTTCACAACTTATTTTTTCAAACAAATATCACCTAACATAAGAACACCAAAAGACGGGACTGTCTATATTACAGACCCATCACCATGCATTGCAATTTGAGTAATTCTAAAAAGTTTTAGATTTTTTCCCCTGGAGTTCCAATTATATCGTAAAAGACACCCACATGAAACACATAATCAACTTAAAATGATTAAAAAAGTTGAGATGTATTTAATTTTAAAATAGATAAAATAAATTAAATAATCTTATAGACACAAACTATCTTATAAATATTTTATAAATTATTGATGTGACATATTTCACCTCAATATATTGTGTGAGGCAGAAATATACTAATATAAAATTTGACATATGAGCAGTTTATAAAATAATTTCTACCAAATAAATTTAACAACAATATCAAAATTGATTGAATTGTTTGATCTGTACCCAAAAAAAAATTCTTTAAAATATAATTACTAAAATGTCAATATATACATACAACACCGGACATCATCTTCTACCTCCTCCTCGTACCAAACTTTCTAAGCGTTGCAATGTGAGCTAAGGATGCTCTAGCTCTCATTGTTGAACCCCCGAAAAAAAAACTTTTTTATTTCTTTATCTTTTTATTCTATTTCTAGAAAACCTTTCTTTTAAATTATTCTGTAAAAATCCACCAGTTCTCATCACGAAGTTCCTAGCTTTTGGACCAAATACAGGAAAAGTTCGCAGCGTAAGATCTTATTGTTTTTATGTTTAGCCCCCTTTTTTTCTGGCTGAATAAAAATGTGGTGGGCAGGAAAAGTTATTTTCTAGCCTTGATTGCTTGAAATCTAGGATTTCTTTATGATATGGGTAATATTTAAAACTCAGTATTGATTTAGGGGGTCTGTTTGTTTTGCTGTGTGTCTTGCGGATTTGGGATTTGTATTGTACGTTGTCGAATTGGGTTTTTTGGGGTGTTTTGTTGTTTGATTCTATTTGGTCCGAATAATGTCGATTCTGTTTAAAAGTGAATCAATTCACATAAGGGAAGTTTGGAATGATAATCTTGAAGACGTGTTTGCGTTAATTTCAGAGATAGTAGATGACTATCCTTTCATAGCTATGGACACTGAGTTCCTCGGCATTGTTCTTCGTCCAATAGGGAATTTTAAGAGTTCCACCAAATACAATGTTTAATGGAATTTATTATTTATCGTCTTATTTTATTACCATAATTTGTGTAAAAGTTGTTATTAAGTCATCATTTAAGGGATGGAGTAAGACTTTTTATTATTATTTGTGAAATGGATTGAGTAATTTATTACAAAAAAATATAATTTTAGAATTTTCGCAAACAAAACCTGATCATGTAACAAATGAGATTTTAATTTTTGATATGAAAGAAAGAAAATATAATATTAACCTTAAATAGAAAATATTTAATTTACTTCAAAAAGTATGCTGGAAAATATATGAACTTACTTTACAATAATCGTTAAATCCACATTACTATTATTTATAGTTCTGAAAAAAAAGAAAAATTATTACTATTATTTGATGGTTGATATTCTACAAGTGATAAGTCATAAGAGGGGCTTTATCTACAATTGTTGAAAGTGTTGAAGAAGTAACAGTAATTTTAGCCTGTTCTTTTGATATTCCTCGTCTATTTGTTTTGGTCGGAGCTCAACACCGACGGGAAGCTCTCATTCTAAGAAAAAAAAGAAATTCAAGCATTGAGATCCATCTGATTCGAGAAACACATACACCTCCATAATTCATCTTTATTCAAGTTAATCCTCGTCTCATTCCTCTCGTCTTGATCTTCCTTATTTTCACACTGCATATTTTGCTCCATCTCCAAATCCGTATAAAGCAAATGGCTCCTATCTCATATCTTATTTGGGATGTGATTACAAGTTACGAGCATTTTCCTTATGATTTTCTGCTGTAAGCATTAATGGTAGTTTGTCTCAGCACTATTGAAGCATCTATTTTAGTAATAACTTATATATTCATACCTAATTAGGGTTTTTTTCATGTTTTTATATATTTTTTTGTTTAATTATTTTTTGAATTCCATCCTGGTTGGTGTATAGTTGAAATTGTATAAATTTCTGTTTATTTATGTTGTTTATATTTTCCATGTAAAAGATCTATCCAAAATTGAGATGGGTGGTTGTTTTTAATTTCTATTTTTGAGATGTATTTGATTGTTACTGTAAGCTGGCTTGTTGATTTTTGCCTCTAAGAATCATAACCAGGACACCAATTAGTCTTCTGGCTTTTCATTTGTTTATCTCTTCTGATTCTTCTTTTCTTTGATATCGTTTAACTTGTGTGCAAAATATAGTACAGTATATGGTGAATTTTATGACCATATAATGAGTTTTATATGCATCAAAATGGGTTGTACATAGCCTTCTTCAATGGAGCCTGTATTTTTGTGCCATTTGTGGGGGGTATCAGTATTTGTTTCATTTTTTTATTACCATTTTCCCTTCTTTGGGATAATGAGGTTTTTCTCAGCGAGACCTTTCCTTTTTCCATATTGTTATTGTTTGTTTTCCATATTGTTATTGTGCTTGTGTGTTTAATTTCTAGGAGCTAAATGATCTGGTCTCAATCATCATTGTTATCAGAGTTATGAACAGTGTTCTAAAAATTCCCGCCTAGGCCCCTCTGGCGCCTCACCTAGGCCCAAGACAACAAAAAAATTCCTCTAGAAAATTAGGCGGCGAGTTTTTTTTTATTTTAATAACTACCCAAACCAGATCTTGATATATTTATTTTTTTAATGATTTATTATATTCATAATACATGTTGTAATATATCAAATCACAACAAGAAGTGAACAATATCAAGTCAAAATGGATAATTTTATTATATTTATAATTTTTTGAACTTGTACCAACTTTAAATTATATAAATGATGATACATTTGTAATATTTAGTTTAATTCAATATAATTCTTCAATTTATGTTTAGTTTCTTAAGTTTTAATATTGAATTAAATTCTTGAAATTTTAAATTTTATTATTTTAACCTTTAAATTTTAATATTTAATAGCAATCTTATTTATGAATAAAACTATACGTTGGTTGAACTTTGAACAATTGTATATTTGTGTTTGACCTTTGACATTAACAATATGGATATGTTTTTGAACTTTAAGCAAATGCCTTTATTATCTTTATTATAGATTGTTTTGCTTTATATTATTGTTTTGTTTGGGATAAATGTAAGATACAATATTAAAATTGACTTAAAATAAAATTTCCCGCCCCAGGCCCCTCCCAGGCCCCCTTCGGCCGCCCGCCTCCCGCCTAGCGCCTTTTAGAACATTGGTTATGAATCTTCTGATCAACTGGCATGTATTGGTAATGCACAAAAAGTTCCTTTTTTCTTGTTTGCTTAAGGATATTTTCATTACTAGGCCCTTCATTTAGGAAAAAAAGGTCTTACAAACTGAATGCACTACACACACTTAACAGGGTATTCTACTATTCTTTTCTTTATCTTCTTAAATACAAGGTGCAAATTCCACCTAGTATATTAGTGATAACATATTAGGAAATTCATTGAAGTAAATGGTCTAGTAATAGAAATGTATCTCTAATTTTGAAACGGTGGGAAGTAGCATCTCAATTACTATATCTTCAGCGTAGCAGTTAACGAACTTCTTTTTCTCCGTCTCTCTCTTTTTCTATTTGCACTACTTTTATAACCTGATTTGTAGCCAATAATATGATATATGTGTAGGATGAGTCAATTTGAGTTGTCCATCTTTACTCTTTAACGAACCAAAGGCTTTATAGAATTCAAAAACTAGTGTGACGGACTACAAGAATTTGTTAGTTAATTTCATATTTTCTTTCTTTTAGTTGTAAACAGGTTAACTTTTTTTCTCTTTTGATTTTTGTTTAATTGCATATTCAAAATTTTTGAAATTGTTAGAAATCTTAGCTCTGCTCTTTTTGTTTTGATTTAGATGTTCAAATAAGTGTTATTTATGGGGAACCTTGAGGTATGAACTGTAAATCATAATTTGGCAGAGCCAAGACCATTAGATACAACAAAAACCTTTCTTTCTCGTCTTGCAATTTGAGTGGGTTGGTGAGTCACAAGTAGCATGGCCTTAAAAGCCAATACTGAACTTGCTGGCTAAAGGCTTATAAGGCACTCTCTATTCTCACAATTTGTATGTAGGACTGGGGTATTATATTACTTTTTCCAGATAAAAGTGTAAAACACAGGCAGCTAAGCAAGTATTGGAATTGACCTGATTAGGTTCGATGCATCTCACCCTGGCCCTTATAAAATACAGTATTGTAGTTGGCTCTGTTTGCTGTATACTCACTGTAACACTATTCTTATAAAAAATACAGTAACTTTTAATTAGGTTTATTGTTGTTTTGTTAATTTTGGTGTTAGTGTTGTGCTTTTAGTAGATTTGTTATTACAAAGCTACTTTCGTTTTGCTACAGATTTTTTTTTGTTAGTGATCGAAGTATTCCTAATGGGGGAGCATCTTGATAAATTAAATTGAAAAATGAGCATTGAAGTTCCTGGTTCCTGAACTTCCACTGTCGCCTGTGCTAATGTTGTCTGCTTGATTGTTATAGAAGTTCCTTTTATATTTGGTCAATGCTATAGACTATGTACAATTGGTAGGGTCATGACTTGTGAGTTGTGGGTTTGCAGACGTCTTTAGTGACTCATTGTGTTATTACTCACTTCAGATGCCTAGATGCCTAGATGCCTCAAGGAATAATATGTAGTTTAATATGTGAAGTACGGGTTGATTTTTAGCTGTTTAGCTTCCTTCATCTTATCTGCTTTGCAATTTGGTTTTCAAAGTTGCAGTTTTATATAGTACTTGACCTTGACACATTTACCTTATCTTGGAAACACAAAACACCGATGGGAAGCTCTCATTCTAAAAAAAAAAGAAAAAAAAGAAATTCAAGCATCGGGATCCATCTGATTAGAGAAACACATACACCTCCATAATTCATCTTTATTCAAGCTAATCCTCGTCTCATTCCTCTCGTCTCGATCTTCCTTATTTTCACAGTGAATATTTTGCTCCATCTCCAAATCTGTAAGACCCCAACTTTTGATAAATAAAATTGAATTTCCTTTATTAATTATTTTGAAATAGTAAGGAGTGGATTTGGTTAATGTGGTTAGTTATGGGTAAAATGTGCAAATTTTCTAAAATAAGCAAGTGATTATAAAATATTCATTGTTGTCAGAGAATATTCGTTTGGTCATAGAATATTCTTGTTGTCGGGGAATATTCGTACGACGGCGCAACCATTTTTGGGCCCCATAACGGAAAACGGTCGGATGAAGAAAATGACAAGTTTGAGTTTTTATAAATGACGGCGTAGTTGTTACCGTTAACACTGTTGGAATACCTGGTGATTAAAATACAGTAATACGCGTGGTTGCACAGTAGCACACAGTATTCTTGAATTATTGATTCTTACGTAAGAAGACACTACTCATGTCGGCAGCTGAGTTGTATGATTCTTCGTATGGGAGCTGAATTGTACTTGGTGTAAAAACCACTTAGTTTTTTGCACTGATAATCATTGAAATGTTTATGTTGCGCTATTTGTTATATGCACATTAAGAGGATGACTCAATTCTCAGGTGTATAACAGGTAGATAGGTCATAGATAGAGAATATAAGATTAAGTACGAGTTCTTAAAACTCGTACTTATGAGACATTCTTGACTCATAATTATATGAAATGTTTATGAACCCCTCAGCGAATGGACGCCAAAGGTCTGACTAGGACAAGTTCTTAAACTCATATGATTGTGACAACTTATGAACTCATAAGTGTGGTTGACGAACTGGGTATAGTTATGTGTGAATGAAGAATTGAGGATTATAGGAACAGATAGACTGTTAAGCAAATGATTATTAGTAAAGGTGTTAGGTTTTCCTAAACTCCTAGCTATGCTAAACTTCGAATTTTTGACATCAAGCTAAATACGCACTATGTGCTTTCGAAAACAAAAATGTAGACTCGTAATCATTTTTGAAACGGTTTAAAGTACGGTCTATGCTACTTATTTCGGCTAGACGCAAATGATTTGAAATGTCAAAAGTTATTTTTATTTATAACCTATGTACCATGTAACCTGGTACAGAGATGATAAAAAAATGATGGAGTCATCAATGCAGTATTACTTAGTGGGATGTGATCTCAGGATCGTCAGCCCACTACGGTATGATGTAGTATGATAAAATCACCAAATGACGGAATCCTCAACGGACTGTAAATACAGTGCGGCATCATGACGTCATTCTCGAAAAATGTTTTTAAAAGTTTAATTTGCCAACGGGGTTTGGCTATACTTAAATAATTCGATTGAATTGAAATATTTATATGAGTCTATGCTATTTGAATCAGCTAGACTAATGTTTATGAAAACTCTAAGTGTTCATTGAAAGAAATTTCCCGAACCAAATTGTTTAGGTGCGGAATCCTATGATAAGACTGAGGTGAACAATGTTGTTTGGATAAATGATCCAATCTAATAGCGTAAATATTCGCTATGTATGATTAATACGTTATGCATGACGTAGGGGTACAATAGGCTAATCACCTAAAGTACTATTAATGGTAGTTTACCTTCTTTGTGATTGTAAACATACCAGGTAATGTTTGTTTTGCGGTATGAATACCGTTAAAACTCTGTGTTCATGGTCTATATGACCCCTCAACACAATTTGAAAACTTTTACTCTTGTGAGAGGTGTATTGGGTAGAATGTGATGATGGATATGAAATAGTGTAAACTCGTTGCGTACGAGTAGAATCTGAGATGATTAAATAAAGGTTATTGTGACAACCTAGTTTTTGTGAATGTTTAGAATATGTAAACTCCTAGTGAGTAGTTATTGTAAGATGTGAAGATAGAAAAGTTGCTGCGTCAGACGTTAATGGAAACAATGGAAGAGCAGGATAAGCTCAAAATCCAAATTGACCAGATGGAGCCTCAAGCAACACATCGTGTAAAGAAAGAAAGATAGAAGATCCTGACTTAGGAAAACCTGATAAGAAGAAAGGGAAGAAGATATGTATATTTGCGGCCGTGAAGGACAAACCTCTCCTCGTTGCCCCGACTATAAGAAAGGTGGATGTTTTAATTGTGGTATGGAAGGACATCGAGCGAATGAATGTCCGAGAAAAAGGCTTGGTAAATAAGTAGTATGGGTTATGTTATGTGTGATAAGTAATGAACTATTTTCAACTTTTAGGTTGGTCAAGATTTTAAATCCTGACTTTCGTAGTCACAAAGGGATAGCTGTTGATTAAAGCAGGATGTGCTATGTAAATATTCGATAAATGAATATGAATCTAAGTTTGAGAAATGAAACGTGTTTAATACATTAATCTTATGCAATAAGGTTTAAAATGTAAGGGTATAATTTATGGTTTTATTTAACCAGATAATGCCGCCAAGACGTCAAACTCGAAACCAAAGGATAGAAGAATCTACTAATGCTGGGGAAAGACAACCAGAACTGATGCCAAACTTTGCAAACATGGTAGCTCAGGCTATGCAGCAGGGAACACCAGTTGCGGGAAACCAGCCAGACAATCGCTTGGCAAAATTTAAAGACTTCAAAGCCGTAGGACCACCAGAATTCAGAGGATCAGCTAACCCTATAGAAGCCCAAACTTGGGTGAACGAGATAGAGAAGGCGTTTGTAATCGCTAGAATAGATGCGGGGCAAAAGACCGCTTTTGCCACTTATATGATGAAAAGGGAAGCTAACTTTTGGTGGGAGGCAAATAAAACTCGTGCAGGAGAAGAAGAAATTACTTGGGATAGGTTTAAGGATTTATTTTTCGAAAACTATCTCTCTGTTAGTATGCAGTCTAGAATGGAGGTGAAATTCTTGGAGTTAAAGCAGGATAACATGACTGTTGCGGAGTATGCCGCAAAATTTAATGAGTTGGCTAGGTTTGCTCCACATCAAGTGGATACAGAGACTAGGAAGGCAAGGAGATTTGAGCTGGGCTTAAAACCCTGGCTCTACAATAAGGTGTCAGTACTGCAAATCAATACTTTTGCAGCACTCATGGAGAAGGCTATCATAGCTGAACATGGAAGTGAGGCCATGAGCCTCTACCACAAGGAGAAGAAGAACAAAAGAAAGTCAGAATGAGCAGTAAAGATAGAAAGTAGTAGTGGGAATAGGGGTGAGAAAAGAATGAGGAATTTTTCTGAGAACGTGCAAGTGAAGCAGGAAGGTACAAAGAAGCAGGTAGTGCAGTGCAAGAACTGCGGGAAGAATCACTCTGGCGAGTGTCTAAAGGGCAAGTTTGTATGCTACAAGTGCGGGCAAGAGGGTCATATCTCTCCCAACTGCCCCAACTCAAGGATGATCAGTGGATGCTTCATATGTGGATCGACTGAGCATAAGGTGAGGAACTGTCCACAGAGGGGAATGGAGGCAGGAAACGTAACCACGGGGAGAAGCAGTGGGACGTTAGCAATTTCAGGACCAAACTCAACCAGTAACCCAACGAAAGTAACTCCGAGGGTTTACAACATGACGGTCCAGGATACGGTGGCAGCTGGAAACAGAACTCCAGGTGCTATTTGAATAACTTATATATCTTATATTTCTACTTAATCGGATAGACAAGTGTTATAAAGAATAATTAAAGATCAGTTCGATCAAGTATGATCGAGATCTACGTACAATGATTATATGCTGTGTACCCTTCTGCATATGAGTTTTTAAAGCGGTGATTCCGGGGACGGAATCCTTATAAGGGAGGGTGAATGTAATAACCCGAGATTTTCTATATAAAATAAATAAGAAATTTTGCGTATAAATTTATTTTTTATTTAATGACGAGACTAAGTGTCAAGTAAAGTGAACGATAAATGTGAATATATTTATTACTTGAAAAATTAGAAATAATTTTGGAATTATTAATTACCACAAATTATATGGTAATAAATTTTCTGTAAGCCGAAATATTTTTATTAATTATTTTCCATGAAAACATGATTGGAAATAATTTATGAAGTGATAATTAGATTTATATAATAAATATTTTATTATATGAATTGTTCAGAATAGTTAAGTTAATTATTTTAACTTGATTATTGATGTTGTGTACGAAGAATAAGTCAGATATGAGATCCAAACCCTGGATTGGGATTGTGATCAAGAGATGAGAATAATAATATTATATTATTTATATAATGATTTTACAGTACCATAATTATGTACTGTGTATGTGCGTACAGATAATATTGAGCAATGATGGTCAATTAGGTCATAGCATATTACCGTGCTGTGAAACCCTAATTATTAAACTCAGTTATGAGATATGACTGAGTAGTGACTGTGTATATGAAGTTACTGTGTATAAGAATATCGGTAATTAGAAGAAACCCTAATTACTGTTGTACGTCACTAATTAGGACAAACCCTAATTATTATAACCTTAACCGGTTGAAGTTAGAAACCATAACGACTATGTTAGTAACATACACAGATAATTAAAGAACCCTAATGGTCAATTAGAAACCCTAATTGATGACGTTAAGAAACCCTAATTATAGAACCCTAATTTTAATTACCGGGTTTAATTTCGATGTTATTGTATAAGTGTTTTAATTTACCAAAGGATAGAAGTTAATTGGTAAATTGTAAGAATTAAATCTAGTGATTAAATATTACATTTAATTGCCTTGTACAAGATTGCCCTTGAAATTATATGTGAAATGACCAAAATACCCTTTTTGGCAAAAAAAAAGGTATAAGAACACTAAACCTAGAAATCCTTTGATTCGATGTTATTTGATGCAATTGATTGTTTAAAGTTGTGTAATAGGATGTTAATTGATGATATGGGTTGATAAATCAAAGACCCATAACATCAAAGTACACGAATTTGAAGATTTAAGAAATTTGAAAAAATTCATTTCTGTGATTTTTCGTCAAATGTCAGAGCTTATAGATCTTTGATCGATCATGATTTTTGTTGTTTTTAAGTTGTTATGTGTAGCTTGTTGTTATATGGTCTTTAATCTGCAAAAAGAATCAAGTCCAGATCATGTATAGATTAGAAGTTATAGATGATCAAACATGGTTGACCGATCATGATAAACTGTTTTTGGGCAGTCTGTAATGGGGGCATTCTCGTCCACTTTTTGTGCTTTTAAAGGTCTAGGCTTTTGATATGTTGTAGTGCACTGAGTTAGGAAGCCATAGGCTTTGGAATGACCTCATTCCGACCTCGGATGAGGGAATTACGGTGATTGGAAGGAAGTGTGTCAAACTTCTCAAAACTGACAGTCAGCAGCGGGATGTGCTATTCGGGACACTGTTTCGATAAGTTAATGTTTCCAAAACTTTCTGGGCTTTTGGTATGTTATAGTACACTGAATTACCTTTCCATAGACTCCGGAACGGACTAATTCTGACTTCGAAGCAAAGAGTTATGACCATTCAAAGTAGTTGCGTCAAAACTGTCTAACCAACTCGGGGCAGTCACCTTAAACGAATTTTCCGGAATTCTGTGTTTTGAATTTGGAAATGGTCAAAGAATAAAAGTTGTAGCCCTAGAAGTTAGCTTCGCGTGGGCTCAAGAATCGCTCAAAAATGTTTTGAAATGAAAAAGTTATGACTGTTTTAGCGAGAGAGGGTAAAGCTAAAACGAAATTGAAAACTGTTATGAACGTCTACTTTTGACGCACTGTTTGGGCTACCTAATGAACCCGAATTGGGTAATTCATATTTTTTAAAAATAGTCTTACATACCATGTATAACATGTCCAAAAATCAGATTAATCAGAGTTATGAGCAATGCGTTAGAAAATCGCAAAGTGAACTATTGAAAAATTATTATAAACCAAGTCCCACATCGACTAAATTGAGAACTTCACCATTTTCTAAACCTATAAATAGAAGGGCTTGACCTTTGTTTCATTCACCAACAATAAGGCCTCCAATTTTTGAGAAAGGCTTTGTTGTGGGAGGACTTTTTATAAAGATCTCCTTAGTTAAATTTTGGCGTGGAAGTGCGTATTCAGTTTGTGGAATTCGTATTTCCGGGTATGTTTTTTATTTAATTTTTGTAATGTAATCATTTTAAATACTGTATTTAATTGTTAGTTAAAGTTTGAATTTTTGAAGTTTAGTTAGTTTGTTAATAAACTAGTTAGTTTACTATGTTTATTTTGGCTTGGAATTGATTATGTAAATGAGTTATTTGTGATGACTTTTAATATTTTGTGATGAATTTCATTAATTAATTATTATTAATGATATTAAAGTTATTTAATGATTATATTAAATAATTTAGTTTAAAAATGATTTTTATATTATAAAAATCATTTTAAATGAAAATAAGGATTTAAAAATATTTTAAGTTATAATTAGTGACTTTTAATATTTGGATAAATAGTACATTAATATTTAAATATTAATGGTAATTATTTAAAAATGATTTTTATTATTTTAAAAATCATTTAAGGGTAATATAATTGTTTTAAAAATAGTTTGAGTTATTATAAATAACTTTTATATTTTGGCAATGGTTCCATTAATAGTTTAGTATTACTTAAACTATTAATGATAATGGAATTGTTTAATGTTTAAATCATTTAATTATGATTTCGATGTTTGAAAATGCATGATGGTAATTGTAGTCTTGTATTTCCTCTACAAGATCTGACCAGGAATAGACTTAGAAACCCAACACACACATAGTTATGGCCGGTAAAACTAGCTGACTTGAGAACCGGTTATGAAGTTCTGAATTTGATGAAGAACACCTATAGCAACAGTTATATCACTATAGGCCCTTTAGTGACAGATTTGAATTACTTTAAATTTTTCAATTTCTGGTAATTCTGAAAATGTTTAAAAATAAAATGTCTGATATTTACAGATGTTGAGTTATAGAATAAGAGTCTTAGACTCAGTATTTACCCGATAAAGCTGTCGGTACGCCGACAAATGTCAGACCTTATAAAAGAAAGAAAAGGCTACTGTAAGAGCATGGATGAGATATTTGAAAAATGTATAATAATATTTCAAGTATAGAATAGGAACTAAAAGTATGATCACTGTGATTATGTGATTAGACTATGTGCTGACTGTAATAGACAGTACTATGTGTTAAGATATATTGTTCTAATCGAACGAATGATCTGATTATTGATAGGTTGTGATAAAGAGATAAAACCTAAGTTGAGATTTGTAATCAGCGAATCAGGCAAGTATCCTACCTTTGCATTTTCTTTATGCAATGGACATGAGTAAGAATGTTTCAGAATTATTCTATTCCTGTACAGATTATGTACGCTTTGATTATCAACATGTTAATTCAGATATATATATTCTGTTCATTAATTTCTAAATGGTTATACAAGTGTCCCCACTTGGATAATCATGGCATTTATACACATGTTGATACACCTTTGTCAATTACCCGTATATACATATATGTTGAACTACATATTATTGTTGAGCAAGATTAAAAACCTTCGGGTTTGGAACCAGACATGTATGGACATTTCTATATGGGAAATTTTTGTGCCCAAGGCGGATAGAGTGAGCGATGAATTTCGTTCAAGTTATGTAGTATTGATTAATGCAAGGTACAACAGGGCTGATCACCCTCCGTGCCCGTAGGTTATGACGGGTTGAGGATGGATTTCTGCTAAACTTTTTCGAAAATGAAAAAGAATGTTCATAGTATGTTTCTTAAACCCTATTCATGGGTAGAGCCAGAGCCAAATTTAAAGAATTTGAAAGAGAGTTGTTATGTGAATTTTTTTATCAGTACAGATTACTTCACAACTTTCAATTCGTTGTAGAAGTGTTATGTAAAAAGAATACTTATATTCTTTCAGCTTATATATATAATTGCTATTACTTGCTGGGCACTCAAATGCTCATCCTTGCTTAAATTAAATGTTTTCAGTTATGTATGAGCAACCTGAAGGCTCCGGCACGAACAAGGAGAAAGGAAAGCTGTTCGAATGAGTTATATTATGAGTTAATGGTTATAGTCAGTATTGGTATCTATTCAGGTATCGTATGGAATGTATTTGAAGGTTTCGTACCTGGGGAGTAAACTTTGATGTATGTAAATTAAGTTTGAATGTAATATTATTATTGCATTATTCAGCTTATTGAAATGACATCGTGAAGCACCAAGTTCGGGTTTCAAGTACCTGGATTTGGGGTCGTCACAGTTATTCCATTCTTTATTATTATGTTGGAATAACTTATTTACGCGGACAACCGCATGCATGGTGAAATCTTTTTTTTATTCTATTCTTTATTATTCTGTGGGAATAACCTGTCTACGCGGACTACCGCGTGCCTGGTGAATAACCCTTTGTATTCATTTGTTATTAAATTATGGAAATGATCTGTCTACGCGGACTACCGCATGACAGTTGAAAATCCATTTGCGGTTTCGTATATTGTTCATTTCAGATTCCTAACTCTAAACTTACTATGGTAAATATTGCTTCTATAATTTCTGAAATGATTAGAAATTCTTTGAGTTTTGCGCTTCATTTAATGTCATTTCACTGAAATATTGGTCTAAACTTTCTTGTGAAATTTTTACTTTTTCATGTCGATGTTACTATTCACGTATACGACACTATTCACAAAAAAATTAAATTTCTTTTCTTTGTCCAAGTTGTCTATTATGGTTACTATCTTTGATTGTATCCATGTTTTGATCTTCATTCTTGAATTTTGCTCCACAATTGATTATTATGAAGTATTTTTGAACTTCGATAAACTAAAGTACGAATCCCTAATCTTTGTCTTTTTATCTCACTGAATTCGTTTTCTTTAAAAATATTTTTCATCATCCTCAGTCCTAAATGGTGATATAACTGAATATCTTTGGCCTGTAGTGTAAAGATGAATGGTTACTTGATGAATATCTTTGTCCTGTAGTGCAAAGATGAATGATTACCTGATGAATATCTTTGACCCGTAGTGCAAAGATGGACAGGTGTTGAGATGAACATGACCAACTGATGAATATCTTTGGCCTGTAGTGCAAAGATGAATATTTGATTCAAGATGTATATTGATTGATATTACAGGGATAAAATATTGATGATAGACTTTTAAATCATAGAAGATAGTAAATTTCATTCGCTACTTAACTCTTCTAATGAATTATTATTTCCTATGCGAATAGTGATCTAAAACTTGTTGTCCATTATATTTTATCTGATTTATTGAAGGCTAACGATAATTTGTTCTACTTTATTTTAGTCATAATATTCTTTACTGTGCTAGTTGAGCTCACCCTTTTTCTTTTTGTTCTATTTTTCTTCTCAGGAAGCGAGAATATAGTGGGAACCAGTCGGGGTATAAAGTGATGTTTCAAGATAGTTATTTTAGCAGTCCTCATTATTTTGTAAAATAGTGCATCAATAATTATAATGAGAACTTATTTAAGTGTTGATATTGTTTAGAAGACAATATTTGTATTTAAACTCAGTTTATGTGTTGTCGTATTTTGTGCGACAATTGTATTAATGAAGTTGTAGTTGTTTCTGTACCATGTATTTGACGACTCAGAATAGGTGGTGTATACCTATTTTGGGGGCGTCACAGTTGGTATAAGAGCTTAGGGATATAGTCTCTGGCGGAGATCGGGGAATAGAATTAGGAGGGGAGAGACGAGTAAATTCTTCGGTAGTGTGTCCTATATAAGCTTATTTGTTTGTTGGTCGGTTAGAATATAGGGGTATTATGTGGTATGTCATTTTCTTTAGTTAACCCTTATTTTGTGGTAGTAATTGAGAATAACAGCTGGAAATGTTAACAATGGAGTGAATGAGACCGTGGAGACACCTTTAATCACCAACCAGGGGAACGTGCAACAGGAAGACAATATTCCTCCTGTAAACAACACTACCGAACAAACGATGAATGATGAGATGTTTAGAAGCTTTTTGCAGTTCATGCAAAATCAGACGAGGGAGACTTGTGTACAAAATACGAGAGGAAATAATAACGAGCGGTTTGTCGCAGCCAAACAGTTCAAAGTGTTAGGACCACTAGAGTTTTGGAGAAAGCCAGATCTGATTAAGGTGGAAACGTGGGTTAAACAAATTACCAAGATATTTGATGTCTTGGGATGCAC